>BSBK01005318.1:2127500-2727500 GCA_027943335.1 Chamaecyparis obtusa
TGTGTTTTTAAACATTAAAAAAATGATCGCTTTATTTGAATCTGGGCTTGGTAATTATCAAACTATAACCTGATCAGGTTATTTGAATTAATAGAAACCTAATTGGGTTATTGGTATTTTAGGTTTTTTTTGAGTGGGTGGCCACTTTTTTGCACACCATCTTGGTGCACTTACCTATGATGACAATGAAACAAAGTTGAAGAAAATGGGTAAAGAAAGGTATAATAACATATTTTTCTTTATTTCATGTAGTTTTATTGGTGTAGTTGTTTAAAGATAAGATCTTAATTATAATTTGTGGTATATCTATGAATCCATCATTTCTACATTTTACAAGTACACAATATTTGCTATAACATTCTCTCTCTCTCTCTCTCTCTCTCTCACACACACACACACACACACACACATATCAAATACAATAACATTATATACACTTCCCAAGCCAAGATACTGCAGGATATCAAATACAATGACATTAAATACACTTCTCAAGTTAGGGTATTATACTATACGTCAGTTTATAGGTCTATTTATATACTACATACTATATGTGGTAGCCTAAATTAACTTTTTTTTTTATCCTTACCTTGCCTACACCCATCCCTCTCCATGCTCCCACATGTGTGAGCATGATTTGCTCATCCCACTCCTTGCTCAAAACTATATGAGCATGCTAGTTCTTGGAGAAACCTTAGCTCTCCGTCTCATTCCTTAACCTGATTCATGGTTGCTCCCATGCTCACATATGTGAGCATTCTCTTCACACGTGTGAGCAAGCTTTTCACATGTGTGAGTATTATTAGCCTCCCACCTTTAAGTCTAATACTCTTATGCTTACTCTCACCATATTCCATCTAATAATTTGATCAGATCTCCTCCAATGATCAAGGACCTTTCTCTCTTTTGACATTGTCAAGAAGTTGTGAATCCCATCCATGCAACTAAATAGTAACTATTAATTCTATCTTTTCATTGTAGTCCTCTATTTTCTATTATAACAATCTATTTAAGAGTGGTTTGCCACCTTGATTTTATCAACTCCCTAACTAAAATTTATTTCAAAATAAATAACTACTAACTAAGAGCATCTACAAACTACCACATTTGGAGCACATCCACGCCACCATAAGGGAGGTTTGGTCTAGGTTTTTTGTTATTGCTTTGCCTTGTTTGTTCCTTGCCTCCATTAATGCTCTATCATAAGTGTGCTTTGTTATTCCAATCTTTGGATTTTGCATTGCATCCAACTCATTGATTGTATCTCAAATAGAGTTTAAACTTTCAAAGGGGATTTTCTTGATAAATTGGTAAGTTAAAGTAGAAAAATTAAGTCATTTATAAGTACTTGCAAATTTTTGGAAGATGCAAAACTACGTCAATTGAGTTTTCAAAAGAGAGAGCTTATGAAACGCTTTTTATATATATTTTCAAGAACACTATTAAGGAGAAGCTATTCTTGTACACTTCAAACTAACTTTAACACTTGTTTAAAAGACAAATACTATAATATGTCCACTAGAAGGAACTTGGTAGTAAATAAAAACTAATACAAAATTTTCTTCTTGTTGCTGATTCTGGTTTCAGTTATGTGTATTTTTTTGCATCAACTTTTTGAATCATACTTTCTGATCCATCATTCTACTCCTTGAACTCTGTAATATTCTGATGATAAATCACATAATGTGATCCAAAACACTGATGCAAAAAAATATACACCTAATTGAATTCAGAAACTACAAGAATCTTTTCTTTTTATGCATTATTTATAGATTCCTTTTAACCTTGGAAAAGCCTTTATATGGTCAATAGAAAGAGTGCTTAATAATGCCTTTGAAAATCTACGATAGGTGCGTACTTAGTGGTAGTTTCAACTGTTTACAGAAAAACAGGTTTGGTTAGAAATTTGAGGATCTCCCAAGTATGGGAAGACCTGAATCATCACCAAGTGGAAGTCGTTTTCTTTGAGGGAACTCTCTAACCTTTGTACTTTTATATAATTTTCTTGTAGTAGTAAGAGAGCAATTATTTGATTCATTACATCATTTTGGGGAAAAAGAGATATATAGATGAACAACATTATCTGTGTCATTATCAAAACATGGTCTAGTTTTATGATTTTGGTGTGATGTTGACAATAAGTTAACAAGGTTGTACAGTGAAATTAAATATGATTTTGACAACTTGAGAATATATGTATTGAAGTTATCAATCCAGTTCATGACTAGTAAAAATAATTGACAAGTCTACTGTATGTGGTAGGTATTGATAACAATCTTGCAGGCACAAAATTTTGGTAGGAAGCTCATTGCCAGAGTCCCCCCCTGGAGTAGGAGATGGGAGGAGACTAGGAAACCGGATTGATTGGCTGATGTACAAGAACATTTATTTACACGTATGTAAGTTTGATGACTGAGAACTGTATTGTCTGACAGGGAGAGGAAGAGTGTTTTAAGATGGTAAGGGTGGGCATGCTCACTTGTCTTGTAAGGTAACTGAAAGCAATACAAGGCAAGGCCAAGCCAAGGCAGATTTGATAATTGAAGTACTACTGCATTCGTAACATCATTTCCATCAATCATCTAGCATTCATATCTCTCTGTCTTAAGCCTTTGTACAGGTCAAAGTTTACTGCAACAAGAAAGGCATAGGCAGATGTGTAAAACCTATGATTCATTGTCAATCCTCTCTGACACAAGAAAGTATTGGGAGGAGACGTACATTTTAGTACAATTTAACCATGTCATTCAATGTTCGTCCTTCTTGTCCTGGCTTTGATTGGCTTCTGCACAATTCAGCTGTGGAAATGCAAGCCCATCAGCAGCAGCAGCAACGGTCGTGTTTATGGGAACCCAGTTTTGGTGTTGAGTTGGATAGCTCTGCCCTCCGTGTACCTGAGAAAATTAACCTCTTTACAAAACCTAGAAGCCAATACACAGCCTTTTGGGAGTCTGTAAGGTTTTACCCGAAGCAGCAACCTATTGACCCTTCAATTTTAAGGGCCACTGAGCGAGACTGCTTCGAAAACAAGAGCATGGAGTGTTCATATAGTGATGGTCTGACACCAATGTCCACTGTCACAGAAGAAACATGCGTTCCTGATGGTTTGTATCAGGGATTTGATGCAGTAGAAGGGATTGTCCCAAACGAGGTCTTTGATGAGCTGCCAATCCCTCCATTTTTCGAAGATGGCGTGGATGATATCTCTGTTTTAGTCACTTCTGACCATTCAGACGCTGTCGGAACCAGCAGCTCCATTAGCTTGCATTCGCCTTTGGACCAATTTAGCAGCAAGTTTAGAGAATGCCCATCTGCGTTCCAGGCCAATTTAGGTTTGCCAGAGCCCCCAATAGCCGAAGAGGACCTTGTACAAATCCTTATCAAATGTGCAGAGGCCTGCACAGAAGGACACCATGATATTCTGCATTCTCTTCTTGCCAAGCTCCAAGAGTTGTCATCTCCATTTGGAGATCCCCTACAAAGGTTATCCTACTATGCGAGTGAGGCTCTGAAGAAACACAGCTTCAAACAAGGAATAACCGAGGAGAAAACTAATGAGAAATCTTGCCTGGAGTATGATTTAGCTTACCAAGCCTTTTATCAGCTTCTTCCATATCACAAGTTTATGCACTTCACTAGCAACCAGGCGATACTTGAAGCTGTGGGGGGTGCCTCACAAGTTCATATCATTGACCTGGAGATCAGACAGGGCTTACAGTGGCCTAGCTTCATGCAATCTCTGTCCCTTAGGCCTGCAGGCCTCCCGAAGCTGCTCAAGATTACAGCTGTAGGAAATAATGAGCGGAGATTGAACCAGACAGGGAGGCGTCTGCTCGAGTTCGCCCAATCAATAGGAATTGAATTTGTCTTTCGCCCACTGATCGCAGAAATGGAAGAGCTGGATGAATCTGCCTTCAATAGAGAAGCTAATGAGACTCTAGTTGTAAATTGCTCTGTAGTTCTCAACAGAATGCTCTGCAAACCAGGTAAAATCCATAGCCTCTTGGCAATGTTGAGAAGGTTGAACCCTGTAATCCTTACTGTAATGGAAATTGAAAGCAATCAGAACATGCCCTCACCTGTGGCCCGGTTCCTACAGTGTCTTATTTTCATTAGGGCCGTGCTCCACTCCATTGAAGCCTCTGTGGAAAGAAATAATCCCGAAAGATTTCTGATTGAAAGAGTTTACATTGCACCCAATATCTCTAGTGTTCTTGTGGATGATGAAGAGAATTCGCTTAGATATGCCTGCATTGATAGTTGGCGAAAGTTTCTTCGTCATTCAGGCTTTAAGGATTCTCCCCTGAGTCATTACAGCCAGTGTCAGGCTAATCTCTTGTTGGGTTTGTATTCAAATGATTCATTCAAGCTCCACCAAGACGGGTTTACTTTAACTCTTGCTTGGCAAGATACTCCTATTGTTTCTGTCACTGCATGGGAATAATAGTTTCATGCACGCAAGGGAAGAAGAAATTTCAATCTTCGTAGCATTATTTATTTGTCAGTTGAAATTGGTTTTATAAGAAAAGTATTGCGGTGTAAGATACCCAGTGCCAGTTGCAGACCAACTCCACTCAGAATAAGACTTTTGAGACCAATTTTCTGATTGTCTTGTAAATCTGTTGCCCAACAGGTATACACTCTCCCGGCGCTTCTCTGGTATCTTAAATATAGCTCTTTTTACAAGGAGCTAGAAAATTTCTTTTGTTCCGGACCTATGTAGTAGGAATTGCCAAGAAATGCTGCATGAGGACATATTGCAACATGCATTCATCCAGCTGTCCCTGCATATTAGTATGTATGATTAGAGAATAGCTTAGTTGAAGATATTTCTGTGATCTATGGTTCGATAGTGTATACAGTAAAGAAAGGCAATTACACTTGCCCTTGTTTAGAAACAAGCATGCTCTCTGCAAATGTACACGTCTTTTGCTCCAGAGATGATTCAATATTTAGAAATGATCGATGTAAGTCCAACAAGCAAGGCTATTCATGGTTGTTTTTCTCATGTATAACTCAAGTTCCTTCATTACTGAAGTTACCAAGTATTGTTCACATGAGCACACGAATTCTTAATTGTTGGTCCAATTAATGAGCGCTCTCCATTCTTCAAGTTCCCTCTATGAGATAATAACTCTTTCTCAGTGTCAATGGCTCTGTGGAACACATGATCAAGAATTTGAATGATAGAGCAGATGCTAAAAGTAATAATCCAAATTGATCTTTCGAAATTATTAACATGACAACCATGACTTTAGGCACAACAGCTACAATATATAAGACTCGGGCTTTAATTTGCTTCTTGATTATGAATATGCAGCGATGTGTCACTTGGGAGATATATCCAGTATTAACATATTGCATTGAAACTTTTATCTTGCATGGATTATTCAACAGCCTTGCAAACACCTAATATTGAATTAATGAGTACCTCTTTATGTTCCCTGTTTGGGATGATGACTTTCTTCTTGTCAATAGCTCTGGGGAAAAACAATCCTGGGCAAGAACTGAAAAGATTGACCAGGCAATACCACTAACACATTAATGTCTAAATTAAACTTCAAGAATAACATGAAAGCTATCATTTTTAGCACAGCAACTACACTTTATGACCATGTTAGTTTCTCCCACAGTTCTTGACTTAAATTCATGTAGTTTCCACAGTCCATGGAGATGTATAACAGATTTCTCGCTTAAACTGGTTTAAACATGCATGTAGCTTACTAGTACTAACATTTTATTCATCTGTTTGAAGAAAAATAAGAAACCATAGGTGTTATTGCGTCAGGGATGCTCCTTATTGATAAGAAATAACAGAAGTCAGGGATGGTCCTTATTGATGAGAATAAAAAAGATCACAATCGAACAGAATTTTGCAATACATATGTATACAGCTTAATTACAGGATCAGAACACAGTGAAGTGTTGTTTGAATTTAGCTCTCCAACGGTTGCCCAAACTCAAAGCTCTGCAAATATTTTCGGTAACTACAAATTTATCTGTTACAGAGTCTCCGTTGGGAGGGCTGTCTTATAACCCTTAAGAATGATTTTTATGATATAGACGACAGACAAATTACAATCGAGTTGATTTGATGAAAATGTTACCATTATCCAAAGGGCTTTTGGCTAGCGGTAAGTTGGGGTTGCTTACAAGAGCAAAACCCTAGAACTGAAACCCTTGCCGTCTTTGCCTATGCACTGTGCAGCTTTGTCAAAAGGTATTCTAAAAGAAAGCGTGACCGTAATACATGAAACCATCATATTCATATCATACCCTTTACTTATAGTAAATAGGATCTGTCCTGCGGATTGTCCAAACTTGAGAGAGTATAATTTGCAGAAATGAAACATTAATGAATACGAATCTAAGCCTCCAGGTGTCTTGGCATCATGTTCCATTTCTTGCATTTTTTCTACCGTTCCTCTGTTCGAAGAAAAATAAGGAACTATAGGTGTTAATGGGTCAGGGATGCTCCTTATTGAAGAAAAAACAGATCACAATTGAACAGAATTTTGCAATACATGTATATACAACTTAATTACAGGATCAGAACACAGTCAAGTGTTGGTTGAAGTTAGCTCTCCAAGGGTTCCTCAAACTCAAAGCTCTGCAAATATTTTCAGTAGCTACAATTTCTGTTACTCTGTTACAGAATCTCCGTTGGGAGGGCTATCTTGATTAGATGAGAACTTGATTGCATTGACAGAATATCATGTTTAAGCATGATTTTATGAGATAGATTATAGACAACCAACTTGATTAGATGAACATGTTACCATTTTCCAAAGGGCATTTGGCTAGCGGCAAGTTGGGATTGCTTACAAGTGCAAACCCCTAGGATGCAAATCTTGCTTGCAATTGCAAAACCCTAGGTTCCAAGTCCAACTTAATTAGATTAACATGTTACCACTTTCCAAAGGGCTTTTGGCTAGGGTAAGTTAGGGTTGTTTACAAGTACATCTGAATTGGTTTAATGGTGAGGAATTTGTAATCTTTAGATCACAGGTAAAGATGAATGACAAAACAGAAATTGTACTCTGAAAACAAAAAAAACAGATTGTCCAGACTATAAAACAGAATTAATGAATTAATTATTGCCCTTTAACAATAGTAGCTTGAATGTGTTCAGTCAGATTGTCGAAACTTGAGAGAGAGTATAATTTGCAAAAAATGAAAAAATAATGAATATGGATTTAAGCCTCCAGGTGTCTTGACATCATAATTCATTTCTTGTATTGTTCCTACCGTTCTCAGAGGAATACATTTGTATTGGGTAGGCTCTACTGGAATGTAGAATCACATGGAAGATAAGAAACGACTAAAATCAAGAGGACTTGTCGAATCACTCAGAAGATAGGACACAACAATAGTCAATCCCATCGCTGACCAAAATTCAAAGGGCTCAACCTTTTTCAGAATACATAAATAATACCATTCAAACACAAATTGGGGCAGTTGTAGATGGAACAGAAAAGGATATATGTGAATAACTTTGCTCTAATTAATGAATATTTTTAACATACCTTGCCACCTAATTTGAGACTTCCATTATCTGCTTCACAGGAATATATACTATTTTGACCTAATATAATAAGCATAGGTATTAGATAAAGTGGTCCATAATATATGGACAGCTCATGTGGAAGCAAAGGATTTAATGGTTTGTCAAGAATTTAAGAAAATAGAAAAATAAAGAGTGCAGAGGTGATTTCGTTTTCAGAAAAGCTCAATCAGGACGATAAGTGCCGATAATCATCATGGTAATGAGGTAGCCCAGAGGGCACGTGGATGCAAGAATTCCTATTGATAGCTCTGTATCTTAAAAAGAGAAGTGAAGGCCTTTCAAAGCAGTCGAATCAGGTAAACTCCATGAGGGCCGATTGATTTTGATATGAATGAAGGGAATGCAAAAGAGAGTACAATTCCACCTCAGAGATTTCATTACTATAATTGACAGGAACACAAAATTATGATTAGTCTTTTGTTAGGAATGGAAAAGTTTTTGGCATTCAGATAAATACCTTCAAAACTCTAAGCATGAAATTCTACCGAGCCCAATGCATCTATTGGAAAACTATGTGGCTCCCACTTGTTCAAGATTTAGCAATGAAAAATAGTTTATATTGCGTACAAGAAATGCCAGGTCTTACAATCCCCACCAGGTGTGAACGGCAACTCTATCACGCTAAAGATGATATTTGACAGGCCAATAAATTTATGTGCAACAATTGTAAGGGAAATTGGATTAAAAAAAATTACTTCTCCAGCTGGAGAGAGTACATTTAGGAGGATCACCCACTTTCTCCAAGTACTTGTCATTGTGTGCGGTCCTCCCATTGACACTTTCCACAGGCTGAATAGCTGTGAAGCTGAAAATGACTTTGGAGCAGGACCACCAAAGTCCTGATGGAAGGAGGATTTTAATTATAATGAATAAATTTCTAGATTCGATTGTATATGAGTTTTTAGCATCAATGTTTCGGATCTCATTCTGTGATCCATCATCAGAATGAGAAAATGCAAAACTTTTAATTTCCAAAAAATATGACTGAGGACTTCTAAAGGGTAATGCGGTGCAGAAGCACTCGGGTAGACAAGCCTAAGAATATTTCTCATTTGTTTTCAGTTTTGGTTTGGTAGTTTGGCATCTTTCTGTTCAGTTGGCTGTGATCAGCAAGTTAAAATCTTGCCTCTGCTCTCTGGTGGTCGGTCTATGAAGTGGGAACTTTGGTTCAGAACATGAACATTCATCAAATCGTAAATGATAAAATTTTGTTGGATGTTATAGTTGTAGCTGCTCAAGTATACATTTATGCAAATGTGGAAGGACAGGGTACATGAATTGTTTGACAGAATACCTCAACGATTTCTCGTGGGTGTAATTATTGCAAGATATGCACGAAATCCACATACCGATCACCATTTGTCAAAATGAAATGGAAGAAGCTGTCAAAGGAAGACAAATTGTGTAGGAAAAGAAAGTGGCAGTCAAAGTTTGAAATGGCAAAGAAGGCATAGAATTCATACGAGGATTTGTACTGTACATATAATTTTCTGGAGTATTTTAGGTGAATTTGGAATAGCATCAATCTAAAAGATTTACATTTTATGTTTTATTGGATTTTTGGTATTTAATAAGTCAATTGTATTTTATATTAGACTATTGATTGTAATTCATATATTTTAGTGGCATTTAACATTGTCAAAATTAAAAAATTGACAAGGTTGGTGTTAAGAACTTGTGGACACCAAATACATTTCAAATGGAGCTAATTTTAATTCAAATTCAAACTTCGGGAAATGTAATTACATGACTATGTTTGGGAGTGGGAGTGTAGGTGGTCTTTTGTTCTTACAATTCTTACACTATCTTGTCCTGATGATGGATCACAGAGTGTGATCCGAAACGTTGATGCTAAAAACACACACAATCTAATCCAGAAAAACACATGCATTTAAAAATGGATTGTGGAAATCTGATATTATTAATGGTCTTATGTGGACAACTAATTTTAGCATGTTATAAGAGGTGTTACAAGAACTCTTAATGGAGATTTCAATTTCAAATTCAAATTTGAATGTGTGAGGCAAGTGGGAAGTCAATCGGGGGGAATGAATTAAAATTGAATATGGTGAAGGAAAAAGAGACTCGGGTGTTGAGTTTCATTAGTAATTTACACAAGTTTGAAGGTAGAGATTGGAGAGCTTGAAGAAAGGCTTTTGGGAAGCCATTTTTTGCTATAAATACACAATTGTTGCAGGCCTATGAACATACCCAAATCAGGTTGGAATGATGCAATAAAAAATCAATACACCTGCAATGTTGTTGTGTAACGATATTGAAAGTTTCAGTAAACACTTTCCCTAGTAGGTGGGTGCAAGAAGCTGGGTCCTGATTCGACAGAAATCTTTGGGTCTCAAAAACTTGCCATTGGAACTAATTTTTAAGAAATGGGTGCCCGACCCACCAAAAGTCAAATGGTCGTCCGTTCTAGAAATGGGCACCCGTTTAGCTTCGGGTGCCCGAAGCTAAGCAATCACCTGATTTTTTTAAAAAATGGGTGCCTGTTTTGTTGAAGTATTTATTTATTTATTTTAATCATATTCCTATTCATTTTCACTTGTGATATATAAATGGGACAACGATCTCGAGAGGATGAGTGCCCAATTTTAGCAAATCCAACTGTAGACACCTAAAAAATGTCAAGATCAAACCAAGTGAGCAATTACGACAAAATCAAAGTATTAATTGCAATCAAGCTTAAAATCTAATATTAATTGAAATCAAAAGCTAAAAGAATTAAATAAATCAAAATAATCATTTAATTGTGCAATTAATCTAATTAAGTGTATAGTTGGATTAAAATCAAATTTAACCCATTCAAGGGGTACACATGGCTAAAAATAATAATTAAATTCAATTAATTAATTCCTAATTTCTCTCACCACCACATGGGAGGAATTACCTCAACCAATATCAACTAAGGATTGGACTCACATGGATCAAAGCCACATTGAATCTCAATCACTCATAGAGAGAGAGCATCTTGACTACTCATTTTGTCTCATTGTCCCAAGCTTTGAGAACAAAATATTTAAATTATCCCCATATTTGAAACCATGGACTAAACCTTAACTCAATCATGATCAAAGTAACTCCACCCCCTATGCTTGATAAAATCTATAAATAGAAGACAAAAAGCATGAGAAAAGGATCCCATTTTACATCTAAAAATTGCATCAAAGTTATACTGAATTTGAGATAGGAGCATTTTTTAAATAATTGAGCATAGTTTTGATTGAAATAGGCTTAATTTGCATAATCATTTAGCTTAGTTCTCGTTTTAGAGCTATCACTAATGGAGGCTTGCTGAGAGCTTTGCATTAGCATATCTAAATAGAGATTTATAGGATGTTTATTGTCATTATTTTCATTAAATAGCTTCTTAATTATTGTATTTTAGCTTAATTTGATCTAAATAGTGATAAACTAATCCTATAAAGATACTTATTGTACACAAAATGACGCCCATCATGGAGCATAAGGCCTCATTTAATCAATTTCAGAGTTATTTATAAAATTGTATGAATTTGTGTTTTAACTCTCTATTTTACAGGTGAAATAACACATCCTAGATCTGAAATAGTGCATACAAGCAAAAAAATAACACATTTGAGACCTAAAATAGTGCATCCACAACAAAGTTTGATGCATTTACATAGCGAAATAGTGCTTTTAATCACTTATGTCTCATGCCTATCATTCTTTCAACGCTTTCACCTTGACTTTGTAGTGCATTCAATTTCTATTTTAGCGCTTTCTAAGCTTTATTTACTGACATTTAGTCATTTAAACAATGCTTTCCATTTCTGTTATAGCGCGTTTAATAATTCTTGTAGCACGTTTAATGCCTAAAATAGCGTGTACAATCAGTCCTGTAGCATGTATAACTATTTTTATCATTTTTTCAAATCTGACAGTCAATAATGCATTCTCTGTATTTTTCTGATGACGAGACATAAAAAAGTGCAAAAACTAGAGACAAGAATTCAGAGTGAGGATTAAAAACTCAAGAGGAGATTAAAAAGAGAAAAGATCATCCATATAAACAATTTTATTGAGAATTCCAAGCAAGAAGGTGAAGAATACGAAAAATACTTGCATATAATTGACTTATATAAATCTAAATTTGTTACATTGAATTGGATATTTACTCCTTAAGCTTGTCATTTTTTTTTATCAATTTTTAAAGAATGGAGTAAAAGATCAATTGCTTGAATTTTCTTCACTTTGTATGTTTTGTGGAACTAACGATCTTGAGGATGAAAAGGAGTTGGAATGATCACCACTAGGTGAGTAAATCATTGAAAAATTAAATAAAAAATGCCCCCAGCCTTTCCTAGCAACAAAAAAGGTAAGCCTACATCCTTTTGTATTTTGCTTAAATTGTGGAAAATTTGATTTGAATCTAGTAATTAGCAGCCTATTATTATTTGGAAGATTTAGTTGTAGGCCTATTCTCTTCAATTTTTAAGTGAATCAAAATGCCAAACCTACTAGATATTTTGATTAAAAGAAAGGCTAAGGAAATAAACAAACACTGAAATTGACGCCTATTGCTCGTGAAGGAAGGTATTGGATAATTATGCTCTTCACCTTTTAGGTGAATCAAAAAGCTAGAAGTACCTAATTCCCTTTAGATTAGAAAGGCTTGGTAATTGAATTTTGCTAATTGTGATTGGAAGTGAGAAATAGTAGGGATATACTCTTCACCTTTTGGTGAATCAAATTCCAAAACCTATTCTTTCACTTCACTTATTTGCTTTCATATGAACATGCTAGAGAATTAGTGGGCTCGCCTCCCGAGAATTTTCCTTAACAAGGCCAGTGAGAGGGACAACCCAAAGTAGAATACAATTACCTTTTCCGCAATAATCTGACCCACTATAAAATAAAACACATTCATCCTTAATGGGGTGAGTGACAAAAGGATATCAAGAATCGAACCTCCTCGAGTAGTCATTCGGGATTGCGCAAAACTCCAACATACTAGTGGTGGGAGGCCCCTATTAATGTGGGATGAGACTTAATATTTCTTTGAATGGAATCCTTACTAGAACCTTGCTAATTAGTAAGCCTACCTAATAGAGCCATGTTTATGAACCAAATTTGGCTATAGGTAGATTTCTTGAAATGGCTTCTTGTTAAAAACCTGTGATAACGTTCTAAAATTGTCAAACATTTTGTGTTTAGAGGGTTTAAAAGATAAGTGTACTTGTGGTTTCTTTTTTTGAAGATACATATAATGAGGAAGAAACATCCATTTGAAAAATTATCTTATATTTAAAAAAAAATCTTCCAAAAAGAACAATCACCAAGGAAGGGAAGCTTCATTTGACTTAATCCTTTGTTGATGTTGGTTTTCACGAGATCACATAGATCAAAAATATCACTCCAAGGAGACGACACTTGCATAAAACAATAAGTTCCCGAGTTCATATTCCAAACTCATTTCATTGAAACACACGAACAAGAAGAAAGACTCTCCAACTTATTTGAAGAAAGAATCGATTCCATGACTAGAAATAATGATTTTATGACTATACCCAAGGGAGGAACAATGAGGATCAACATGCAACTAACCAAAGAAACCAAGGGCAAGGGGAAACAACCGAAGAATAATCCAATAGGGTAGCCCAAGACCTTGAATTCCTAGAAATAATGGAAAAACTCTTAGAAAGGAATAAAGAGAGATACTTCCTTAACTTAGCCCAATCAAGGGTTAAGATTCCTCATGATTGCGACACAATGACCCTAAAGAGAGATGAGGAAGAGGAAGAGGAGAATCCATTAGGTGCAATGAATAAACAACTTAAGATGTTCCAAGCATAAATTGATACTGTGAAAAAGGCAACCAAACCAAAACCATTTTCTATTGAGCCCTTGTGCCCCTTTCCTTTTGATCAAAACTTGGTCATGGTGCCTTTCCCTCCTAATGTGGTTTTTCCAAGATATGAAAAGTACATGCACAAGACCACTTAAGGGAATTTGTACCTTAAGTATTGAGGTCATGCACGATACTACCTATTTAATGCGGCTATTTCCAAGAAGCCTTGGAGGGCAATCCATGGAGTGGCTTTCAAAATTACCCCAAGGAATAAAGACCTTCGAAGAGCTAGCCTCCAAATTCGTGACTCACTACTCTTACAATATCGAGCACAAAATCACCATGCTAAACTTATGCATCACAAAACAAAAAGATGGTGAGCCTTTTCTATGCTTTCTCCAAAGATGGAGAACAGTTTTTGCGAGATATCCTAGAAGCATACCTGAAAAGGAGAAAATGGAAAATTTCATGAACAATTTGAACATGGAAATGAATTATAGAATAGAACTTCAATGTCCCCAACATTTGAAAAGATCATAAAAAATGAGATAGAAATTGAAGAGGTGTTAGTAAAAAGAGGAGAAATCAAACTCTTCAAAGAAAATAAAGGCTACACAAACACCAATAACAATAATTTAAATAATCATAATAATAATAGGAGAGCTAACAATAACAATGATAAATCAAGGTTTTGGTTGAAAAACACTAACAAAAACCTTGTGAATGATGGGGTTGTGGAATCCAACAACCTGAAAGCTACCCCTTTTAACTTATCAAGTGGGTCTAACCAAATGAATAATGTGAATCAAACTACCAAGACCCCTTTTAACAACAACAATAACTCTTTCAACAATCAAGGTGTGAACAAACATAAACTTTTCTTTACTCCAATCCAAAGGAGGAAATTCACATTCTTGGGAGAACCATTAGAAAATGCATTGAGGACACTTTTTGCCAACAAAATTATTGTTCTACCTGAATCTAGACTATACAAACCCTAAGTTAAGCCCACTTGGTGGAACGATGCCCGCCATTGTGAAAATCATCGAAATAAGGGGCACAAAACCAATGAATGCATGAAACTCAAGTATTTGGTCCAAGATTTAATAGATGATGGTACAATAAAAGTGGCAGGTGCTCAAAGCAATGAAGATCACACAACATTTAAGAACCCTTTCTTGAATCATGAGAAAGGAGAAACCTTTAATTCTAACCAAAATAACAAGAGAGGAAATGAGAAAGTTAATTTTTCTCACACCTATGACAACACCATAAACTCTTTGAATGGGTATGAAAATGCCATCAATGTCATTGTGGTGAAGGAAAAGCAGAAAGAAGAAGCCTCAAATGTTGTGACTAGGGGGCAAGCATCTAAAATCACCTTGCTAGGAAGTGCCCCTAGAATTTTTTTACCAAATAAAGTATCCCCTTTATCAAAGAAATAAAACCTTGTGGATCAACTCCAATGAACTCCCACAAAAATTTCTATCCTGGAGTTGTTAAAACTTTCACGTACTCATAAAGAAATCTTGGAGAAGGCTCTTGTTGAAACCAATGTTCCTCTAAATCTGGATGTGGAAAAATTTCAAAATATGGTAGGACACCTTGTCGCACCTCATTGCTTATCATTTTACAAGAAAGATTATATGTCTCTAAATCATCCCCAAAACCTTCCATTACACATTGAAGTTTTGATACATAAACATCGTGTCAAAAGAGTCCTCATTGATGGAGGAGATGGTCGAAACATTTGTTCTTTGAACCTTGTCAAAGCCCTAGGTTATTCCAAAGAAGCTATTGACCCTAAAAGAAAGATAACCATTAAGGCTTATGATGATGAAGAGAGATCCTCTAAAGGGATAATAGTGCTCCCTATTCGAGTGGGTAATATCCAAAAAGAGACTATTGCCCAAGTGCTTGACTTAAAGTTGACTTATAACATTTTTTTGGGAAGGCCATGGATACATGAAATGCAAGCAGTACCTTCAATGTACCACCAATGCTTGAAGTCTCCATACATGGGTCACAAAATTATGGTGAGTGGAGACCTAAATCCATTTCAATATTGTAACAATATCAAACCTATAAATGATTCATTGGTCTCCAATAATACCAAAGGCATTGATAGTCAGTTTTCCTTTCATTATAAAAAATCTGAAGAAAATTTCTTTATTTTAAAGAAATAGGGTTTATCAATTTGAAGGGTTTCAACTAGTTGTTTTATTTAGTCCAAAAACCCTACCTTTTTGTATTTCTTCGTTACCTTTTTTAATCACTTAAGTTCTTAGTTTAAACATGTGTTTTAAGTCATTGGGAGGGGTCACAACCTTTCTAAGTCATAATGCCTAGCTGGCCCCTTTTAATTTTCTCCTAGGTCTAAGGTTTCCCATAAGATAAATTTCCCTAACTCTCCATGGTCACACTACATCTCCCCAGGCTACAAGGAAGTTAGAGTGAAAGAAGATCTTTTTGATAGGATGATGGGTGTGTTCCTGCAATCAAAATATGCATGAAAGATAGTCATCTCAAGATCACGCATGTGCGATGCATGTCCAGTTTGATTAAAAAGATAAACGGTAGGGCCCGAGTTCTAGGTAATGATGAGATGGTGCTTTTTGAATGGATGTTTTCGCAAGTAACTAAAATGACATGGAGGTCAGCGGTATGTTGAATCATCTTTGAGAACCACATGATGTGTCACGATGGATCAAATTGAAGGCTCAATTTTAAACTTCATCTTATGCTGCAAAATATTCCATTTTTCCTCATTGAGTTGTAGATCTGAAAGATGGTGAAGTAATTGTAGAGCATGCGGCCATGCTGTCAAGGAGTTAATGAAAATTTTATCATAGACATATACCAATAAGGCACTCATTTTGAATTTCAAAAGCTACAAGATTTTAGAGTGATTGAGCAGAGAAAATTTGTAGAGCTTCTTGTATTTTCTGGTGAAATTTTAACGGGTGAGTTAATTTCTTGACTGATTGATTCCTGAGTGTTTCACTATTGAAAATTTGGCTTTGTTAGGGTTTTACGAGAGGAAAAGAATTGGTTTAAAATATAGTAGTCTTGTGTAAACCCTAAGCTTCTGATGCAAGAGCATCCTGGGTGTAATAGCAATCTTGCATCACCCAAAAATATTTATGTTTGCTTTTCAAAAAGGGCTTTCTTATGCAGAGTTGCTATTTATGGAAACTTACTATTTCTAGTAAGTTGGTCATATGATCTTAGAATGTTCTGATTTCATAGGTGGAGGTTCATTTTTGTTGTATTAGCCTACCAGTAAAGTTTCATTGCCGGATCAAGTCTAGTTTTGAAGATATTGAAAGTTTTCAGTTTTGGAAATAGGGTACATAAACTTTGAACTTAGTTTTGAAGGATTTAGAGGCCCCATATGAGGTAAAAAATTTGACTGAATGAAGCTTGCTTGATTTCAAACATTGTAGATCGATTCATGCCCTTTTCAAAATGGGGTCATAATAGTCAATCGGGTCAACGGGTGATGACTTATGGTATCCGGAAGTTGGGCCACCTGAAATAGCAAAAAATAAATTTTCTTCAAAATTTCTGTTAGGGTTTCAAAAGTTGTTTTGAGCCGACAATGATGTAATAAAATGAAAAATAAAATAATTCTAAGTTTGGTCAGCCTTATTGGCTAAAATTCTGGAACCTTCCCAGGTGGTGGAAAATTGCCTATATAAGGAAGGCTGTAGAGTTGTCTTAGGCAGTTTGAGATAGTTCTGGGTAGTAGATTTGGGTAATGATTTGAGGCTTTGTCCTAAAAAATATTGTAAGGGAAATGCCTATGTGGCTTTGCATATTGTAATTCTTAAAGTTTGTAATTCCATATTTGTGGAGATAATAAGAAGCCCATTTTCTATTTTTGCAAATTATTGTTGTTTCTCTATTTTTGTTATGTGTTTGTGGTATTAAGGGGAGCACCCTTCATCAAGTGGTATCAGAGTAGGAGTTCCTGAGTGTGTAAATATATCACTGACTATGAGGCAGTTTGCACCAGGACCATGGTTAGGGTTTCAACAAGCAGCACGAAAATGCCTCCATGAAGGGAACGCGACGGAAGAGATGGTGTTGTGACTCCTGAGGTTAGAGTGCCCCAGAGACAAGTGCGAGCATTGCAAGAAGAGATTCATAGAGGAATGAATCTTAATGTTAGAAATGAAAGTGAGGATGAAGCCGAGGGAGAAGGAAATTCTGATCAAGAAGAAGGTGAAATTTTGAACTAGGCAGAAGAAAGACTTTTCTGGGCCATTTCCAAGATTGGGAAAAGACCTAAGATTGAGGTTCCTACATTTTTAGGAAATCTTAACCCAGAAGAATTGATTGACTAGATCAATGAATGTGAAGAATATTTTGAGTATAAAGATATTGAGGATCCTAATAGGGTCAAATTCGCGAAGGCCAGACTAAAAGGTCATGTGAAGATCTAGTGGTAAGAGATTCAATTGGAGTGAAATAGAAGAGGGAAATATAAAATCACAAGATGGGATCGGATGGTGGATAAATTGAAACGACAATTCATTCCTATTGATTATGAGCTTGACCTATTGAAGAAGATGCAAAGTTTGATGCAAGCAGGAAGATCTGTTCAGGAGTATACAGAGGAGTTCTATCGAATCCTCATCAGAATAGGCCATGCAAAAGCTGATAAGGAAAAAGTTGCCCGTTACCTTAATAGGTTGAGGCTGAGCATTCAGGAGGAGTTGAATCTAGTTCAAATGAAAACTATTGAAGAGGCATAAAATTTTTCCCTAAAAGTAGAGGAAAAGTTGAACAAGAAGTTTGAGAGCAGACAAAACAGAAGAGGTTGTGGTGGACGATCTAGTGGATGGTCTTATGAAGGTCGAAATGAAGATCCAAAAAAGAAGGATGAGGTCAGTAGCAATCAAAATTAGAGAGGAAACAATTCCAATCATTCCCATGATCAGAATAATAGAGATTAAAGAGGAAGAGGAAGAGGACAAGGATCAGGAAGAGGAGGCTTCCGTGGAACATGTTTTCACTATGGAGAAGTTCACAGGGCATTTGAATGTCCTCAATGCCAAGGAAGGATAGATAGGATAAATGAAGGCCAGGTGAGAGTCACACATGTAGATGAAGATGTCAGATCATCACATTCTGAAGATGCTGAAAGAGGAGAAATGCTGATTAACAGAAGAGTCCTGTTGAGTGGTGAAAATGAACCTAAGCAAATGAGGAGCCTGTTTCGCACCAGGTGCAAGTGTGAAGGTAAATATTGTGATGTGATTATTGATAGCGGAAGCACTGACAATTTGGTGTGAGAAGAGATGGTGACAAAGTTGAAGCTCACGAGATAGAAACACCCACATTCATACCGGATTGCCTGGGTGCAGGATGACCACAAGGTCATGGTCAATGAACAATGCCTAGTGAAGTTCAAGATTGGCGGATACCATGATGAGGTACTATGTGATATTATATCTATGGATGCATGTCATATGTTGTTGGGTAGACCATGGCAGTTTGACAGGTGTGCTATGTAAGGAAACTCAGGTGCGGAAACAGTTTCCTACGCTAATCTCTATAGGAGAGTATTGTGCAAATTCTTTTAAATCCTTACAATTTTAGATTCATTAACTAATTTAACAAAGATATTGCAACCACATACCATACATACAGAAAAATAGAGAATGACACAATGATATACTCGGGGGAAACCTTTCGGTAAAAACCCCAACACTCCAAAACCTGCACAATGTATTGATCAAAACTTTTATAGCTTACAATACACTTGCAATGCAAGTTCTTTCAGAAGATTTCAAAATCCTTGAAGACAAATCACGGCAGTATAAAATGTTCCAACAATACACTCGCACCACATCTCTTCACAACCCTAAAAAAGCTTATATCATGCGCTTCACTTTTTAGGGCTACTCCCAAAGATAAACGTATTAGGGTTTTACCATTCTCCGAGAAAATAGGAACCCCCAAATTTTTTTAGGGGCGATGCCCTGAACCCCACGATTGGGGAAGAGTGTACAGTACTCAAATTTATCAGTTGCCACATGTCTTCACCTGTCATTGAATCTTCCTGACATAGCTCTTACGTGTTATAGGAATCCGTCATAACCGTTTTAGCCATGATCTCCTTACACACAATTCAAGATGCTGACACATGAACATTATTTGCAAGAAATACATTTTACAAAACAAATAATAAGAATAGGAATTATCCAAGGTTGAGACACCTTATTCCTAACATGCTATACACCATGGTCGTGTGAATACCTATTCGCTGATAAAGGATGGAGTGTGACATAAGCTAAAGCCATTGAATGACACAAAAGAAAAGGTATGTGGTAATGCAAGAATAACTTTTGTTGATGGAAGCAAATTACTAGATGGTATGAGGCATAACCATGTGTGTTTTGCTTTAATTCCAAAAGCTGGTAAAGAGGAAGTAGAAGATGTACTTGTAAAAGTTGCAGATTTGTTGAATAAGTTTCAAGATATTGTGTCTGATAATGTTCTTGATGGATTAACATTAGTAAGGTAGATCAGTCATCAGATGGACCTGATTCTAAGAGCTAGTTTTCTAAATAAGGCAGCACACAGAATGACACCAGCAGAAAGTGAAGATCTAAACAAACAAGTACATGAGTTGTTATAGAAGGGGTTGATTCGAGAGAGCCTAAGTCCATGTGCTGTATCAGCAGTATTAGCACCAAAGAAGAATGGAGAATGGAGGATGTGTACATACTCTAGAGCAATAAACAAGATCACAATCAAGTACAGGTTTCCATTACAACGAATGGATGATATTATGGACTGTTTGAGTGGAGTTGTGTATTATTCAAAGATAGATCTGAAGAGTGGATATCACTAGATTCAGATCAGAGAAGGAGATGAATGGAAGACTGCTTTCAAGACAAAGGAAGGACTATATAAGTGGTTAGTCATGCTTTTTGGGCTAACCAATGCATCGAGCACTTTCATGCAGCTCATGAACAAGGTTCTGAATGAATTTCTGGGTATGTTTGTCATTGTTTTCCTAGATGATATTTTGATCTTTAGTAAGACATTGGAGGAGCATATGATGCATATTCGTATGGTGTTTAAGAAGTTAAGGGAAGAGAAATTGCTGATTAATTTCAAGAAGTGTAGTTTTGTGAAGGAGTTAGTGTATTTGGGATTTGTAGTTTCAGTAGAAGGTCTAAAAATAGACCCAGAGAAAGTGCATGCTATCCTTGAATGTCCTACTCCAAGGAGTGCTACTGAGGTAAGATCTTTTCATTGTTTGGCTATCTTTTATAGAAAGTTTATTAGAAATTTTAGAAGTATTTGCGGACCCTTGATTGAAACAATGAGAGGGGATAGAAAAGAGTTTAAGTGGAGTAATGGGGCAGATAAGAGTTTTAAATTGTTGAAACAAAAAGTTACATAACAACCTATTTTAGCACTTCCAGATTTTAATAAGGTGTTTCAAGTAGACTTTGATGCTAGTGGTACTGCAATAGGAGCTATTATGAGCCAAGAAGGTAAACCTATTGCTTATTTCAGTGAGAAGTTAAATGATGCCAAGAGAAAATATTTTATTTATGATTAGGAATTTTATGCTATAGTTCAGGCATTGAAGAAGAGGAGACACTATCTGCTTCCTAATGAGTTTTTTTGTATACTGATCATCAAGCTTTGCAATATTTGAATAGTCAAAGAAAGTTGAATCAAAGGCATTTGAAATGGGTTGAGTTTTTGCAGAGTTATACATTTATTTTGAAACAGATGAGTAGAAAGTCTAACAGGGTTGCAGATGCACTTAGTAGAAGGAAACTATTGCTGATAGATATGCAGATTGAGGTGGTTGGGTTCAAGGAACTCACGAATTTGTATCCAGAGGATCCTAACTTTGGTGAAGCTTGGAAAGCTTGTAAATAACCTATTACTCTAGACAAAATGAAGTGGTTGGATTTCATCATTTAAGATGATATGCTATTCAGAGGGAGTTAGTTGTGTATTCCATGAAGTTCTATGAGGGAGAATCTCATCAAGGAGAAACATAGCAGAGGATTGGCTGGACATTTTGGTTGTGATAAAATCCTTTCATTGGTTAGTGAGAATTATTATTGGCCACAGTTGCAGCAAGATGTCAAGAAGTTTGTACAGAGTTGCAGAGTATGTCAAATGGCAAAAGGAGTGAAGAAGAATACAGGGTTGTATCAGCCATTGCCTTTACCAGAGAGGCTGTGGGAGGATATTAGTATGGACTTTATTCTTGGTTTACCAAGGACTCAGTGGGGACATGATTCAATTTTTGTGGTAGTTGATAGATTTTCAAAGATGACACATTTCATTCCCTGCAAGAAGACTAATGATGCAGTTCATGTGGAAGAATTATTTTTCAAAAAAGTGGTGAGACTACATGGTTTGCCAAAGAGTATAGTTTTAGATCGGGACACTAAGTTTGTTGGATATTTCTGGTGCACATTGAGGAAGAAGTTGAAGATAGATTTGAATTTTATTACATCACATCATCCACAGACTGATGGACAGACAACGGTGGTGAATAGGAGTTTGGAAAATTTGTTGAGATGTTTGGTTGGAGAGAAGCCAACAAGATGGGATTTGATTTTACCACAGGCAAAATTTGCATACAATAATTTTGTCAATAGGAGCACTGGTAAATCACCATTGCTGATTGTATATGGAAGCAGTCCAAGAAATGATTCAAAGTTGAGGAAGATAGATAAATGATAGATAAGTAGTGTTGAAGCTTAGGATTTTGTAGAACACTTGAAGAATATGCACAAGGAGGTGACAAAGCATATTACCAAGATGAATTCGCAGTATAAGGCTAAGGTAAATGAGAAAAGAAAGCTTGAGAAATTTCAGGTTGGAGATGAAGTCATTGTTCATTTGTGGAAGGAGCGATTTCCAGTTGGTCCATATAACAAGTTGAAAATGAAGAAGTTTGGGCCATGTAAGATACTGAAGAAGCATGATTCAGGAAATGTCTATGAGGTAGAATTGCCTACTGAGCTGAATATTTCACTTGTGTTTAACATTTTAGATTTGACAGAGTATCATGAAGGAGGTTTTGAAGATGAGATCACCGCAACACAGTGGAGTATTCTAGCAACTATTTCAGCTACCAATTAGATTGAGGACATATTAGATAGTTGTGCTGGCAGAAGCACAAGGAACAAGACATATGAAGAATATCTGGTCAAATGGAAAGGATGACCTATTGAAGATTCATCATGGATGACAAGGGAGGAGGTTGACCACCTTGGTTTTCCTCTTCACTCCTGAGTCATGACAGGGTCACTTCTCAAATTACCCTGGGTGTTTGATGCAGGAGCATCCTAGGTGTAAGATCAATCTTGCATCACCAAAAAATATTTCTATTTTCTTTTCAATAAGGGCTATCTTGTCTAGAGCTTCTATTTACGAAAACTTACTATTTTTAGTAAGTTTGTCATATGATCTCAAAATGTTCTGATTTCACAGGTGGAGGTTCATTTTTGTCGTATCATCCTGCCAGTAAAGTTTCATTGTCGGATCATGTCTAGTTTTGAAGATATTGAAAGTTTTCAGTTTTGAAAATAGGGTATAGAAACTTTGAACTTAGTTTTGAAGGCATTAGAGGCACTAGATGAGGTCGAAACTTCAGTTGAATGAAGCTTTCTTGACTAAAGCATTGTAGAGCGCTTCATGCCATTTCTGAAATGAGGTCATAATTGTCAATTGGGTCAACTAGTGATGACTTATGGTCTCCAAAAGTTGGGCCACCTGAAATGGCGAAAAATAATTTTTCTTCAAAATTTCTATTTGGGTTTCAAAAGTTTTTTTGAGTCAAAAATGATGTAATAAAATGAAAAATAAAATAATTCTAGGTTTGGTCAGTCTTACTGGCTAAAATTCTGGAACCTTCCCAAGCAGTGGAGAATTGCCTATATAAGGAAGGCTGTAATGTTGTCTTAGGCAGTTTGGGATAGTTTTAGGTAATGATTCAAGGCTTTGTCCTATAGAATATTGTAAGGGAAATGCCCATGTGGCTTTGCATATTGTTATTTTGAAAGTTTGTAATTCCACATTTGTGGAGATAATAAGAAGCCCATTTTCTATTCTTGTGAATTGTTGTTGTTTCTCTATTTCTGTTATGTGTTTGTGGTATTAAGGGGAACACCCTTCATCAAGAGGTATCAGAGCGGGAGATCCTGAGTGTGTAAATAGATCACCGACTGTGAGGCAGTTTGCACTAGGACCATGGTTAGGGTTTCAGCAAGCAATGCAAAAATGCATCAATGAAGGGAATGTGGCGGAAGAGCTGGTGTTGTGATGCCTGAGGTTAGAGCGCTCCAGAGACAGGTGCGAGCATTGCAATAAGAGATTTGTTGAGGAATGAATCTTAATGTCAAAAATGAAAGTGAGGATGAAGCTGAGGGAGAAGGAAATTATGATCAAGAAGAAGGTGAAATTTTGAACTAGGAGGAAGAAAGACTTTCTGGGCCATTTGCAAGATTGGGAAAACACCTAAGATTGAGGTTCCTACATTTTCAAGAAATCTCAACCCAGAAGAATTGATCAACTAGATCAATGAATGTGAAGAATATTTTGAGTATGAACATATGGAGGATCCTGATAGGGTCAAATTCATGAAGGCTAGACTGAAAGGTCATTAAAAGATCTGGTGGCAAGAGATTCAATTGGAGTGAAATAGAAGAGGGAAAGATAAAATCACAAGATGGGATCGGATGGTGGATAAATTGAAATGACAGCTCATTCCTATTGATTATGAGCTTGACATACTAAAGAAGATGAAAAGTTTGAAGCAAGCAGGAAGATCTATTCAAGAGTATACATAGGAGTTCTATCGAATCCACATCAGAATAGGCCATGCAGAAGCTGATAAGGAGAAAGTTGCCCATTACCTTAATGGATTGATGCCAAGAATTCAGGAGGAGTTGAATCTGGTTCGAATGAATAGTATTGAAGAGGCATACCAATTTGCCTTAAAAGTAGAGGCAAAGTTGAACAAGAATTTTGAGAGCAGACAAAAGGGAAGAGGTCATGGTGGATGATCTAGTGGACAGTCTTATGGAGGCCAAAATGAAGACCCACAAAAGAAGGATGAGGTCAACAGTAGTCAAAATCAGAGAGGAAACAATTCTAGTCATTTTCATGATCAGAATAATAGAGATCAAAGAGGAAGAGGAAGAGGACAAGGATTAGGAAGAGGAGGCTTTCGTGGAACATGTTTTCACTGTGGAGAAGAAGATCATAGGGCATTTGAATGTCTTCAATGCCAAGGAAGTTCAAACGGGAGAAATGAAGGCTAGACCAGAGTTGCACATGTAGATGAAGATGCTAGATCATCACATTTTGAAGATGCTGAAAAAGGAGAAACACTGATTAACAAAAGAGTCCTGCTGAGTGGTGAGAATGAACCCAAGCAAAGAAGGAGCTTGTTTTACACTAGGTGCAAGTGTGAAGCTAAATGCTATGATTTGATTATCGATAGCGAAAGAACTAACAATTTAGTGTCAGAAGAGATGGTGACAAAGTTGAAGCTCATGAGATAGAAACACCCACATCCATACCGGATTACCTGGGTGTAGGATGCCCACAAGGTCATGGTCAATTAATAATGCCTAGTGAAGTTCAAGATTGGTGGATACCATGATGAGGTACTGTGTGATATTATATCTATGGATGCATGTCATATGTTGTTGGGTAGACCATGACAGTTTGATAGGTGTGTTGTACATGATGGTCGTGTGAATACCTATTCCCTAACAAAGGATGGAGTGCAACATAAGCTAAAGCCATTGAATGAAACAGAAGAAAAGGTATGTGGTAATGTAAGAATAAATTTTGTTGATGGAAGAAAATTCTTTGATGGTATGAGGCATGAGCATGTGTATTTTTCTTTAATTCCAAAAGTTGGTAAAGAGGAAGTAGAAGATGTACCTGTAGAAGTTGTAGATTTGTTGAATAAGTTTCAGGATATTGTGTCTGATAATGATCCTGATGGATTACAACCAGTAAGGAAGATTAGTCATCAGATGGACATGATTCTAGGAGCTAATTTTCCAAATAAGGCAACACACAGAATGACACTAGCAGAAAGTGAAGAGTTGAATAGACAAGTTCATGAGTTGTTACAAAAGGGGTTGATTCGGGAGAGCTTGGGTCCATGTGATGTACCAACAGTATTAGCATCAAAGAAGAATGAAGAATAGAGGATGTGTACAGACTCTAGATCAATAAACAAGATCATAATCAAGTACAGGTTTTCATTACTACGAATGAATAATATTATGGACTGTTTGAGTGGAACTGTGTATTTTTCAAAGATAGATCTAAAGAGTGGATATCACTAGATTCGGATTAGAGAAGGAGATGAATGGAAGACTACTTTCAAAACAAAGGAAGGACTATATGAGTGGTTAGTCATACCTTTTGGGCTAACCAATGCACCAAGCACTTTCATGTGGCTCATGAATGAGGTTCTGAAATAATTTCTAGGTAAGTTTGTCATTATTTACCTAGATGATGTTTTGATCTTTAGTAAGATATTGGAGGAGCATATGTTGCATATTCGTATGGTGTTTAAGAAGTTAAAGGAAGAGAAATTGTTGATTAATTTAAAGAAGTGTAGTTTGGTGAAGAAAGAGTTAGTGTATCTAGGATTTGTAGTTTTAGTAGGTCTAAAAATGGACCCAGAGAAAGTGCAGGCTATCCTTGAATGGCCTACTCCAAGGAGTGCTACTAAGGTAAGATATTTTCATGGTTTGGCTAGCTTTTACAAAAGGTTTATCAGAAATATAGCAGTATTTGTGGACCCTTGACTGAAACAATGAGAGGGGATAGAAAAGAGTTTAAGTGGACTAATGGGGCAGATAAGAGTTTTAAATTGTTGAAACAAAAAGTTACAAAATAACCTGTTTTAGCACTTCCAAATTTTAATAAGGTGTTTCAAGTAGACTATGATGCTAGTGGTACTGCAATAGGAGCTATTATGAGCCAAGAAGGTAAACCTGTTGCTTATTTCAGTGAGAAGTTAAATGATGCCAAGAGGAAATATTCTATTTATGATCAAGATTTTTATGCTATAGTTCAGACATTGAAGAAGTGGAGACACTATCTGCTTCCTAAGGAGTTTGTTTTGTATACTGATCATCAAGCTTTGCAATATTTGAAGAGTCAAGGAAAGTTGAATCAAAGGTATTTGAAATGGGTTGAGTTTTTGTAGAGTTATACATTTGTTTTGAAACAGAGGAGTGGAAAGTCTTATAGGGTTGTAGATGCGCTTAGCAGAAGGAAACTATTGCTGATAGAGATGCAAATTGATGTGGTTGGGTTCAAGGAACTCAAGAATTTGTATCTATAGGATCCTAATTTTGGTGAAGCTTGGAAAGTTTTTAAAGAACTTGTTACTCTAGACAAAATGAAGTGGTTGGATTTCATCATTCAGGATGATATGCTATTCAGAGGGAGTCAATTGTGCATTCCATGAAGCTTTATGAGGGAGAATATCATTAAAGAGAAACATAGTAGAGGATTGACTAGAAATTTTGGTCATGATAAAACCCTTGCTTTGGTTAGTGAGAATTATTATTGGCCATAGTTGTAGCAAAATGTCAAGAAGTTTGTACAAAGTTGCATAGTATGTCAAATGGTGAAATGAGTGAAGCATAATATAGGGTTGTATTAGGCATTGCCTGTACCAGAGAAGCCATGGGAGGCTATCAGTATGGACTTTATTTTTGGTTTACAAAGGACTCAGCGGGGACATGATTCAATTTTTGTGGTAGTTGATAGATTTTCAAAGATGACACATTTCATTCCCTGCAAGAAGACTAATGATGTGGTTCATGTGGAAGAATTATTTTTCAAAGAAGTGGTGAGACTACATGGATTGCCAAAATGTATAGTTTCAGATCAGGACACTAAGTTTGTTAAATATTTCTGGTGCACATTGTGGAAGAAGTTGAAGACAAATTTAAAGTTCAGTTTATCACATCATCCACAAATTGATGGACAGACAAAGGTGGTGAATAGGAGTTTGAAAAATTTGCTGAAATGTTTGGTTAGAGATAAGTCAATAGGATGGGATTTGATTTTACCATAGGCAGAATTTGCCTACATTAATTCTATCAAGATGAGCACTGGTAAATCACCATTGCTGATTATATATGGAAGTAGTCCCAGAAATGCTTCAGAGTTGAGGAAAATAGTTAAAGAAGAGATAAGTAGTGCTGAAGCTGAGGATTTTGTAAAACACTTGAAGAACATCCATGAGGAGGTGAGAAAGCATATTACCAAGATGAATGTGCAGTATAAGGCTAAGGCAGAGGAGAAAAGAAGGCATAAGGAATTTCAAGTTGGAGATGAAGTCATGGTTCATTTGTGGAAGGAGCGATTTCCAATTGGTACATATAACAAGTTGAAAATGAAGAAGTTTGGGCCATGTAAGATATTGAAGAAGCATGATTCAGGAAATGCCTATGAGGTAGAATTGCCTATTGAGGTAAATATTTAACCTGTGTTTAACATTTCAGATTTGATAGAGTATCATGAAGGAGGTGTTGAAGATGAGATCACTACAACACAGTGGAGTATTCCAGCAACTATTTTAGCTACCAAGGAGATTGAGGACATACTGGATAGTCGTGTTGGTAGAAGCACAAGGAACAGAACATATGAAGAATATTTTGTCAAATAGAAAAGATGACCTATTGAAGATTCATCATGCTTGACAAGGGAGGAGGCCGACCAGCTTAGTTTTCCTCTCCACACCTGAGTCATGATAGGGTCACTTCTCAAATTACCCTAGGTGTCTCATGCAGGAGCATCCTGGGTGTAAGAGCAATCTTGCATCACCCAAAAATGTTTCTATTTGCTTTTCATAAGGGCTATCTTGTTCAGAGCTGCTATTTACGGAAACTTACTATTTTTAGTAAGTTGGTCATATGATCTCAGAATGTTTTGATTTCATAGGTGGAGGTTCATTTTGGTCATATCAGCCTGCTAGTAAAGTGTCATTGCTGGATCAAATGTAGTTTTGAAGATATTGAAAGTTTTCAATTTTGGAAATAGGGTACAAAAACTTTGAACTCGGTTTTGAAGGCTTTAGAGGCACCGAATGAGGTCAAGACATCAACTTAATAAAGCTTTCTTGAGTCAAGCATTGTAGAGCACTTCATGCCCTTTCTGAAATTGGGTCATAATAGTCAATCGGGTCAACAGGTGATGACTTATGGTCTCCAAAAGTTGAGCCACCTGATATGGCGAAAAATAATTTTTCTTCAAAATTTCTATTTGGGTTTCAAAAGTTGTTTTGAGCAGAGAATGATGTAATAAAATGAAAAATAAAATAATTCTATGTTTGGTCGGCCTTATTGGCTAAAATTTTGGAACCTTCCCAAGGGTGGAATATTGCCTATATAAGGAAGGTTGTAGTATTGTCTTAGGTAGTTCGAGCTAGTTCTGGGTAGTAGATCTGGGTAATGATTCAAGGCTTTGTCCTAAAGAATATTGTAAGGGAAATGCCCATGTGGCTTTGCATATTGTAATTATAAAAATTTGTAATTCCATATTTGTGGAGATAATAAGAAGCCTATTTTCTATTGTTGCAAATTGTTGTCGTTTCTCTATTTTTGTTATGTGTTTGTGGTATTAAGGGGAGCACCTTTCATCAAGTGGTATTAGAGTGAGAGTTCCTAAGTGTGTAAATAAAAGGGAACGTGGTGGAAGAGTTGGTGTTGTGACGCCTAAAGTTAGAGTGCTCCAGAGACAAGTGCGAGCATTGTAAGAAGAGATTCATAGAGGAGTGAATCTTAATGTAAAAAATGAAAATGAGGATGAAGCCGAGGGAGAAGGAAATTTTGATCAAGAAGAAGGTGTAATTTTGAACCAGGAGGAAGAAAAACTTTTCTGGGCCATTTCCAAGATTAGGAAAAAACTTAAGATTGAGGTTCCTACATTTTCAGGAAATCTTAACCCAGAAGAATTGATCGACTAGATCAATGAATGTGAAGAATATTTTGAGTATGAAGATATTGAGGATCCTGATAGGGTGAAATTTGTGAAGGCCAGACTAAAAGGTCATGTGAAGATCTAGTGGCAAGAGAGTCAATTGGAGAAAAATAGAAGAGGGAAAGATAAAATCACAAGATGGGATCAGATGGTGGATAAATTGAAACTATAGTTCATTCCTATTGATTATGAGCTTGACCTACTAAAGAAGATGCAAAGTTTGAAGCAAGCAGGAAGATCTATTCAGGATTATATAGAGGAGTTCTATCGAATCCTCATCAGAACAAGCCATGCAAAAGCTGATAAGGAGAAATTTTCCTGTTACCTTAATGGGTTGAGGCCGAGCATTCAAGAGGAGTTGAATCTAATTTGAATGAATAGTATTGAAGAGGCATACCAGTTTGCCCTAAAAGTTGAGAAAAATCTGAACAAGAACTTTGAGAGTAGACAAAATAGAAGAGGTCGTGGTGGACAATCTGGTGGACAGTCTTATGGAGGTCGAAATGAAGATCCAAAAAAGCAAGATGAGGTCAATAGTAGTGAAAATCAGAGATGAAACAATTCCAATCATTTCCATGATCTAAAAATAATAGAGATCAAAGAGGAAGAGGATGAGGACAAGGATCAGGAAGAGGAGGCTTCTGTGGAACATGTTTTCACTATGGAGAAGAAGGTCATAGGGCATTTGAATGTCCTCAATGACAAGGAAGGACAAAGAGGAGAAACAAAGGCTAGGCCAGAGTTTCACATGTAGATGAATATGCCAGATCATCACATTCTGAAGATGTTGAAATAGGAGAAACACTGATTAACAGAATAGTCCTGTTGAGTGGTGAGAAAAAACTTGAGAAAAGAGGAGCCTATTTCGCACCAGGTGTAAGTGTGAAGGTAAATGCTATGATGTTATTATCGATAGTGGAAGCACTGACAATTTGGTATCAGAAGAGATGCTGACAAAGTTGAATCTCATGAGACAGAAACACCTACATCCATACTAGACTACCTCGGTGCAAGATGACCAGAAGGTCATGGTCAATGAACAATATCTAGTGAAGTTCAAGATTTGCGGACACCATGATGAGGTACTGTGTGATATTATATCTATGGATGCATGTCATATGTTGTTGGGTAGACCATGGCAGTTTGAAAGGTGTGCTATACACGATGGTCATGCGAATAACTATTACCTGACAAAGGATGGAGTGCACCATAAGCTAAAGCTAGTGAATGACACATAAGAAAAGGTATGTGGTAATGCAAGAATAACTTTTGTCGATGGAAAAAAATTCCTAGATGGTATGAGACATGAGCATGTGTGTTTTACTTTAATTCCAAAAGCTAGTAAAGATGAAGTAGAAAATGTACTTGTAGAAGTTGTAGATTTGCTGAATAAGTTTCAGGATATTGTGTCCGATAATGTTCTTGATGGATTACCACTAGTAAGGAAGATCTGTCATTAGACAAACCTAATTCCAGGAGCCAATTTGCCAAATAAGGTAGCACACAGAATGACACCAGCAAAAAGTGAAGAGTTGAACAGACAAGTACATGAGTTGTTACAAAAGGGGTTGATTTAGGAGAGCCTGAGTCCATGTGCTGTACCACTAGTATTAGCACCAAAGAAAAATGGAGAATGGAGGATGTGTACACACTCTAGAGCAATTAACAAGATCAAAATCAAGTACAAGTTTCTGGTACCATGAATGGATGATATTATGGACTGTTTGAGTGGAGCTATATATTTTTCAAAGATAGATCTGAAGAGTGGATATCACTAGATTCAGATCAGAGAAGGAGATGAATGGAAGACTTCTTTCAAGACAAAGTAAGGATTCTATGAGTGGTTAGTCATGCCTTTTGGGCTAACCAATGCACCGACCACTTTCATGCGGCTCATGAACGAGGTTCTGAAACAATTTTTGGGTAAGTTTGTCATTGTTTACCTAGATGATATTTTGATCTTTAGTAAGACATTGGAGGAGCATATGATGCATATTCGTATGGTGTTTGAGAAATTAAGGGAAGAGAAATTGTTGATTAATTTGAAGAAGTGTAGTTTTGTGAAGAAGAAGTTAATGTATCTGGGAGTTGTAGTTTCAACAAAAAGTCTAAAAATGGACCTAGAGAAAGTGTAGGCTATCCTTGAATGGCCTACTCTAATGAGTGCTACTGAGGTAAGATCTTTTCATGGTTTGACTAGCTTTTATAGAAAGTTTATCAGAAATTTTAGTAGTAGTTGTTGACCCTTGATTGAAACAATGAGAGGGGATACAAAAGAGTTTAAGTGGACTAATGGGGTAGATAAGAGTTTTAAATTGTTGAAACAAAAAGTTACAGAATAATTTGTGTTAGAACTTCCAGATTTTAATAAGGTGTTTCAAGTAGACTGTGATGCTAGTGGTACTGCAATAGGAACTATTATGAGCCAAGAAGGTAAACCTGTTGCTTATTTCAGTGAGAAGTTAAATGATGCAAAGAGAAAATATTCTATTTATGATTAGGAGTTTTATGCTATAGTTCAGGCAATAAGAAGTGGAGACACTATCTACTTCCTAAGGAGTTTGTTTTGTATACTGATCATCAAGCTTTGCAATATTTGAATAGTCAAGAAAAGTTGAATCAAAGACATTTAAAATGGGTTGAGTTTTTGCAGAGTTATACATTTGTTTTGAAACAGAGGAGTGGAAAGGCTAATGGGGTTGCATATGCGCTTAGTAGAAGACAACTATTGCTGATAGAGATATAGATTGAGGTGGTTGGGTTCAAGAAACTCAAAAATTTTTATCCGAAAGATCTTAATTTTGGTGAAGCTTGGAAAGCTTGCAAATAATCTATTACTCTAGACAGAACGAAGTGGTTGGATTTCATCATTCAGGATGATATGCTATTTAGAGGGAGTCAGTTATGCATTCCATGAAGTTCTATGAGGGAGACTCTCATCAAGGAGAAACATAGCGAAGGATTGGCTGGATATTTTGGTCGTGATAAAACCCTTGCTTTGGTTAGTGAGAATTATTATTGGCCACAGTTGCAACAAGATGTCAAGAAGTTTGTACAAAGTTGTAGAGTATGTCAGATGGTGAAAGGAGTGAAGAAGAATACAAGGCTATATCAGCCATTGCCTATACCAAAGAAGCCATGGGAGGATATCAGTATGGACTTTATTCTTGGTTTACCAAGGCCTCAGCGGGGACATTATTCAATTTTTGTGGTAGTTGATAGATTTTCAAAGATGGCACATTTCATTCCCTAAAGGAAGACTAATGATGTGATTCATCTGGCAAAATTGTTTTTCAAAGAAGTGGTGAGACTACATGGTTTGCCAAAGAGTATAGTTTCAGATCGGGACACTAAGTTTGTTGGATATTTCTACCGCACATTGTGGAAAAAGTTGAAGATAGATTTGAAGTTCAGTTCATCACATCATCCACAGATTGATGGATAGATAGAGGCGGTGAATAGGAGTTTGAGAAATTTGCTGAGATGTTTGGTTGGAGATAAGCCAACAGGATGGGATTTGATTTTACCACATGTAGAATTTGCATACAATAATTTTGTCAATAGGAGCACTGGTAAATCACCATTCTAAATTGTATATGGAAGTAGTCCCATAAATGATTCAGAGTTGAGGAAGATAGATAAAGGAGAGATAAGTAGTGTTGAAGCTGAGGATTTTGCAGAAAACTTGAAGAACATCCATGAGGAGGTGATGAAGCATATTACCAAGATGAATGCGTAGTATAAGGCTAAGACAAATGAGAAAAGAAGGCATAAGGAATTTCAGGTTTGAGATGAAGTCATGACTCATTTGCAAAAGGAGCGATTTTTAGTTGGTACATATAACAAGTTGAAAATGAAGAAGTTTGGGCCATCTAAGATACTAAAGAAGCATGATTGAGGAAATGCCTATGATGTAGAATTGCGTACTGAGCTAAAAATTTCACCTGTGTTTAACATTTTAGATTTGACAGAGTATCATGAAGGAGGTGTTGAAGATGAGATCACAACAGCACAGTGGAGTATTCTAGCAACTATTTCAGCTACCAAGGAGATTGAGGACATACTGGATAGTCATGTTGGTAGAAGCACAAGGAACATGACATATGAAGAATATCTGGTCAAATGAAAAGGCTGACCTGTTGAAGATTCATCATGGCTGACAAGGGAGGAGGTTGACTGCCTTGGTTTTCCTCTTCACACCTGAGTCATGACAGGGTCACTTCTCAAATTACCCCGGGTGTCTGATGCAGGAGCATCCTGGGTGTAAGAGCAAATTTGCATCAGCCAAAAATATTTCTGTTTGCTTTTCAATAAGGGCTATCTTGTGCAGGGCTGCTATTTATGGAAACTTACTATTTTTAGTAAGTTGGTCATATTATCACAGAATGGTCTGATTTCACAGGTAGAGGTTCATTTTGGTCATATCAGTCTGCCAGTAAAGTTTCATTGCCAGATCAAGTCTAGTTTTGAAGATATTGAAAGTTTTCAGTTTTGGAAATAGGGTACAAAAACTTTGAACTTAGTTTTGATGTCTTTAGAGGCACCTGATGAGGTCAAAACCTTAGCTGAATGAAGTTTGATTGACTCATGTGTTGTAGAGCACTTCATGCCATTTCTGAAATGGGGTCATAATAGTCAATCAGGTCAACGAGTGATGAGTTATGGTCTTCGGAACTTGGGCCACCTGAAATAGTAGAAAATAATTTTTTTTCAAAATTTTTGTTTGGGTTTCAAATATTTTTTTGAGCCGAAAATGATGTAATAAAATGAAAAATAAAATAATTCTAAGTCTGGTCGACCTTATTGGCTAAAACTCTGGAACATTCCCAGGCGGTGGAAAATTGCCTATATAAGGAAGGTTGTAGTGTTGTCTTAAGTAGTTTGGGAAAGTTCTGGGTAGTAGATTTGGGTAATGATTCAAAGCTTTATCCTACAGAATATTGTAAGGGAAATTCCCATGTGGCTTTGCATATTGTAATTCTGAAAGTTTGTAATTCCACATTTGTGGAGATAATAAGAAGCCCATTTTTTTGTTCTTGCAAATTATTGTTGTTTCTCTGTTCCTGTTATGTGTTTGTGGTATTAAGGGGAGTACCTTTCATCAAGTGGTATCAAAATGAGAGTTCCTGAGTGTATAAAGAAATCCCCGACTATGAGGCTATTTTCACTAGGACCGTGGTTAGGGTTTTAGCAAGTAGTGTGAAAATGCCTCCATGAAGGGAATGTGGCGGAAGAGCTGGTGTTGTGATGCCTAAGGTTAGAGCGCTCTAGAGACAAGTGCGACCATTGGAAGAAGAGATGCATAAAGGAATGAATCTTAATATTAGAAATGAAAGTGAGGATGAAGCTGAGGGAGATGGAAATTCTGATCAAGAAGAAGGTGAAATTTTGAACCAGGAGGAAGAATGACTTTTCTCGGCCATTTTCAAGATTGGAAAAAGACCTAAGATTGAGGTTCCTACATTTTCAGGAAATCTTAACCTAGAAGAATTAATCGATTGGATCAATGAATGTGAAGAATATTTTGAGTATGAAGATATTGAAGAACTTGATAGGGTCAAATTCATGAAGGCTAGCCTGAAAGGTCATGTGAAGATCTGGTGGCAAGAGATTCAATTGGAGTGAAATATAAGAGAGAAAGATAAAATCACAAGATGGGATCAGATGGTGAATAAATTCAAATGAAATTTCATTCCTATTGATTATGAGCTTAAACTACTAAAGAAGATGCAAAGTTTGAAGCAAGCCAAAAGATTTGTTCAGGAGTATACAGAGGAGCTCTATCGAATCCTCATTAGAATAGGCCATGCAAAAGATGATAAGGAGAGAGTTGCTCGTTACCTTAATGGGTTGAGGTTGAGCATTCAGGAGGAGTTGAATCTGGTTCGAATGAACAGTATTGAAGAGGCATAACACTTTGCCTTAAAAGTAGAGGAAAAGCTGAACAAGAAGTTTGAGAGCAGACAAAATGGAAGAGGTCATGGTGGATGATCTAGTGGATGATCTTATGGAGGCTGAAATGAAGATCCAAAAAAGAAGGATGAGGTTAGTAGCAGTCAAAATTAGAGAGGAAATAATTCTGATCATTTCCATGATCATAATAATAGAGATCCAAGAGGAAGAGGAAGAGGACAAGGATAAGGAAGAGGAGGCTTTCGTGGAACATGTTTTCACTTTGGAGAAGAAGGTCGTAGGGAATTTGAATGTCCTTAATGCCAAGGAAGGGTAGATAGGAGAAATGAAGGCTAGGCCAGAGTTGCACATGTAGATCAAGATGCTAGATCATCACATTCTAAAGATGCTGAAAGAGGAGAAATGCTGATTAACTGAAGAGTCCTCCTAAGTGGTGAGAATGAACCTGATCAAAGGAGGAGCATCTTTCGCACTAGGTGCAAGTGTGAAGGTAAATATTGTGATGTGATTATTGATAGTGGAAGCACTGACAATTTGGTGTCAGAAGAGATGGTGACAAAGTTGAAGCTCACGAGATAGAAACACCCACATCCATATCGGATTGCCTGGGTGTAGGATGACCACAAGGTCATGGTCAATGAACAATGCCTAGTGAAGTTCAAGATTGGCAGATACCATGATGAGGTACTGTGTGATATTATATCTATGGATGCATGTCATATGTTGTTGGGTAGACCATGGCAATTTGACAGGTGTGTTGTACACCATGGTTGTGTGAATACCTATTCCCTGACAAAAGATGGAGTGTGACATAAGATAAAGCCATTGAATGACACATAAGAAAAGATATGTTGTAATGCAAGAATAACTTTTGTTGATGGAAGAAAATTCCTAGATGGTATGAGGCATAAACATGTGTGTTTTGCTTTAATTCCAATAGCTGGTAAAGAGGAAGTAGAAGATGGACCTCTAGAAGTTGTAGATTTGTTGAATAAGTTTTAGGATATTGTGTCCGATAATGTTACTAATGGATTAACAGTAGTAAGGAAGATCAGTTATTAGATGGACCTGATTCTAGGAGCCAGTTTGCCAAATAAGGCATCACATAGAATGACACCAACAGAAAGTGAAGAGCTAAACATGCAAGTACATGAGTTGTTACAGAAGGGGTTGAATCAAGAGAGCCTGAATCCATGTGCTGTACTAGCAGTATTAGCACCAAAGAAGAATGGAGAATGGAGGATGTGTATAGACTCCAGAGCAATAAATAAAATCATAATCAAGTACAAGTTTCCATTACCATGAATGGATGATATTATGGACTGTTTGAGTGGAACTGTGTATTTTTAAAAGATAGTTCTAAAGAGTGGATATCACCAGATTCGGATCAGAGAAGGAGATGAATGGAAGACTTCTTTATAGACAAAGGAAGGACTATATGAGTGGTTAGTCATGCCTTTTGGGATAACCAATGTATCGAGCACTTTCATGTGGCTCATGAATGAGGTTCTAAAAGAATTTTTGGGTAAGTTTGTCATTGCTTACCTAGATGATATTTTGATCTTTAGTAAGACATTGGAGGAGCATATGATGCATATTCGTATGGTGTTTGAGAAGTTAAGGGAAGAGAAATTGTTGATTAATTTAAAGAAGTGTAGTTTTGTGAAGAAGGAGTTTGTGTATCTGGGATTTTTAGTTTTAGTATAAGGTCTAAAAATGGACCCAGAGAAAGTGCAGGCTATCCTTGAATGGCCTACTCCAAGGAGTGCTACTGAGGTAAGATCTTTTCATTGTTTGGCTATCTTTTACAGAAAGGTTATCAGAAATTTTAGAAGTATTTGCGGACCCTTGATTGAAACAATGAGAGGGGATAGAAAAGAGTTTAAGTGGACTAATGGGGTAGATACGAGTTTTAAATTGTTGAAACAAAAAATTATAGAACAACCCATTTTAGCACTTCCAGATTTTAATAAGGTGTTTCAAGTAGAATGTGATGCTAGTGGTACTGCAATAGGAGTTGTTATGAGCCAAGAAGGTAAACTTAGTGCTTATTTTAGTGAGAAGTTAAATGATGCCAAGAGAAAATATTCTGTTTATGATCAGGATTTTTATGCTATAGTTCAGGCATTGAAGAAGCGGAGACACTATCTGCTTCTTAAGGAGTTTGTTTTGTATACTGATCATCAAGCTTTGCAATATTTGAATAGTCAAGGAAAGTTGAATCAAAGGCATTTGAAATGGGTTGAGTTTTTGCAGAGTTATACATTTGTTTTAAAACACAGGAGTGGGAGTGGAAAGTCTAATAGGGTTGTAGATGCACTTATCAGAAGGAACCTATTGCTGATAGAGATACAGATTGAGGTGGTTGGGTTCAAGGAACTCAAGAATTTGTATCTAGAGGATCTTGATTTTGATGAATCTTGGAAAGTTTTTAAAGAACCTGTTACTCTAGACAAAATGAAGTGGTTGGATTTCATCATTCAGGATGATATGCTATTCAGAGGGAGTTATTTGTGCATTCCATAAAGTTCTATGAGGGAGAATCTCATCAAGGAGAAACATAGTAGAGGATTGGCTGGACATTTTGGTTGTGATAAAACCCTTGCTTTGGTTAGTGAGAATTATTATTGGCCACAGTTGCAGCAAGATGTCAAGAAGTTTGTACAGAGTTGCAGAGTATGTCAGATGGTGAAAGGAGTGAAGCAGAATACAAGATTGTATTAGCCATTGCCTATACCAGAGAAGCCGTGGGAGGATATCAGTATGGAATTTATTCTTAGTTTACCAAAGACTTAGTGGGGACATGATTCAATTTTTGTGGTAGTTGATAGATTTTCAAAGATGACACATTTCATTCCCTGCAAGAAGACTAATGATGCAGTTCATGTGGCAGAATTATTTTTGAAAAAAGTGGTGAGACTACATGGTCTACCAAAATGTATAGTTTCAGATCAGGACACTAAGTTCGTTGGATATTTCTAGCACACATTGTGGAATAAGTTGAAGATAGATTTGAAGTTTAGTTCATCACATCATCCACAGAGTGATGGATAGAAAGAGGTGGTGAGTAGGAGTTTGGGAAATTTGCTGAGATGTTTGGTTGGAGATAAGCTAATAGGATAGGATTTGATTTTACCACAGGTAAAATTTGCGTACAATAATTCTGTCAACATGAGCACTGGTAAATCACCATTGCTGATTGTATATGGAAGTAGTCCCAGAAATGCTTCAGAGTTGAGGAAGATAGATAAAGGAGAGATAAGTAGTACTGAAGCTGAGGATTTTGCAGAACACTTGAAGAACATCCATGAGGAGGTGATGAAGCATATTACCAAGATGAATGTGTAGTATAAGGCTAAGGAAGATGAGAAAAGAAGTCATAAGGAATTTTAGGTTTGAGATGAAGTCATGGTTCATTTATGGAAGGAGCGATTTACAATTGGTACATATAACAAGTTGAAAATGAAGAAGTTTGGGCCATATAAGATACTAAAAAAGCATGATTCAGGAAATGCCTATGAGGTAGAATTACCTACTAAGCTGAATATTTCACCTATGTTTAACATTTTAGATTTTATAGAGTATCATGAAGTAGGTGTTGAAGATGAGATCATTGTAGCATAGTGGAGTATTCCAGCAACTATTTCAGCTACCAAGGAGATTGAAGACATACTGGATAGTCATGTTGGTAGAAACACAAGGAACATGACATATGAAGAATATCTGGTCAAATGGAAAGGATGACCTGTTGAAGATTCATCATGGCTAACAAGGGAGGAGGTTGACCACCTTGGTTTTCATCTTCACACCTGAGTCATGATAGGGCCACTTCTCAAATTACCCCAGGTGTCTGATGTAGGAGCATTCTGGGTGTAAGAGCAATCTTGCATCACCCAAAAATATTTTCGTTTGCTTTTCAATAAGGGCTACCTTGTCTAGATCTGCTATTTATGAAAACTTACTATTTTTAGTAAGTTGGTCATATGATCTTAGAATATTCTGATTTCATAGGTGGAGGTTCATTTTGGTTGTATTAGCCTACTAATAAAGTTTCATTGCCTGAGCAAGTCTAGTTTTGAAGATATTGAAAGTTTTCAATTTTGGAAATAGGGTACAAAAACTTTGAACTTAGTTTTGAAAGTTGTAGAGGTCCTGGATGAGGTTGAAACTTTGGTTGAATGAAGCTTTCTTGATTTAAGCATTATAGAGTGCTTCATGCCCTTTCCAAAATGGGGTCATAATAGTCAATCGGGTCAACGTGTGATGACTTATGGTCTCCAGAAGTTTGGCCACCTGAAATGGCAGAAAATAATTTTTCTTCAAAATTTCTATTTGGTTTTCAAAAGTTGTTTTGAGCTGACAATGATGTAATAAAATGAAAAATAAAATAATTCTAATTTTGGTCGGTCTTATTGGCTAAAATTCTGGAACCTTCCCAGGCAGTGGAAAATTGCCTATATAAGGAAGGCTGTAGTGTTGTCTTAGGCAGTTCGGGATAGTTTTGGGTAGTAGATCTGGTTAATGATTCGAGGATTTGTCCTACAGAATATTGTAAGGGAAATTCCCATGTGGCTTTGCATATTGTAATTCTGAAAGTTTGTAATTCCACATTTGTGGAGATAATAAGAAGCCCATTTTCTGTTCTTGGAAATTGTTGTTGTTTCTCTATTTCTGTTATGCGTTTGTGGTATTAAGGGGAGCACCCTTCATTAGCTTTTGAGATGACACCACGAAGACAATTCAAGGGTAAAATTGATTATCAAGAGAGGGTTGTGTGTGATGATTTTCTTGAACAATTGGATCATTCCACAAATGATTCATCTAAGCTAAAGGAACTTGTACCTAAAAACCCTCGTCTAAAAATTGTTGATGGTTTATATGATAAGAGAAACTAGATGAGGGATGCAAATATTGGTGTTTCTAGCTTGGTATTATTCAAGGTAGGGTTTGGAAAAAGATAGGTGTTTTCTCCCTATAGTAATGTCTAGCAATTTGATGTAGGGAAGTTGGTAGTCCCTAATGTTTTTATGGATATTGATATCTTACTCCAGGTCGCTAATAATTATGACCCTATTGCAAGAGTAGTCAAGGATATAAATGAAAACCCTTTGATTAGTGTTACTGTTGATGAGATAAGAGAGGTTTTCCAGTTGGGCGAGTCATCTGATGACCTATAAAAAATTGAATTTGACATACAAAGGGAATTTTACAAGGCACAGAGGGATTATCTCAGAAGTGGGCCTTTGAGGGAATTCTTTGATAGGGTTGGAGGGTTACCTATGGTAGGACCAAATACACAAGAGCCCATCAAGATAGATTATTTCAATTTGAAAGAAAAGGGTATGTATTGGTCACTATGTCAAATTTTTAGAGAGGATTCAGTTATAGAGATGCCCATCCATTACATGTTCATGATGGCTCAAATCCTGCATCCATACCTTGCAGTAACTTTTGTCTTTTCTCCATTTCTTTCTGATTTGTTTCATAATGGGCTAATTGGTATTTAGAAATCCAAGGTGGATAGACCTTTTGGATGGTATTCCCTATTGATGCACATGTCCCTTTTCAAGGGTTTTCATTATTTTGCAAAGGACATGGATTCAATGAAGGAAAAGGATGGTGAGGAGATGTTAGTACAATTATGGAACTTAAACATATCATGGGATAGGAATGAGGCCAATTTTGTGACATTTGATAGATGCTTTGCATCTAGAATGAGGGCCCTATTGTTTCTAGATAATCCAAGGATTCCAAGATAATTATTGGCATTTTTTAGGCCAAAGAAATTTGCAAGTGATATCAAGATAGTGCACAATTGGGGAGATATCATACTATACACTGTTTCAACTATGTTCAGAGTATATGGCTTTAGAGGCACCCCTTTTATTCTACCATATTAGGTTCCTTTGAAGGTTGCCATAGTAGAAGTCCTTAAAAAAATTGGTGGTCTACATGATATTTCACTAACAAGAAAGAAAAGGGGGTCCATCTTTCCCACCATCACTATAGCACATCAGTTTGTTATAACAAAGGGAGGATGGATGCACATGAACAAGGTTTTAGAACCTTACCATTTGGCCACATCAGTTACAAGGGCTACTGATCTTGAGGGATTTTATGGTGATATTTTTAAGAAAAGGACTACGTTTTCTGCCATGGACCATATTTTTCATTTTTCTAAGGATATTATCATAAATGAATTTGATTTACAAGAGCAGGAGGTTAGGAAGGAAAAATGGTTGGTGTATAAGAAAAATCTAGATTTTGTACAACATTTTGTAAAGGACTATGATCCATTAAGGGATTTTAAGCCCTTTGAAAAGAAATTTGAGGCTCTAATGAGTCATTTTGAAGGCATAATGAAGGCTATGAACTAGAAGAAAGATGTGGTTATAAAATCAGATCTAGAAAAGGCCAAGCTTGTCCAGAGAAAGCCAACATTTGTAAGACTTGTGCCTCTTGGTGAATATGTTGTACAAAGGAAATAAAGATACAATGTGGTGGAAGGGTGACACACACCAAAAGGGCTAGATGATAGAGAGTGTGCCTTCATCTTCCATGGGAGTTGAAGTGCAAGTACATATAGAAGAGACTTCTACCTCACAAGGAAAGAGGCCAAATGATCTAGATCCTGAGTCTCAACCTTCTCCAAAGAAACATAAATTGGAAGAAAGACCACAATAGAGTGAGGGTATCTATTCTGATCCCTTCCAATCTCCTTTGAATATTGTTGATCAATAAGAGGTAGCAGAGAAGTTGCAAAGAATGGGGAGCCTAGGTCAAATTTTTTGACCTATGAGGAAGTCCAGGAGGGAATGCCTGAGGAGCCCAAATGAGTAGATATGGATTTAACTATTGATGAAATTGTAGACAAAGAGTTAGACCTTGTTACCAAGAAGGCCTGTAATGAATTTTTGGCCGATGATAGTTTTGTCAAGGCTAGAGCCTTTGTATAATTTCCGTGGAGGACACCCATCAACCAGTTTAAAGAAACTTGTGAAAAATGACAAGAGGAGTATCTTGGTAAGGATCCAATGGTAATTAAGGCTAAGGTGAAATATGAAATGTTGACAAGGTTTCAAGCAATCACCCAGAGAAAGGAAGAGATTTAGTTAGAAAAGCAGGGGCTCTCATTCTTCCAAAATGGGATATTGCAGATGCCATAGTTTTTGATGATGTAAGAAAATAGACCAAGCCAATGCATGCAATAAAGGAGGTAGTTGAAGAAGAATTCAAAGGGGTTATTTTCAATGAGGATCATGCATCATTAGTAATGTGGTCTCTAAAGAGAGAAGAAAACAAAAGAAAAAATGAAGTATCTAAGATTGATTACTCTGGTAGCTTGATGATAAGAAGGGTTGGTGAGACCTTAGGGGTGGAAGCATCAGGCATGGCCCTAGAATTAGACAAGTTCACCTTAAAAGTGGTAGAGAAAGAGACCAAAGAAAAGGAGGGTCTCACAATTAAACTGGAGACATTCCTCAAAGCTTATGGTGAGTTGAAGAAAGAGGCAAATGATAAAGATAAGATCATAGCATGTATTAGGAGACAAATAATAGGATAGTAGTAAATTGAAGGACCTTCTCAGAAGTTTATTTCCTTTTCTCCTATTGGGCCCTCATCCTCAAGTCCAAGCATTGAATTACCTTTCCCCCCCTTTCCTCCTAGCTCTTAAATGGAAGATGATTTGAATTGGGAAAGAGAGAAATTGGAGAGAGAAACAAAAAGATCAGAACAGGATAGAGATGACTTGAAGAAGATGGAGGAATTTAGAAGAGGGAAATTGAAAAAAAAAAATAACTATGAAGAGAAAGTCAGAGACACAATTTTGCAGTTTGTGGAGGGTATTGAACCAAAATTGATTTATTTAAGTGGCAAGAAATTGGTAGGTATTATTAATTCTTTTGAGACAATTAAGGGTACATTGGAGCTAATTTTGGATAGATGGATAGTGAGGAAGGTAAATTTGAAATTATTTTATTCATTGTCCAAAAATGAGGAGAATGTTGATGCCACAGTCAAGTCTACTCATAAGCTAGCTAAGGGCTTATTAGATTTTGTAGCAAAGAGAGACAACATTGGAAGGAAGGCTATGGTCCTAAAGGGGGAGTACTCCAAGGTGTGTTTTGAGATATTTCCTAGTATGTTTAGAAAAGAAGGAAAATTAAAGGACATGAGGAAATGGATTGGAAAGGTGGATAGTGAATTATCCACAAGAATAAATAATATCATTAACCTTGAGAGTAAAATTTTGTTTCTTCAAACCATAGAGTCAATTGAAGGTGCTAGGTCTCATTTTGGTTTTTTTAGAAAAGAATTTGAGTAGCTGAAAATAAGGTGGGATGAGCTGGAAAAATAGAAGGCATAGATTGTTGGCTTTCCTTGGTCCAGTGATGAGGGTTTTGAAGCTTGGAAAGAAAAGTACCTCTTATTGACATCAAATGAACAAGAAGTCCCTATTATAGTTGCAACACGTGGCAATTATCCAACACCTTAAAGAATTTAAGGGTTTCCAAATAGATTGTGTGCAGGAGAATAGAAAAGTTGAAGATAAAGGTGCCACCTGTCAAAAGCAGAAGCAGTTTTAGAGTTATTGTAGGGGCTTTGCAGACCAATTAGGAAATATCTTTCAAAGGCTTGTAACAAATTAGTTACTTGTCTTGTAGTTTTATCTCTTCTGATATTTCCTCATATTTTTGTCTTTGCCTAAACGATCCTAAGCTTGTAGCAATCCTTAATTCTATAAAAGGATTCCCAAGATCATTTAGAAGGGCTAGAAAACTAAGATAGATTTTTGCATATGAGTTTTTAGTCAAGGGTTAGCAGATTGTACCTGGCTATATTATTATAGAAATAATAATTTTCATGGTTTTTGGCTATTATTGTAATGGTGTATATTTTTAAGGTAGGGTGTATGCAAGAAACATGATTCAGTATATATGAATACAAAAAATCCTAGATTCAAGTCTCTCCTTTGTGTCTATTTCTTTGAGTTATGAATTTTTTGATTCATTGCATAGAATTTATCTATGTGTATGTTCTTTTTCCTTAGCTTTGATCTGAGATTAAATTAAATAGCTCTGGATAAATTATAGATTCATTTTTGTTTGCACAAGGATTTCTATAAGCAGTATGAATCAGGTTTTAAATAGATCAATATTGTCATAAGGTGGTAATATTTGGGGGTCCTAAATCATTGTCATTATTTGGTTTCTATATTTTTTTTTGCATTAAAAATATTTCCCAATGGATAAGGCACTTTCTAGAAATAAGTATGTTTTGCAGTAATATGTGTTTACTAGGGTTTGGCTATATTCTTAAATATTGATACAAACTAGTCAAAATCTCTCAAGTATTGTGATTGACAAGATGTATTTTATTAATGGTAATGGAGAATCAATAAATGGTTGGTTATCATTTAGTATTTTCTTATCATTTATGTGGTGTCAAAATCCAAAAATTATTGTGAAATATTGTATGTGGGTCTGGATTAGGTTTACCCCCCTTGGTTTTGCAGAGCCAAAAGTGCAGAGGGCTGTCTTGTCCATATAGTTAGTCCAATCTCCTCAGATTTTTGTAGTTGGAAAATAACCATTCCTGACAATCTATTTGTAGGTGTATTGGTTTCTTTCATAAGCATAAAGTCCATTGTGAAGAACCAACAAAATGGGGACTATGATGGGGAAACAATAGTAAATTCATATTAAATAATGCAGGTTCCAAGTAGAGCTGGACTCTTGGCCTACTTATTTGTTCAAACCAGTCAGTTGACCATTGAAGACATAGAGTAGTACTTTTCCATCCCGTGGATTTAATTCATCATTGAAATATTATCGGGATTTTCTTAGTTTTATTTTGATTATCCTTTTTTTTACATATTACTTGTCATAGTATCCATATTACTGAGATATAACGTTGTATTTCCTAACTTGTGTTGGGTGGTGACTCAAAGAAATCTCTATAGCAGTGATGAGTGATAAATATATTTTGTATACACACTTTCTCAAAATAATTTATAGGAATACTAGATCCTGGAGGAGAGACCATCCCGAAGACAAATTGGAAGGTGGGCTTCCAAGTACCTCTAGGGCTGGTCAACCAAGAAAATAAAAAGTTGATAAAAATATATCTCAAACTTGGAGACAAAAGAGAAATACCAAAAAAAATGAACCAATCCACCCTAGCTAGGAAGGAATTGCTTCTAAATATGAATAGGTTGTGGACTTAGGATTGGGCATGGATGATGATGATTATTATCCGCATTCTAAAGCAGAAGATGGATAATATCATATAAAAGATGATAAATAATGAGTCCCAGGGACAAATTAGGAGGTCAAGAAGTAAATGCAGAGGTGGAGAGGACAAGAATGCACCTCCTATCCAAAGATCTTCACCCTTTGAAAGCCCTCATGCCCCAAGAGATAAGCAAGATAGGTTTATTGTTGAAACTTTCGAATCTGAAACTAGTCTCCCATATTCTAAGGATATATTTGAAGAAGTCTATAATTTGGAGAGAAGAATCCAAGAGAAATTTTCCATCAGGAAACAAAGAGGAAAAGAAAAGGAAGATGAGCTAAGAAAGCTCAAATTAGGTCAAATCAGTTGAGAAGGCAATTGCTAACCTTGGAGGCAATAAATTATGTTATAGCACCCAATAAAAATGATGCAGAGCCTGCCATCCATCAAGTTTTTGAAATTTGAAAACCTAAGGATAAAGGTGAGTAGGTGGCAACAAGAATTTTGATAAATGAGCCAGTCACTGACAAGGTTCCAATGGATTAATTTTCCAAATTGGACACTGATCTTGAAAGGGCTAAAAGAGAGAAATAATCTTAGCTAAAGAACTAGAGAAGACAGAACTGGAGGCTACTACTCTGGAAATGAAAAAGAAAATTGATTTTCTCAGGTAGTCCTCAGGGCCTTCTAATGTGGTTGCTTCTACCTCAACACCTGGTGGAACTTTTAGGAACTTTGCTAAGCAAACAACCATTATTCCACTACTGACTAGTGCTAACATTGCTACTACATCAAACAATAAAGAATCTACTTTCTAGAATTATGGATCATTCCAAAGGAGACCAGTTCATGTGGAAAGGTATATGCAACTCCTCTTTCTTGGTATTCCTAGTTATCCCAATGTAATTCCAAAAGAGATTAGAGAAAAGGTTCCTAAATTTTTTGGTAATAATGTCATCATATGTGAAGAGCACTTAAAGAAATTTATTGACATGGTAGATGATTATAAAATTGAACATGAGGATGTAATTATGAAATTATTTGGTCAATCACCAACTGAGGATGATAGAGATTGGTTTAGAGGACTCCCACATGACTGTGTAGGTTCTTGAGATGATTTTATTAACCTGCTTCAAGGACCTATATGGTGACAAAAAAATGAAGGTTTTATGTTGAATGAATTCAACAACATCAATAAAAACCATAATGAAGAGGTCCTTGAATTTAATGTGAGATTTTAGAAGGCCATACATAAGATTTTCCAAGTAATGAGGCTGGATGAGAAGGTATGTCTAGTAACTTATTTAAATTCTTTTGATGCTAAGATGGGCTATATTCTCAGGGATAAAAATCTTAGAACTATTAGGGAAGCTTATAGATTTTATGCTAACATTAAGAGTAACAGAAGAGTATTAGGGAAGTTGGGTAGAAGAGAAGATCCTAGGCCTGCTAGGTTTGGAAAGAAAGAACCAGATAAACCCTCTAATGTAAAACCCAAAGAGGAGGATAATTTAAAGGAGATCTTAAATGCTCTAAAAGATTTGAAGCCTGGTGAAAATAGGAATAATAGGGTGCAAATAATGAGAAACCTTCTTTCAAGAATTTTAACAAGAAACCAAGGTTGTAAAATTTCCCTTACCATACCCAATGGAGGGATGGGAAGCTTGTTCTCCCAAAAAAGAGAGACAAATATAATGATAAAACCCATGATCCATTACCAGAACTCTCTATTAACATGAGCGAGGATGTTCCATGGTGTATAGCTTGCTAATCCCCACGTGATCCTAATTATTATGATGTTTCTTTAAGTGTATCTACTAATGAGGGACAAGGGTATGAGGAAGATGATACACATGATGAGAGTTGTTGTGCTATGACCTCATCACATTTTTATGATGAAGTAGATTCTTATGACGAGGATGAGAACCAAGATGTGTCTGGCTCACAAAGAATAAATGAGGTTTACCATAAAAAAAATTCCAATGAGGAAGAGGAAGAAACTGATAATATAATTTGTAATACAGAAAAGGGTGAGGAGCCCATTGTATTAAGAAGACCCTCTAATGAAGAGATAGGACAAATCACTGTTGATATGGTTACTCAAGCCAGGAGAAAGTATGTTTTGAGAAATAGGATAGTTGGTAATGCAGATGGTAGACCAACAAGTTTTTTCATAAAAAATAACAAAGTAGACACCAAATAAACACAACAAAAATACAAAACTATAAATGGTGTCAAGAAAATCAAAATTAAGAATGCTAGAAAGCCAAATGGTCCAAACAATGTATATAAGATAAAGGTAAAGACACCAGAAATAAATGTTTCCACTCCCCAAGGTGACAATAAGAAACAAAAGAGAGATGAACTAAATTTAGCATCTTAGGTTGAAGATATAAATGTTGTTTCTATGAAACAAGATTTTTATGATGTGAAGTACACACTTGTTGATATGGGGCATTTATTATGTCAAATCACTATCAAGGTTCCTTTACTGGAAATGATGAGGATTGGAGAAATTAAGGAGAAATCCTTGACATGGGTAAATGGTGTTAATTCAACTAAGGTTCAGAAACCAGAGAATAATGAGGAGTTAAAGAGGGTAGAAGATAAATATGAAAGCAAGGGGAAGGAATCAAAATAAATTTTTTCAAAAATCCCTTAGATTTATTTAGGCACAAATGTTGTGAAAAATTCCTTAGGAGTTGTGGATCCTTTTTTCTTGACTCTAGTTATAAATGGAAACATGTTAAAGAATTACATGATTGATTTTGAAGCATCTAATATTGTCATGCATGTTGAGGTGATGAAGTCAATGGGATTACAAGTTGATGCTCCTCATGGGAGATGTCAGGCCATGGACTCCAGGGAATTTCCTATTATTGGTACAATTAATGATTTTCCTTATAGACTTGTTGCCTACCTTGACAAACAATTGAAAATAAGTGTTTTGGTGGTTGAAATCCCTCCCCAGTATAGAATGTTATTGTCAAGAAAATGGAGTGCAACAATGTGAGGTAGTATGCAATGTGATTTATCTTTTTCAACTTTCAAGACTACTGGTGAAAATGTCAAAGTGTCAAGGGAAAATAGAACCTCCCATATGATTGAGGAATAAAGTAAAGATGAAACTATGAATTGTTTCCTTGACACTGACATTAATTCTTTTCAAGTGCAAGACAAAAATTTTGAAGGAAAATTTGAACCTTTATTTTTATCTGAGGATAAAAATAATTTAAAAGACCAAATTGGTTTATGGACCATGTATTATGATGGTGCAATCTCTAAGGAGGGAGCTGGAGTAGGAGTTCTATTAATAGCTCCTAGTGGTAGGACATTTAAGTATTCATTTACTTTATGTTTACCTGTACAAATAACACTGTGGAGTATGAAACTTTGTTGGTAGGATTGAGGTTAGCCTCAAGACATAAGATAAGAGACATCAGAGTAATTAGAGAGTCTAAACTGGTAATATCTCAAATAAGGTCCAAGTATGCTTCAAAAAACAAAAGACTAAAGCAGTATAGAAATGTTGTTTGGGATGAATTAGAAAATTTTGATGCATTTGGTATTGACTGGATGGACAGAGGTGAAATTAGAATGGCATACTTGCTGGCCAATATTGCTTTGAGGCCAAAGGATGTTACATTTGCATGAATATCTAAGATAAAGGTTCAATCCATGCCTTCTATACTTGACAATGTTGAAAGTTGCCACGTTTTTTAAGATGATCTAGACATTTTTAGATTTTTACATTGTGAGGCTAGCTTTGAAGATAAAGAAATGAATTTTAGTGGTTATGTGGAAACCTTAGATGATAAGGACATCATTTTTGGAAAAGAAGTGCTACAACTAAAATTAAATAGAGTTCCAAAGGGTTTGGTTGTGCTTGAGAGAACATTTGACAATCATGATAAGTCTTTTTCTACAAAGACTATAAATAAACCAGAGGATTTGGAAGAAATAAATTTAGGAACAGCTGAAGCTACCAAAAAAGTATCTATTGGAGGAAAGTTGTTTCCTAAAATAAGAAATTATTTGATTGATCTTCTCAGGAAATATATGCATGTTTTTGCATGGTTTTATGATGACTTAAAGGCCTATAGAGAAGATATCTTTCAACATGAGATTCCCCTAAAGGAAGACACAAAACCTTTCAAACAAAAGTTAAGACCTGTAAACCCTACTTTGGCACCAAAAATGCAAGAAGAATTAAAGAAAATGAGGGATGTAGAAATTATAAAACCCATTAGACATTCACAATGGGTATCTAACTTGGTCCCAGTAAGAAAGAATAATGGAGATATCAAACTCTATGTGGATTTTAGAAATTTGAACATGAATTCATTGAAGGACAATTATGGTCTGCCAAACATGGAAGCCATGTTATAGAGAGTTACTAGATTTGAGTTAATGTCAATGATGAATGGTTTTTTAGGGTATAATCAGGTTGTTGTCAAGGAATTTGAGTAGTTCAAGACTGCAATCTAATGAACTACAACTGATTGAGAACCTGATTGATGAACTACAAGTGATTAGAGATCACTGAGAATTGAATTGATATGTAAGATAATTGAATCAGTCATTATGTTGTCATTGATGTCAACTAGTTTTTACAGTACTTATCATTGTAGTTGAAAATATCTAAACATCTGTAAAAGAGGATAAAAGATGAAGAACTAAGATATCTACATGGAGGAAGATGGATATGATAGATGAGGATAAGGAATACCCTTGGTAACTTATTGATGAGTCTATGACTTCATATTGTTGACTTGATTATGTTACAATAATCTGTTATGAAGCTAGAAGAAAAATGTTACAAAGTAGTGTGGTCAGTTAATGAAGCATTCCAGTATACACCGAGCTAGTGTAGTGTATACTGAGCGACAGTATCAACCGAGCTTGTGTTCGCTAACACATTTCTTCATTAACCAAGTATGGATGAAGGAACTAAATGATTAGTTTAGCCGACATAAATTAATGAGCTGTATAAAGTCTATGATTACGAGGTAGAAAGATAAAGTTTGTTATGAGATCAACGACTAGAAAAAATTGAAGAAGATCTAAAGGATGGAATTGAAATGAGTCATTGACACATCTGTCGAGGAAGGTTTAAGTGGAAAAAATTAATGAAGGAGATTAAGAAGAAAAATTTGATGGATGAAAAGAAAATGGTTAACTTGTCTATATAAGAGACTAGGGTTTCATTGTGAAAAGGATGTTGGAAGAAGGAGACTGCAGAGATATTATGTGAACATAGCTTCATGCATAGCTAATCAGACTAGTTGAAGAAGAACCGAATTGCAGAACAGTATCGAGCATCAGAGAGCTTTACCAAGGGACAATAAGTTATTGAATGTTGATGAATGAAATAGAAATATTGATAAGAGGATTTTTATGGGCTTAGAATAGATATGAACATCTATAAAATTAAGTTGTATTGTAATCAAATCACCTACTATTTTAGTTTAACCATTGTAATAGAAAAATATCTTAACCGAGTGGACTTGAAAGTCTTATTATGTCATTCATAGAATGTACATTGTTATCCTGTCAACCCCATAGTGAATGCTGGTTGGACGATAATTGTTAGTGTTAAATCCTCTAACAAGGTCACACCTTACAATGTGTTTTGTAACCTTTAAAAGGGTTGGCTCTTCATTGAGTTCACTTTAGAAGAGTGAAAATATTTTGGGTTACTGGTCCTAGGTGGTTTTTCCCTTTACAGAGTTTCCATGTTAAATATTTGTGTTATGTGTTTATGTGGTGATTGTTTAGTTATCATACTTTACATGTTGCATATTTGATTTGGTTGGTAATCACTATGAGAAATTAACTGGTAATCGGTAATTACACAGATAGTTTAGTATTTTATATTTACCAAGTTGCAAAATTAGATGAATTTGTTTTAAGTGATACATTTTGTATTTGGGACTGTGGATAACTAATTCATCCCCCTCTTAGTTATTCTAACAATTGGTATCATAGCATATTGGTTTCTTGGAATAGAGTTTTAAGGACTTCAACAGAAGGATCACAAAATGTATAAGAGGGAAGTGCCAAAGTTGAATAAGGACAACTTTACAATATGGAAAAGCTGAATGAGACTTCATATATCTGGGATTGGGAATTTTTCCCACACCCTATTGGACAATGGCTACTTACCACCACCTACAAGACCTTTGACTCTTGATCAATTGAGAGATAGACATGAGGATAATGTTACTATGATGGAGATTGGTACTGCTCTATCAGATGTCAAATTTGAAGATGTCAAGGATTACCTTACTTTAAAGGAAATGTGGGATAAACTTACTCAAGTTTATAGTGGTCATGCAAATTTCAAGAGAGCCAGAGTTGAAAGTTTAAGAGCAAGATTCGATGATATGAAAATGAAAGAAGGAGAAAAGATAGTGTAGTATACAAACCGAATAAAGGAGGTAGTTAATTCTATCAGAGGATCTGGTGGTGTCATTGATGAAGATATAGTGGTAAGCAAAATTCTAAGGACTTTATTACCTTTTTATGCAATCAGAATATCTGCAATATATGAAATGAGGTCTGCACCTAATAGTACTCTCACTCTTGATAATATGATTGGTATGCTAACAACTTTTGAACTAAACAACTTTGATAATAGTGGTTTACCATCTGTTGAGTCTGCTTTCATGACTTCTTTGAAGATTGGTAAGTCTAGTAGTAGAAGTAATAATGATGATATTGATAGTAACACTAATGATGAGCTTGAAGATCTTATGGCCCAGAGGTTACCTAAAGGTAAAGGTAGATATAGGGGTAAATTACCTTTAGCATGTTTTAACTGCAAAGAAGTTCAACATATTGCTGCTAGATGCCCAAAAAGGAAAGAAGATGATAGAAACAAGGATTGATCTGGTGAAGGAAGCTATGGGAGGAGAAATGATAGAATTTATTGACACTACAACAAAGATAACTAAGACAACAATGATAAGGGAAAAAAGGTATGTTACATTGCTGAAGAAAATAATACTGATTCTGATACAGATGATGATGTTGAAGTAGTATTTGTTGCAATGAAGGATGACTCTGAGGAAGAAGAAAGGTATGTAGAGACAAAAATCATTTCTAAAGTTAATAAAAATGATACATGGATCATTGATAGTGGCTATACCCATCACATGACTGGTGATGAAGAAAAATTTGATCATCTTGAGCAATATAATGGAGGATCTGTAAAAATGGGTAATGATACACCATGTATGGTTAGAGGAAAGGGATCTTTACTGATAAATGATAAAATCAAATGTGATAATTCTTATTGGGTAGAAGGACTAAATTACAACTTGCTAAGTGTGGCACAACTTAACAACTGAGGTCACCGAGTAGCTTTTGAGAGAAAGAAGGTAAAGATATTTGATAATGGAGGAAAACTTGTTGGAACAGGAGCACAAACCAAAGGTAACTTGTTTTATCTTGACAATGATAAGTCTTCCCATTTAATGATGAAAAATGAGGATGCATGGTTATGGCATAAAAGGTTATGTCATGTAAACTTTGATAACATGATTAAAATCAGTAGAAAGAAAAAGGTTAGAGGTCTGCCTTGCCTAGCAAAGCTGGATCATGCTATGTGTCATCAATGTCAGAAAGGTAAGATGACAAAATCTAGTTTTAAGAGTAAAGACTATTCAACAAAGAGAATTTTGAAACTAGTTCACACCGACCTATGTCATCCCATGAGAACACAGAGTTACTATGGAGATAGATATTTCATTCTATTTGTTGATGATTACACTAGATTGATGACTATAATGTTTTTAAAAGAGAAATATGAGGCATTTAAGATGTTTAAATGGTATAAAGAAAAAGTAGAGAAAGAAATTGGGAAAGAACTAAAATGCTTGAGATCTGACAGAGGTGGTGAATTTATTTCAGATGAATTTACTAACTATTGTAATGAGCATGGTATAAAAAGACAGGTTTCAACACCGAGAACACCTCAGTAGAATGGTATTGCTGATAGGAGGAATAGATCAATTGTTGATTGTGCAAGGAAACTAATGTTACAAAAGAATGTGGCTCATACATACTAGAGAGAAGTGATCAGCATAGCTATATATGTTTTGAACCGAGTACAATTGAAGAAGGACACAAACAAAATACCCTACGAGTTATGGTTTGGTCACAAATGACTATAAGTTACTTCATAATTTTTGGTAGCAAATATTTTATTCTGAAAGATGAAAGAAATGGAAAGTTTGACTCAAAAGGGGATGAAGGGATATTTCTTGGATATTCCACTAAAAGAAAAGATTACAAGTGTCTGAATAAAGTTACTAATAAAATGATTGAAAGTTGCAATGTCAGAGTTGATGAATTTGATGATAAAAATGGTGAAGAAAGCACTAGGGAGCTAGAAGAATATGGTAGATTCAATTACATTGAACAACCAGAGTACCTACCAAAGCCATAGACTATGTCAATCGGGCATCAGGAAAACAACACCGAGGAACAACAAAGGGAAACTGACGATCGGTAAGGAGCTACCGAGTAAGCAAATGAACCTAAACAAGATGAACAACAAAGAAGAGATCAATTACTGGCTAGATTTTTTAGAAGACATCATCCTGAGAACCAAATCATTGGAGACAAGCAAGCTGGCATGCTGACAAGAAGTAAGTTAAGACAAGGTACATGCTTAGTTTGTGAGTTTGAACCGAAAAATGTTAAGGTTGCATTGGAGAATGAAGAATGGATAAATTAAATGAATGAAGAGATAGAATAGATAGAGAAAAAAAAGACATGGACCTTAGTACCTAGACTAAAAGATAAGAATGTTATCGATACTAAATGGATTTTGATTAATAAGTTGAATGAGAATGGAGAGGCAACAAGGAAAAAAGATAGACTTGTATGCAAGGGATATGCAAAAGAGGAAGGTATAGATTATGGTCAAAATTTTTCACCTATTTCTAGACTCGACGGAGTTTGAATGTTACTGGCCTATGCAACACATAAGAAGTTTAAAGTCTATCAAATGGATGTTAAGTCTTCTTTTCTAAATGGGATACTAGAAGAGGAGGTCTACATAGAACAACCAAAAGGGTTTGTTGATCCAGAAAAGAAAGACATGGTATGTAGACTACATAAAGATTTATATGGTTTAAAACAAGTACCCAGAGCCTGGTATGAAAGGCTGCATACTTATTTGTTAAGTATTGGTTTTGTTAGAACTAGTGAAAATAACAATTTGTATATGAAAGGAGAGTCTGATGACACTATTTTGATTGCTAAAATATTTGTGGATGATATTATGTTTGGAGGACAAGATCATATCTGTAAATCATTTTATGATGAGATGAGAAAATAATTTGAAATGTCTATGTTTGGAGAGCATTAGTTATTTCTAGGCTTGCAGTTTATTCAATAGAATGATGGAATATTCATCACACAATCAAAGTATATAACGGAAGTACTGAGAACATTTGGCATGGAAGATGCTAAACTAGTTGGAACACTGATGGTCACAGGCTACAAACTGACTAAAGAAGATGAATCCACAAAGGTAAACCAGACATTGTACCGATCTATGATTGGTAAGTTGATGTATGTAGTGCATAGTAGATTAGATATTTCACATGCTGTGGGAATTTTTGCTAGATTTTCTGCAAATCCTAAGGAGTCATACATGGTTGCAACAAAAATAATCTTAAGATACCTGAAGCAAATAGAGGACTATGGATTATGGTATCCTAAGGAAGGAAAGTTTGAACTAAGAGTCTACACTGATGCAGATTGGGCTGGAAATATAGATGATAGAAAGAGTACCACTAGAGGAGAATTTTTCTTTGGTGAAAGACTTGTTACTTGGACAAGTAAGAAAAAACCTTGTATTTTTGAGTCTACTACCAAAGCAGAGTATGTTGATGCAGCTACAAACTGTTTAAACATTGCTTACATCAAGCAAGTGTTGGAAGGGATGAATGAGGTAATCACTGGGCTGGTGATTATACATTGTGACAACACAAGTGCAATAAACATTTCTAAGAATCTTGTAATGTACTCAAAGACCAAGCACATTTCTATTAAGTATCACTACTTAAGAGAACAAGTATAGGAGAAGCAAGTTAAACTAGAATATGTTACATCAAAAGAGCAACTTGTTGACATATTTACCAAGCCTCTACTAAAGGAAATTTTTGAATACTTGAGGACTAGACTTGGGGTTTGTCCCCTGTCTACCAGTCACTAATGTGATCTAGAGGTTGCATCAGCCTAATCTTATTAGAAGATCACTCATGTTGATGCAACATAGTTCATACTTTGGATTCTGTCTAAGGTTGTGAAAGATTTTAGGAACAACTATCTGCATATTAGTATACCGACATACATTGTATGCACCAGACAACAAAGAGTCACATGGATAATATAGATTTGTATGTTTATGTGTTTCTTTGGCATTGTTGTCAAAGAGAGAGATAAACAATATGACAAACTGAGAGATCACTGGAACATCTATCTAAGGGAGAGACAATCTAAGAAAGTCAGGGAGAGTTTTGAAGATTTGTTGCTGAAAATAGAAGGAATCTGAGAACTGGAAAGATCATATCTGTAGAGGAAAGTCTGCACTTGCAATGCTTTCATGTAACGTAGTGATTAAACATATTTAATATCAAGCTAGGGAGAGCTTACTGAGCTACAACATTTTCTTACATAGTTGTAGAATACATGTTTGGTATGTGTATGGTATATTTCATATTGCTTGAGTTGCCATCAATGCCAAAGGGAGAGATTGATGAACTAAAATTGAATGAGAACTTGATTGATGAACTACAAGTGATTAGAGATCACTGAGCACTAAATTGATATGTAAGATAATTGAATTAGTCATTATGTTATTATTGATGTCAACTAGTTTTGACAATACTTATCATGGTAGTTGCAAATATCTAAACATCTGTAAAAGAGAAGAAAAGATGAAGAACTGAGATATCTACATGGAGGAAGATGGATATGATAGATGAGGATAAGGAATACTCTTGGTAACTTATTGATGAGTCTATGACTTCATATTGTTGACTTGATTATGTTACAGTAATCTGTTATGAAGTTAGAAGCAAAATTTTACAAAGTAGTGTGGTCGGTTAATGAAGCATTCTAGTATACATAGAACTAGTGTAGTGTATACTGAGCGATTGTATCAACCGAGCTTGTGTTCGTTGACACATTTCTTCGTTAACCGAGTATGGATGAAGGAATTAAATGATTAGTTTAGCCAACATAAATTAATGAGCTGTAAAGTTTATGATTACGAGGTAGAAAGATAATGTTTGTTATGAGATTAAAGACTAGAAAAATTTGAAGAAGATCTAAAGGATGGAATTGAAATAAGTCATTAACACATCTGCTGAGGAAGGTTTAAGTGGCAAAAATCAATGAGGGAGATTAAGCAAAAAAATCTGATGGATGAAAAGAAAATTGTTTACTTGTCTATATAAGATACTAGGGTTTCATTTTGAAAAGGATGCTGAAAGAAGGATACTGTAGAGATATCACATGAACATAGCTTCATGCATACCTGATTAGACTGGTTGAAGAAGAACCGAACTGCAGAACAATACCGAGTGTCAGAGAGATTTACCAAGGGACAATAATTTATTGAATGTTGATGAACTGAATAAAAATATTGATCAGATGATTTTTATGGGCTTAGAATAGATCTGAACATCTACAAAATCAAGTTGTATTGTAATCAGATCACCTACTATTTCAATTTAACCATTGTAATAGAAAAATCTCTTAACCGTGTGGACTTGGAAGTCTTATTATGTCATTCATAGAATGTACATTGTTATCCTATCAACCCCATAGTGAATGTTGGTTGGATGATAACTATTAGTATTAAATCCTCTAACAAGGTGATGCAAGCCAAGGGTCATGAGGGGCCAAACAATGGCATGCCCTAATGATCTAGCCTACTCAACAACACGCAAAAGAAAATAACAACATAGTGAGAGAGAATGGAAGATCTTTCATTAATTTTCATCAAATTGAATCATACATGCCAGGATGTAAGGCCTTCCCGATTAGGGCCAGCTATTACAATGAGTTATAAAAGTCCTCAAACATGTGAGGATCTGCCAACAATCTCCAATCTATTATCTTCTTACTTGTAACTAAAAACTACCCCTTAAACTACAACTAAACAACTACATTTATACAAGAGTCTACCGAACTGAGTCGGCCTTCAGATCCACAATCAATGGAAGAAATGGTTAGATCAAGGACCACACACTTCCCAATGATGGATTCTAGCATTAAATCTATGACCCATAATAAATGCACAAGTCGGCCCATTAGAAACATAAAAAATAAACTACTCGGTAAGAAAGGATGACCAAGCAATAGATAAGCATCATCGAGCACCAGTGAAACAACTGACCACCTAGGAGATAACCAACCATACTCGGTAACCAAAGGAAACTGACCAACTACCGATGAAGTTGGTCAAAGTAGGAACTGAGCAACACAAAAAAACTCCAAAATGTTTTTGGTGACACAGGATTTCCAAGGACCCGAGATGCTTCTGCATCACAAGGTCACACCTTAAAATGTGTTTTGTAACCTTTAATAGGGTTGGCTCTTCACTGAGCTCACTTCAGAAGAGTAAAAATATTTTGGGTTACTAGTCCCAGGTGGTTTTTCCTTTTACATGGTTTCCACGTTAAATCTTTGTGTTATGTGTTTATGTGGTGATTTTTTGGTTAGCATACTTTACATGTTGCATATTTGATTTGGTCGGTAATCACTATGAGAAATTAACTGGTAATTGGTAATTACACAGATAGTTTAGTATTTTATATTTATCGAGCTGTAGAATTAGCTGAATTTGTTTTAAGTGATACATTTTGTATTTGGGACTTTGCATAACTGATTCACCCCCCTCTCAATTATTCTAACACATTCACCATACTATGGGGTACATATATGTATGTCAGAATGCCTTTTGGCTTGACAAATGCTAGAGAAACTTTTTAGAGAGCCATGGATGTGGCATTTGCAGATTTTATAAATAAGTTTTTAGTGGTGTACTAGGATGACCTCACAACATATTCAACAAAAGAAGATCAACACTATGGTCATCTTGAGAAATTTTTTGTAAGAGCTTTGGAATATGGTGTTTCACTTAACCCAAAGAAATGTTCCTTTGGGATCACAGAAGGGAAGCTCTTAGGGAACATTGTATCCGAAGATGGAGTTAGGATTGACCTTGAAAGGGTTGCTATAATTGATAAAGTGCCTTAGCCAAGGAATTTCAAAGAAATTCAATCTTTCTTTGGATAGATAAATTTTGTTAGAAGATTCATTACAAAATTTGCTGAGACCATTGTTCCTATCCCCTAAATTTTGAAAAGGGGAGCTAAGGTAGAATGGAATGAAGAAGCATCTAGGGATTTTTTAGGTATCAAACAAGCTATCAAATATGCCCCTATTTTGAGAACTCTTGATTATAGTAAGCCAATGAAAATATTTTCTTTTTCTTCTTACCATACCATTGCTGTAGTGCTATTACAAAAGAACCTAGAGGATTTTGAGAAACCCATTTCCTTCTTTAGCAAATCCTTGCAAGAAGCAGAACTGAAGTATGATATCAATGAAAAAAAGACATATGATTTGGTCAAGGCTGTTAAAGCTTTCAGGTGTTACCTTGTTGGAGCAACCATAGTTGAAGATGTGCCTAGTGCTGTTATTAAGGACATTCTGGTACAATAGGAGGTTTCAAGAAGAAGATGTAGATGGATAAATATAATATAAGAGTTCAATATTGATATTCATATCATTAAGTTGGTTAGAGGCCTAGGATTAGAAAAATTAATGGCTCAAAAAAACTTAGATGTAAATCACATAAACATGCTTGGAGAAGAGAAAAGACATTACATTTGTGATTTGGATTGCTCTGAATGGTATAAAGATATTATTGGATCCCTATAGAAAATGTATTTTTCTCCTGAAATGGATGAAAATAAAATGAGAACAATCTAGCTCCATGCAATTAGGTATTCTATTTTGAACGACAAGTTATGGTGGAGGAGCAATGAAGGAGTTTTTCTCAAATGTTTAGACCATGTTACATCCAAAAGCTTGCTAGAAGAAATGCACAATGGTGTATGTGGTGGCCATTACATGGCTAAGACCACTGCACACAAAATCTTGAGGTCTATTTTTTGGTGGCCTAATATATTTAAGGATGCTCACACGTTTGTCAAAAAGTGTGATGGATGCCATAGATTTGCAGGTAAGTTGAAATTTAATGGAAATTTTCCTTTGAAGCCTGTTGTTTTTGAAGCACCTTTTTAGAAATGGGGTATGGATTTTATTGGGGAGATTCCTAACAAGTCTAGTGAAGGCTACTCATGGATCCTGGTAGCAAATAATTACTTTACTAAGTGGGTTGAATTTATCCCCACTAAAAGAGCCACTAGCAAGGTTGTGACTAGCTTTATGTTGCAAAACATCCTGACTAGATTTGGTTGTCCAAATAATATAGTGGTAGAAAATGCAATTTGTTTCAGATCTGAAGAGTTTAATGATTTCTATCAGCTATATGTGATCAAAATTTCCTATTCATCCTCATACTACCCACATGGAAATGGCCAAGCTGAGTCTAGCAATAAAAGCCTAATAAAGATTTTGAAAAGAATCTTGGATAAGAACAAAAAGGCTTGGGACTCAAAGTTGCAACAAGCTCTGTGGGCTGATAGAGTGACAGTGAAAAAAGCCATTGGTTGTGCACCTTTTATTTAGTGTATGGTATACATGCTAGGCTTCCACAAAATAATTTTCTGAAAATGTATAAGTTTATCCAAGTTTATAATGATGAATTAAATGATGACATGAAGATCAGAATGAAGGACTTGATACAATTAGAGGAATCTAGAAGGGAGGCACATGACATAAATGTCAAGTTACAACTCCAATATAAGAATTTGTATGACAAAAGGACCACTGTTAGAAGTTTTGACATTGATGATTTGGTCTGATTTGGAATGCCAGGTTAGAAGATAAAGGAAAACATGGCAAGTTTGATCCGATTTAGTTAGGACCATATCTCATTGATGCTAAATGGGGTTTTGATTCTTATATCCTTAAAGATTTGATTGGAAATGTTTTGGAATTGCCAGTTCATGGACAATTATTGAAACTATACTTATCCTTAGGGGTAACAAGACATAATAACCCAACCAAAATAACCCTGGACATAATAACCCCACCATAATAACCCAAGGAAACAATAACCTAGGGTCACAATAACCCATGGTCAAAATAACCCATGGATAAAATAACCCGTGGTCATTTTAGATCAAGTTAGTATGCTAAAAAAGGGATTGTGAGGCACCATAGAGGATATTTAGGTCATTTTTGGACCATATATCCATTATATACCCCTAAAATAGCCTTAAAACATCTTTAATATGCTTAAACATCTTATAAAATGGTAAATAATTATAGTAATAAAGACAAATTCGTGGGAATAAGCTAAATAAGAGCTATTATGAAAAGATATAAGTCAAAAGGCATTATGAAGAGGCATTAAGATGATATATAAAGTGGTAGCATCAAGATAAGTAAAGGAAGGAAGAAGGGGAGAATAATTAAGAGTGTGTAGAGTAATAAGAAAAGAGAAATCAAAATTCATAAAAAATATATATTTTTAATACAATTTTTGGAACATTATATTAAATTTTCCTAGGGGTTTCTATACATCAAAAAAAGTCACTGATAGTCAATTTTCCTGTCATTATAAATTTTTTGAAGAAAATTGCTTTATTTTGAAGAAATAGGGTTTATCAGTTTGAAGGGTTTCAAAAAAATATTTTATTTAGTCCAAAAACCCTACCTTTTTCTATTTCTTCATTACCTTTTTGAATCACTTAAGTTCTTAGTTTAAACATGTGTTTTAAGTCATCGTGAGGGGTCACAACCTTTTTAATTTATAACGCCTAGCAAGCCCCTTTTAATTTTCTCCTAAGTCTAAGGTTTCTCACAAGATAAATTTTCCTAAGTTTGTGTATAAGTTAAATGCTGGAAATTTGGCTGAGTTAGATATCTAGATGTTGTCATTATGGCAACATATAATCTACATGAAGACCACATATGATAGAGAGAAAGTATGACAGAGTGCAAAGCAAAATTGTCTAAGTATGTGCATTATTTTCCTAGTGTACCCGAGACAGTTTTGATTGGCAATGTCGATTGGAGTAAGTTCAATGCTCATGCACTTAAAAATAGATACTATGATGACTATTGAAGACTCACCTAAGAGCTCAAGTCTGTATGACATGTACAAAAGAAGCTATGGCAGTATTACCAAAGATAGTGTTAAAGCCGACATGACAGAGAAGAAGACAAAATTGGTAAAGACTTAAGGGATTATTTTGTTTATCAAAATAATATCTTAATAATATAAGGGGATGACATCCTAGATGTTAACCCTTGGGTAAATATTTATTTTGTGTAAAGATTTATGTTTTGTAAAGCCGTCTGTAAAAGTTATTGTTCCTAATAACTTGTATAAATATAAGGCATATGGAATGTGAAGAAAAAAAGAGAGACATGTATTGTAATGAGATAGATGATATAGTGAAAGATATTGATGCAAAGTTGTGAAAGACAAGAAAGCAATATAAGGTTATGTAACTTACCATATTTTGTAATTAGTAATCATTGTACATTACTTGTTTGGGTAGTGGGCTCATCTTGTAATCATTTGTAATCAGTACTACGACCTCTTAGCAGGGTTGAGGCTTCTAACAAGGCCTATAGTCCCTTAATCAGGACTGAGACACTATATGCATGTAACCAGCTCCTAATAGGGTCATCATCCTTAACAAGATACTTTTGATTAGTGGATCTTTGTGGGTACCATCTTGTTAGGAATAGTCCCAAGAGATAATTGAGAGGGGGGGGGGGGGGGGGGTGAATCAGTTATCTACAAGATTCAATTCTTTATCCAATTAAATATAATTAAACATAAAGCATAAACACAATGAAACAACACATGAACACAACACCAATATTTTGGTTACAGGGAAACCCAAATAGGTAAAAACCTTGGTGGGAATTGACACCCACTAATATTCTACACTAGAGTATTATGATCCTTGTTGGAAGATCCTTAACCCTATTAGGAGTTGATTTACAATATATTTAGTATAGTAGACCTAGTCAAGGGTCGGACCCTGTTAGGAGTCTTTTACAATTGTCCCTGTTAGGGGAGAGGATGCACTGTTTGAGAGCACACTGCTCAAAGGGGTGAAGGCTACAACCTTCTGTTTAATAGATACACACTATATCTGGATCTTGGTGAATTGCAACTTGACCTGCTGTCTGGATCAATTCTAATGTATAGCACAAATACTTTACTTGGTCACATAGACCTACTTCTGATGGTTCAACACTTCGCACACTCTTCTCTACTCTGCTTAATCAACTATGAACCACACTCAAGCAATCACAAATGACTACCTATAAATATATTTCTTCTAAATGATATAATCAAGTCAGCCTATTAGAACCACCTTGAAATCATATAAGAGAAACCATAAAAAACTTTGATAAACATTCTGTTGGCTCTACTATGAACGCAACACATTCTGGGACCTATCCATTAAGATAAATGTAGACGCATGCTAACCACTATTGGTTCTACCAAAATAACTAGATCTTTCTCCTCAAACTGAATTAATTCATGTGCTCTTAACCAAACATCAATGACTCTCCTATAAGATTAAATCCAAGGGCACATACCCACAGGATGGGCGCAACTCTAGAACCAATAAAATCTCTATCGGCTCTTTTGAATAAACACACGAAACTATAGCTGGCGAATAGCGACTGCATAACTTCACTTATACTAATTATCAGAATATGTGTCCATGAATGAAACATCACTAACATGTCTTCAACATATATCCAAGTGTGTAAGGTCCATGATAACTGTACGGACAACCAAACATAGAACACTGCCTGTTACTTTGTTAGGAACACTGCCGACACCAACTGCAATATAACTATTTTTACTAACAGTTAACATCTGCACCCATGATATCATGTTGATATCATGTCCATGCTACATATATTGAAGGATTACTACATGAGACTTCCACACATGCTACTTTCCATATGTTGTCATCAATGAGAAACATACAGTCTGTACTGGCTTGCTGGCAAATCTCCAACAATCTCCCCCTTTGGCATTGATGGCAACATGTGGAATGAAAAACCACCACCAACCCAAATGAACATTTCTTTTATAACATTCTCCATTTCCTCTTCAAAACTCCCCAAAAGATGAATCCTTCATTTGCTTCAATATTTTCCAATATTCTCCATTTCCTCAACTGAACTATTGTCATAACTGAATGTTGCTCCCCCTTAGTATATTACTCCTCCTTTTATACTTCCTTTTTTGATGACTCTGTATATTACTCCCCCTTTGACATCAACGGCAAAGGGTGCCATCCATTTTAAGCACCGGTACTACTCCTGAGGTAGAGTAGTCAACCTTCTATCAGTCCATAAGGACTAATGCCTTTCCTTCTTTCTTCTAAGTAGAATCAGGGAAGGGAATTATTCCCAGCTTCTTGCTGAGATACTCAAAAGTATACTTAGGCAAGGGCTTTGTGAATATATCTACCAACTGATCTTTAGTACTCACATAGTCCAACTTGAATTATTTCTCTGCCACTTTCTCTCTTACGAAGTGATACTTGATCTCAATGTGCTTTGTCTTTGCATGCATCACAGGGTTCTCTGACATATTGATAGTGCTAGTGTTATCATAGTGAATTACAATAGGATAATAAATTTGAATTCCAAAATCCTTTATCATCTGCTTGATCCAAACAATTGTAGAATAATTCAAGGATGCTACAACATATTCCACTTCTGCTATTGACTAAGAAATACAATTTTGTTTCTTGCTTGTCCAAGTGACAAGTCTATCACCAAGAAACACTGCTCCACCTGATGTACTTTTTCTATCATCAATACATCCTTCCCAATATGCATCAGTGTACACATGAAGCTCAACATTTTCTGAATTAGGATACCATAGACCATAATCTATAGTGCCCTACAAGTATTTTAATATTCTCTTTACTGCCATGAGGTGACTTTTCTTAGGTTCTGTTGCAAATCTTCCAACTATGCCAACTGCATTGGAAATATTGGGTCTAGTCTGAGTAAGATATATAAGTTTACCAATCATAGATTTATATAATGTTATATCTACTACCGGTGAGTCATCTTCTTTTATAAGTTTGCATCTAGTGATCATAGGGGTTCCTACTGGCTTGCAATCATTCATTTTTAATTTCTTCAGTATCTCTTTCACATACTTGGACTGATTAATGAAAATTCCTTTTTTTGTCTCCTACACATTTAGTCCTAAAAAGTATTTGATCCAATCATACTCATCTCAAACTCATTCTGCATTTCTTTGGCAAATTCTACACTTAGTTTGTCATTACCTCCAAAGATAATGTCATCAACAAATATAGCTACAAGTAGTAAAACTTTAGATGTCTCTCTAATGAATAGATTACAATATGTTTCTCCTTTCTTGAATCCAATCTTTGTTAGATATCCATCTAGTCTCTCATACCATGCTCTAGGGGCTTGCTTAAGTCCATAGAGGGCCTTCTTCAATCTGTATATCATATTAGGTCTATTTAATAAGGTGAATCCTTTTGGTTTCTCAATGTATACTTCTTTCAAATCTCCATTCAAGAATGCTGACTTGACATCCATCTAATATACTTTGAAGTTTTTGACTGTAGCATAAGCTAGAAATAACTTAATAGCTTCTAATATGCTCACAAGTGCAAATGTGTTTGGATAATCAAGGCCTTCTCTTTGCACATATCCCTTACATACTAATCTTGATTTATTTCTTACTACTGTACCATCTTCATTCATCTTGTTTGTGAATATCCACTTTGTTCTAATCAGATTCTTATCACTAGGTCTTGGGACCAGTTCCCAAGTGTCATTCTTAATAATCTGGTCAAGTTCTTCTTTCATAGCATCATGCTAATTTGAATCATTACAATCATCTTCAACACTTAAGGGTTCAATCTGAGATAGTAAACATACCACTTCACTGCTTGCTGAGTTCTTTGCTTGTGATCTTGTCAAGACTTTTCCACTCTGATCTCCAATGATGTCTTTCTTGGAGTGATTTTTAGATGTAAAATTTAGAACTTTAGGTGATGCTGATTCATCAGCCTTAGGAGTACTTTCTTCACTTGTCTCAGGGTCATTGAATAACACATCAATACTTTCAAACATTTTCTCAATGATTGTCTCGCTAGTAGAGGGTCTAGGTTCTTCTTCAATCATTGGTGAGTAATCATGATATCTTTCTTGAACCATAAAATTTTCATTAATCTTAACATGAGCACTTTCAATGATCTTTTTCAATATTAAATTGAAACATCTATAAGCTTTACTTTTAGTGGAGTAACCAAGGAAAATACCTTCATCACTTCTTGTATCAAACTTGCCTACTGCTTCTATTGGAATTAGGAGAGATAGGTACTGAGAGGGAAGGGGTGAATCAGTGCCTTCAAAATTTTTTACTTGTAAACATTTCTGATATATAACTGTAAATAGTAGTAACTGACTAAAACAACTTGAATCTAACTGCATGTATCAATCATTCATTTAACTTATGAAAGTAAACAACATGACATCAATATGACAATCACATGACACAAGTATTTTGGTAACGCATAAACCCTTGTTTGAAGGTAAAAATTGCATTGGGGATGACACCCACAAATTATTCACTACTGCAAATAGAAAAAGGTTTGCCTGTTAGGGCTACAAGTTTTGATCACTTCTGGTGATCTCACCCTATTAGGAGTGACATGTTAGATCAGATAGATCCACCTAGTTATAGGATTTTAAAAACACTAATGAAGTGTGTGATGAACTACAACTGATTTAGAACTTGAATGAAGAATTTGTAATGATGATTAGACATGCAAGATGATTAAATTAGTATTATGTTGTCATTGATGTCAACTAGCTTGACAATACTTATCTTATAAATTACTATACCGACATATCTAAAGGAAGGTGAAAGAGATGAAGAACATAAATATCTACATGAGGAAGATGTACATGACAGATGAGGATAAGGAATACACTGAGTAACTTGTTGATAAGTCTATGACTTGATTAAATTGACTTTATTATGTTGCATTCATCTATGATGAAGAATAGAGCTGAAAATACACAAAGCAGTGTTGTCGGTAAATAAAGCATTTTAGTATACATCAACAAAGTGTAGTGTATACCGAGCATAGTGTTAACCAAGATTGTGGTCACCGACACATTTCTTTGTTAACTAAGAAAAATAGAAAGGAATTAAATGATCAGTTTAGCCGATAAAGTGATGAGCTATAAAGTGTATGAAATTGAGGTAACAGATAAGGTTTGTTATGAAGATCGACGGCTAACATAAATCAAAAGGGATCTAATGGAGTAGATTGAAATGTGTTACTAACACCTCAGCCAAGAAAGCCTAAAGCAAAAAAATCTATGAATATGATTAAGAGACAAAATCTGATGGAGGAAAATAAAATGATTTACTTGTCTATATAAGAGACATTGGTTTCATTATTGAAAAGGAGCCGGAAGAAGAATATACTGCAGAATCATCATGTGAAGAATTTTTCATGCATTCTGATCATATTGGTTAATGAGAACCAAGCTGTAGAACAATTACCAAGCTACAGAAAGTAATTACTGATGGATAGTAAGTTGATATAGTATTGAATCTGAATTGTTATATTGATCAAAAATATTTGAATGAGCTAAACATTGATCTGTAAACTGAAAATTGAAGTTGTTTTAAGGCAGATCATTTACTGTTACATATTTAACCATTGTACACAGTCAAATATCTTAACTGAGTGGACTATGAAAGTCTTTTGATGTTTCATTCATAGAGTGAACATTGTTATCCTATCAACCCTAGAGTGATTGCTGGTTGGATGATAACTTCTAGTCTAAAATCCTCTAACAAGGTCACACCTAACAGTGTGTTTGTAACCTTTAATAGGGTTGGGTCTTTATTGACCTCACTTTAGAAGAGTGAACAATTTTGGGTTGCCAGTCCAAGGTGGTTTTTCCCTTCACAGGGTTTCCATGTTAAATCTATTCTGTTATGTGTTGATTGTGATATTTGTTTGTTATCATACTTTGCATATTACATGTTAGATTTAATCGGTAACTATTATAAAGTTTAGACTAACAATCGGTAAAAACACAGACAGTGAAAATATTTTATCTTTACTGAGTAGCAGAAGTAGTAGAATTGTGTTGGATTATACATTTTGGAACTGTGGGACACTGGATAACTGGTTCACCCCCCTCTTAGTTATTCTAACAATTGGTATTAGAGTTGTGGTTGCTTAGAACAAAGTTTTAAGGACTCCAGCAAAAAGGTCTCAAAATGTATAAGAGGGAAGTGCCAAAGTTGAACAAAGATAACTTCACAATATGGCAAAGCCAGATGAAGTTGCACATATATGGAATTGGGAATTCTACACTAGAACTGATGGAGAATGGCTACATTGAACCAACCACTGGTCCCTTAACTCTTGATCAATTGAAGGATAGGCATGAACACAATATTACTATGATGGAACTTGTTGCTGCTTGAATTGATGCTGAATTTGAAGACATCAAGGACTATGATACAGCTAAGAAGATGTGGGACAAGTTGACTCTAATATACAGTGGTGATGCGAATGTTAAGAGAGCCAGAGCAAAAAGCCTAAGAGGTTGATTTGATGATACAAAGATGAAAGAAGCTGAGAACATTGTGCAATACACAAACTGACTAAAAGAAGTAGTACATGCTATTAGAGCATCCAACGAAGTTATTGATGATGAAACAGTAATAAGCAAGATTCTCAAAACTTTGATGCTAGTTTATGTGATCAGGATCTCTGCAATTCATGAAACAAGGGCTACATCCAACCTCACCCTTGACACTCTAATCGGTAAGCTTACAACCTTTGAATTGAATAACTTTGACAATAGCATTGTACCTTTTGTTGAATCCACTTAAATGTCTTCCTTCAAGATTGGTAAGTCTAGTAGCAAGAATGATAAGAATAATAATAGTGATAGTAATACCGATGATGAACTTGATGAGCTTGAAGCTCTTATGGCCAGAAGATTGCCCAAAGGTAAGGGAAGGTATAGAGGCAAGTTACCTCTAGCATTTTTTAATTGTAAAGACGTTGGCCACATCACTACTAGATGTCTGAATAAGAAAGATGATCATAGATCCAAAGACGGATCTGAAGGAAGCTATGGGAGAAGAGTCAATAGAGGCTACTGACACACCAACAGAGACAACCGAGATAGCTATGACAAAGGGAAAAAGGTATGTTACATAGCCAAAGAATTTGAATCTGAATCTGACATTGATGATGATGTAGAAGTAGTATTTGTTGCTATGAAGGATGATTCAGAGGAAGAAGAGAAACATGAAGAAAAAACACTGATCTCTAAAGTAAGCAGAAATGATACATGGATCATAGACAGTGGCTGTACACATCATATGATTGGTGATATAGAGAAATTTGACCTGCTTGATGAATATGATGGTGGATCTGTTAGAATGGGAAATGATGCACCTTGTATGGTAAGAGGTAAAGGTTCACTGATGATTAATGATAGAATAAAATGTGAGAATGCATACTGGGTAGATGGACTAAACTACAATTTGTTAAGTGTGGTATAGCTAAACAACTCAGGCCACTGACTTGCTTTTGAGAGTAGAAAGGTAAGAATCTATGATGATGGAGGAAGACTTGTTGGAACCGATACACAATCCAAAGGTAATCTATTTTATCTTGATATTGATCAGTCTTATTGTTTATTAATGAAAGATGAAGATGTATGGTTGTGGCATAAGAGATTATGTCATGTGAATTTTGATAACATGATCAAGATTAGTAAGAAGAAAAGAGTTAGAGGGTTGCCTAACTTGTCAAAACTAGATCATGCTATGTGCCATGAATGTTAGAAAGGTAAGATGACTAAATCTAGTTTTAAAAGAAAAGACTACTCAACAAAGAAGATACTTGAATTTGTTCATACCGACCTATGTGGTCCTATGAGAACTCAGAGCTATTATGGTGAGAGATACTTTATTCTTTTTGTTGGTGACTATACTAGACTGATGACTGTTATGTTCTTGAAAGAGAAATTTGAAGCTTTTAAGATGTTTAAATGGTATAAGGCAAAAGTAGAAAAAGATACTGGAAAAGAAATTAAATGTTTAAGATCTAATAGAGGAGATGAATTTATCTTTGATGAATTTACTAATCTCTATAATGAGAATGGTATTAAGAGACAGGTCTCTGCACCGAGAACACCTCAGCAGAATGGGATTGTTGAAAGAAGAAATAGGTCAATCATTGACTGTGCTAGAACACTAATGATACAAAAGAATGTTGCTCAGACATATTGGAGGGAAGCTGTGAGCATAGCTGTATATGTGCTTAACTAAGTACAACTGAAGGACACTAACTGAAAACCTTATAAGCTATGGTTTGGACAAAAACCTACTGTAAGCTATTTTAGAATTTTTGGAAGAAAATGTTTTATTCTAAAAGATAAGAGAAATGGGAAATTTGATTCTAAAGGTGATGAAGGCATATTCTTAGGACATTCTACTAAGAGTAAAGCATACAAATGTCTGAATAAGGCTACAAATAAGATGATTGAAATTACTAATGTTCATGTTGATGAGTATGATGACAAGAACACAAAAGAAAGAAAGGAACCAGAAGACTATGGTAGATTCACTTACATTGAACTTTCTGATTATCTACCGACGTCGCATCCTGTGATAACCGGTCAGCAGGAAAATAACCTTGAGGAATAGGAAAGGGAAACCGATGAACAAGATGGTGCTACCGAGCAAGAAAATGAACTTGAATAGGATGAACAAGAAAGAAGAAATGAAGTATTAGCTAGTTTCACCAGAAGACATCATCTTGCGACACAAATTATTGGAAACAGATAAGAAGCAAAACAAGACAAGGTCCCTATCTAGTTTGTGAATTTGAACCAAAGCATGTGAAAGTTGCATTAGAAAATGAAGAATGGGTTAATGCAATGAAGGAGGAAATATAACAAATAGAGAAAAAAAAAACTTGGTCCTTAGTACTGATGGAGCTCTAATTTTAGAGGCTCCATTTTTGCACAAGAGTATACATACCATATACTGATGATTATAAGGAATCAAATTATATGAGGAAGGGAGCACTGTGAAGGTTTGAGTGAGCTTCTAGAAGCTATTGAAGTGTTATGTATTGAATGAACAGTACTATAGACCATCAAAGGCCAGAAAAGGAGGTATTAGTTATGTTCTCTCCAAGCTACTAACTTTTTCCAAACAATAAGGAGTATTGGGCAAGTTTAGTCATCATATCAAGTTCAATGTTGTGTATAACTTCTGAGTTAGTCTGGATTGATATTAAGAAGTGTGTGAAATTCAAGTATTAATTTGAAGTGCCTGCGTGAAGATGTCAACATTTTGTAATCTTTGGTATAACTATTTGTGCTCGTAAATATGATCTTGATTTGGAAAATCCTTTCAAAGTATCAGATGTATTGAACATACACATAGTAATGAAGCGCTCTCCAATAGTCTGTTCTGATGCTCGAGATCTGATATAGATTGGCAAACTTCAGCTAGCCAAGGGAAATCTTAATGAAGTGTATGAACTATTCTTTAAGGCTTTTGCAATTCTTCAAACGGGTCTCTGGTCCAATACATCGGGAGGTGTCTGCCTACTAAGTGCTTGGAGATGCCATCAAGTGTTTTGAAGAGCTTGATTCATAAAAGAAAATGAACAGCGTATTTAATCTTGACGACAATAAACCAATATTTAATATCGACATCAGATACAAATGATGAATATGAGGCAATAAGATATACAAGAAGCTGCCAAGGAATGAAACGTCTAAAGACAACAAGGCATGCATGGAAAACATCCACGTTAGGTATCATGTGCTGGGAGTGATAGAAATTAATTGCAAAAATGGTAAACTTGTCAATGCACAAAGTAAGACAACAATTATTGCGCAAATATATGAGGCCACATGTTGCTGGACAAATTACCTGATGGTTACTTAACAACGTCATTCCTGTATCATTATCTGACTCAGGGGTATCATGTTCAAACAAGTCCACAAGTATACGACACGAAATACAAATATTTCATAATCAGTCAATCCATTATGGGCAGCGCAAGTAACTAAGGTAATCAAAGTGTCATTAATCTGTGTTAAAACGGTGATTGGAAGAGTAAGGAAGGATGCGATTAACAAGGTTATAAGGCATGGTGATAGTTAATGACTACAATAACATCAACTACGCATGAAGACAATGATTAATCCTGAAAGGGGGATGCTATTAGCGAAAATCTAGGATGATAACCAGAAACTAATCACGTTAGTATATGGTATGATTAAAATGAAAGGGTGCAAATAAAACTAAGTTTAATTATCTTAATAAAAAGTCCTAACCTTTGACAAGGGACATATCATTTCCTTGAGAATATGATAGTGTATAAATAATAATAAGTCTATTGTTTAAGAGATATTCGAAGAAGAAGCATTTTTATATATTTTGTATGGAGGGATAAGGGAAATAATATGATTTTATAAATATAAATTTATTTTATTTTAATAATAAAATAAAACATCTTTTGTTATTTATTAAAGGCATAGAGAATTAAACTATTGATGAACCGTCTTTTATAATTATTGTTTTTGAATATTATGTGCAATTTAAATATCGGATAAGTGGATATAGTCAGATAGCATCCTAAACTCATGCTGAAATAATTTAGGATTGCATAAATATTTGATTTGTCGCATCTTGATTATTTAATTGATTAGCAGTATAAATGCATTGAACATTATAAAGTTGTACATAAACCTTCATTAAAGTTGACTCTATTACCCAAATAAGCAGAGGCACTAGTCTTATTATTGTTGAAATATTGGGTTTATATATGAAGTCAGAAAATCTATCAATTCCTTCCTACAAACCTTATTAATCATTACACAACATTTTAATTCAAACATTCAGCATTCAACTTTATTTTGATCGAGTTCAAGGATTTTGCCAACCGCGGAACTTACAAGCTTAAATTCGCTATAGAAGAGCTTCGAACCAGGTGATCAAGTTTGAAGTAAAGGTTTACCCGCCTAGGTGTAGCGAAGCCTAAAGTGCAGGGGAGTTTGAAATATTCCCATTCGTTGGCCAGAATTGATTTGGAATTCTATTGGAGAGTTGGCAGGCTCTAAGATTTCCAATCTACGATTTTGGGAACCAACAGATTGGCGACTCTGCTGGGGAGAGTTGCTTACAATAGATATTGTGAAGTTACCTAGAATTTCTAATTTTGCAGACCAAAATCTAAAAGTAGTTCTATCAGTTTGTTTGGAAGCGACTCTATTGGAAGTGAGAACCTGGAAGATCAACAAATTAGTATATTCCTCAAAAGAGGTGGCGACTCTATTCAGTATAATTTTCATTTGGTAGCTCTACTAGGGGAGAAGACTTAGAAGGAAATGGTAGATAGGTTTTTCAAATGTATCGATCAATTGAAAGAAATCCTTTTATTCCAGATGGCATCAGGCCATTGGATTTCAGCAAGTTTGATTATGAACCTAGCAAGTTATCCCCAAAACTTTCACAACTTGTGCCAAAGTTTCATGGAGAATGGGATGAATCCACACTGCAACATTTGGATGCATTTTATACATTCATAGAAGACTATGAGGTCGATGCAGAAGATCAGGTGATGAAGTTGTTTGTCAGAACATTGAAGGACAATGTGAGATAGGCTTATGAATCACTACGTACACAATGTATCTTGTCTTGGAAAGAGTTTGAAAAATGGTTCCTATATGAATTTCATGATGCAAGCAAGGAAGATGACATGTGTTATGAATGGTGTGAAGATCAAAGCTGCGACATGGAAGAGGATCCTAACATTTCTCCACTTGATGCCTTTTTCAGTTTGGAGAGATTTGAAGGGGAGTCTTCTACATGCTTATTCTTGAGGATGGTAAATATATATCAGAAGATACCTATAACAATTATGCCTTCACAAAAGGAAATAATGAGAAAGATCAAAAACCTAGGAATCTCGTTAGGTGACCCTGATCTAAAGCTTCTTTTTCATATATTAGAAGATGATGAAGACAAAGAAGAGGAGACTTATGATCAGATTGAACAAGGCCTTGTGCTTGATGGGAATTGTAGTGGTGATGAAGAAGATCCAGATTACATATCCCCTTTGGATGCATTTTTGAACTTAGAGAAATAAGAAGAAGAATCTGCAGTACAATTCTTCTTGAGGATGTTTAATATCCGTCAGGAAGTACCTTTAGAATGCAGACCTTCAGCCTCTGATCTTTTCAACAAAATGTGAGAATTAGGTCTTTTATATGATCATCAGTTCCTTACTTTTCTCAAGCTCATGAATGAGGAATTAGATGCAGAAAAGAATGAATGTGAGACTGAAGTAACAGATGATTCAAGTGAAGTTTCAGATATAAATGGAGGAGACCCTTTTGAAAATTCTAAGGAAAGATCTTTCCATGATGATACTTGTAGGACATCAAATATTAATGAATATGAGGAAGAGGATTTTCTCAGTGTGGAAGAGATTTCAGCCTTGTTAGACATGGAATACCAAAGACATGTTAAGAAGAATGGCCGAGATGTTTTTACCATCCTCCACAATGAAGAATTTGACAGATCAACACATATTCAGGAGATACTAAATGAAGGAAATGATAATTCTTAGGTATCAAATTGTGAAGATGAACTACATGAACAGGAGGAAGTTTCAGGAGATAATATCAATGAGGATATTAGTCTTGATGATGAAACACTTGATGATCCAAATGAAAATTCTCATGAAAGTATGCCTAAATTTTCTATGTTCCTAAACCCATTGTTTGAAGAGGAAGCAAATGAAGATATGTCAGAGTTCTCTATATTCTCAAATCCATTGTTTGAAGAGGATCCTTTATGCAATGAAATCCATCAGCATCATAATGAAGATAGTAGTCCTAATTTTGAAGTTGATAAAACTCATGAAGTGCATTCAGATGGTGAGATATTTTTCAGTTCATCTTATGAGAATGAAGTACATCAAACATATGAAGATGAGATGAAATCAGTCAGACATGATGAAGAGAGTGTGTTAAAGCATGGTTTTGAAAGTTTTCAAAATGTCCTAGCTAATCAAACTCTAGGTGAGATAGAGTTTGTACTTCTTGGAGATAAGCTATTCTCAAAGCCTTTTGGTGAGGAGGAAAAAAATCCAAAATCTAGAGATGGGGAAAATAGTGGACCAGAAGGCATCCAAATAAAGAACATTAATCTACAGGTTTGTATGATTAACCAAAATCTTCTATTTAGCAAGGATGACAGTGGACCCAATGACTTCTCAAGGGCTGAACATAGATTTGATGTTAAAGATCACATTGATGAAGCTATGAGAATTGTCCATAAGGATGATGTGTGCAATGCAGCAAAGTTAAAAGTGTTGCATGAAAAAAATCAGGTGTTTGATAGAGGAAAGAAGTGATTTTCACTTTTGGGGGGCCGAGGGCCACCCAATTTTACTTTTGCATTAGGTTAAGTAGGATATGCTCCTCTAGAGATAACTGGAATCTCATTATGCCCACAAGGAGCATATGTCCCCAACAAGAGCCACTGATGGAGCTCTAATTTTAGAGGCTCCATTTTTGCACAAGAGTATACATACCATATACTGATGATTATAAGGAATCAAATTATATGAGGAAGGGAGCACTGTGAAGGTTTGACTGAGCTACCAGAAGCTGTTGAAGTGTTATGTATTGAATGAACAGTACTATAGACCATCAAAGGCCAAAAAAGGAGGTATTAGTTATGTTCTCTCCAAGCTACTAACTTTTTCCAAACAATAAGGAGTATTGGGCAGGTTCAGTTATCATATCAAGTTCAATGTTGTGTATAACTTCTGAGTTAGTCTGGATTGATATTAAGAAGTGTGTGAAATTCAAGTATTAATTTGAAGTGCTTGCGTGAAGATGTCAACATTTTGTAATCTTTGGTATAACTATTTGTGCTCATAAATATGATCTTGATTTGGAAAATCCTTTCAAAGTATCAGATGTATTGAACATACACACAGTAATGAAGCACTCTCCAATAGTCTGTTCTGATGCTCGAGATCTGATATAGATTGGAAAACTTCAGCTAGCCAAGGGAAATCTTAATGAAGTGTATGAACTATTCTTTAAGGCTTTTGCAATTCTTCAAATAGGTCTCTGGTCCAATACATCGAGAGGTGTCTGCCTGCTAAGTGTCTGGAGATGCCATCAAGTGTTTTGAAGAGCTTGATTCATAAAAGAAAATGAACAGCGTATTTAATCTTGACGGCAATAAACCAATATTTAATATCGACATCAGATACAAATGATGAATATGAGGCAATAAACCTTCATTAAAGTTGACTCTATTGCCCGAATAAGTAGAGGCACTGGTCTTATTATTGTTGAAATATTGGGTTTATATATGAAGTTAGAAAATCTATCAATTCCTTCCTACAAACCTTATTAATCATTACACAACATTTTAATTCAAACATTCAGCATTCAAAAATTCACTATAGAAGAGCTTCGAACCAGGTGATCAAGTTTGAAGTAAAGGTTTACCCGCCTAGGTGTAGCGAAGCCTAAAGTGCAGGGGAGTTTGAAATATTCCCATTCGTTGGCCAGAATTGATTTGGAATTCTATTGGAGAGTTGGTAGGCTCTAAGATTTCCAATCTGCAGTTTTGGGAACCAACAAGTACCCCGACCTAAAGATAAGAATGTTATCGATACTAAATGGATATTCAGAAACAAATTGAATGAAAATGGTGAAGTGACAAGAAATAAAGCAAGACTGGTATGCAAGGGATATGCATAGGAAGAAGGAATTGATTATGGTGAGACATTTGCACCTATTTCTATATTAGGAGTTAGAATGCTACTTGCATATGCTACACACAAGAAAGGATGTGAAATCAACATTTCTAAATGGTATACTTGAAGAAGAAGTCTACATAGAACAACCTGAAGGATTTGTTGATTCATAAAATAGAAACATGGTATGTAGATTACACAAAGATTTATATGGCTTGAAGCAAGCATCAAGAGCATGGTATGAAAGACTGCACACTTACTTGTTAAGTATTGGATTTGTAAGAACTAGTGAGAACAACAATTTGTACATGAAAGGTGATACTGATGACACTATCATTATAGCTGAAATTTTTGTTGATGATATTATTTTTGGAGGTCAAGATCATGTATGTAAATCTTTTGCTGATGACATGAGGAATGAGTTTGAAATGTCTATGTTTGGAGAGATTAAATTCTTTCTCGGATTACAAGTGATTCAATAGAGTGATGGGATATTCATCACACAGTCCAAATACATAAAAGAAGTCTTGAAGACATTTGGCATGGAAGATGCTAAACCTATGGGAACACCGATGGCTACTGGAAGTAAATTGACAAAGGAAGAAGAAACTACAGAGGTAAACTAGACACTTTACTGATCCATGATTGGTAAGCTCATGTATGTAGTTCATAGTAGACTAGATATAGCACATGCTGTGGGAATTGTTGCTAGATATTATGCTAATCCTAGAGAATCACACTTGATTTCTAACAAAAGGATCTTAAGATATCTAAAAAAGACAGAGGATTACGGATTATGGTATCCTAAGGAAGGTAAGTTTGAGCTAAAGGTTTATACCGATGCTGATTGGGCTGGAAATGTGGATGACAGAAAAAGTACCACCAGAGGAGCATTTTTCTTTGGTGAAAGAATTGTAACTTGGACAAGTAAAAAGCAGGCTTGCATTTCTCAGTCTACAGCTAAAGTAGAGTATGTTGCTGCTACTACTAATTTCTCAAATATTGCATATATCAAGCAAGTGTTGGAAGGAATGAATGAGGTAATCACTAACCCAATGATCATATACTGTGACAACACAAGTGCTATTAATATTTCAAAGAATCCTATGATGCACTCTAAGACAAAGCATATATCAATTAACTATCACTACTTAAGAGAACAAGTGCAAGAGAAGCAAGTAAAGTTAGAATTTGTTACATCTAAAGAACAACTTGCAGACATTTTTATAAAGCCTCTACCGAAGGACACATTTGAATATTTGAGGAATAGACTTGGGGTCCGTCCCTTGTCTATCGGTCACAAATGTGATCTGGATGTTGCATCAGCCTACTCTTATCAAAAGATCATTCATGTTGATGCAGCATAGTTCACACTTTGAATTTTGTTCAAGGTTGTGATTAAGTTTGAAGAACTGAAATAGATTGGGATATCAGTATACTAAGATACAAAGGAAGTAATGGACAACAGAGAGTTACTTAGCTACTACAGAGCTAATTATTTATTTGTTTCTTTGGCATTGTTGTCAAAGGGAGAGATACATAATATGAAAAAGAAAAGGAGATATGCACCGATGAGAACTATCTAAGGGAGAGATAATCTGAAAGGAATTTGAGAACTGAAGAGGTTATATCTACAGAATGACAAAGCTTTATTTTATAATGTTGTTTTAGTAATGTAGTCATTAAACATATTAAGCTAGGGAGAGCTTACACAACACAACATTTGGTCACAAAGTTGTAGAATACATGTTTGGTATGTGTATGGTACATTTCATATTACTTGAGTTGCCATCAATGCCAAAGGGAGAGATTGATGAACTACAATTGATTTAGAACTTGAATGAAGAATCTGTAATTTAAGATTACCGAGAAGTTGATTATTATATGTGCAAGATGATTAAATCAGTATTATGTTGCCATTGATGTCAACTAGCTTGACAATACTTATCTTGTAAATTACTATACCGACATATTTGAAGGAAGGTGAAAGAGATGAAGAACATAAATATCTACATGAGGAAGATGTACATGATAGATGAGGATAAGGAATACACTAAGTAACTTGTTGATAAGTCTATGACTTGATGAAATTGACTTTATTATGTTGCATTCATCTATGATGAAGAATAGAGTTGAAAAGACACAAAGTAGTGTTGTTGGTAAATAAAGCATTTTAGTATACCCCGATGAAGTGTAGTGTATACTGAGCGTAGTGTTAATCGAGCTTGTGGTCACCGACGCATTTCTTTATTAACCAAGCAAAATAGAAAGGAATTAAATGATTAGTTTAGCTGATAAAGTGATGAGCTGTAAAGTGTATGAAATCAAGGTAACAGATAAAAATTTGTTATGAAGATCAACAGATAACATAAATCAAAAGGGATCTAATGGAGCAGATTGAAATGTGTTACTGAAACATCAGCCGAGGAAGCCTAAAGTGGTAAAATCTATGAATATGATTAAGCGGTAAAATCTGATGGAGGAAAAGAAAATGATTTACTCGTCTATATAAGAGACATTGGTTTCATTATTGAAAAGGAGCCGAAAGAAGAATATACTACAAAATCATCACGTGAAGAAGTTTTTATGCATTCTGATCATACTGGTTAATGAGAATTGAGCTGTAGAACAATTACCAAGCTATAAAGAGTAATTACCAATGGATCATAAGTTGATATAGTATTGAATCTGAAGTGTTATATTGATCAGAAATATTTGAATGAGCTGAACATTGATCTGTAAACTGCAAACTGAAGTTGTTTTAAGGAAGATCATCTACTGTTACATATTTAACCATTGTACACAGTCAAATATCTTAACCGAGTGGACTATGAAAGTCTTTTGATGTTTCATTCATAGAGAGAACATTGTTATCCTGTCAACCCCAGAGTGATTGCTGGTTGGATGATAACTTCTGGTCTAAAATCCTCTAACAAGGTCACACCTAACAGTGTGTTTGTAACCTTTAATAGGGTTGGGTCTTCACTGACCTCACTTCAGAAGAGTGAACAATTTTGGGTTACTGGTCCCAGATGGTTTTTCCCTTCACAGGGTTTCCACGTTAAATCTCTTGTGTTATGTGTTGATTTTGATATTTGTTTGTTATCATACTTTGCATATTACATGTTAGATTTAATTGGTAACTATTATAAAGTTTAGACTGACAATCAGTAAAAATATAGACAGTGAAAGTATTTTATGTTTACCAAGTAGCAGAGCAGTAGAATTGTTTTAGATTATACATTTTGGAACTGTGGGACACTGGATAACTGATTCACCCCGCTCTCAGTTATTCTAACAGTGTGTACTCGGTAAAGAGATTTACATAAGACTGTTAAGTCTACTCTATTAAGAGATTTTATCCAAAATTCTATTACAATTGTCAGAAAGTAATAGACAATTATCTGCTATTTGACAACTCAATTGTCTGATACAGATCTATAAGTTCTGATAAAATATCACCTTACTTGTGGGGTAAAAGCACAATAAGTTGTCACCCTTTTACAAATGGAAAGGCTAACAAAATCAAATTTGTTAAACTTCAATAGTATAAAAATGACATTTATGTTTGGAATTTGAAGATGATGTAAACTAATTAAAAGTGATAAAATGAATGAATTTTATGATTAATATTTTTAATAATTTTTTAAAATAAGAATTGATATATTTTTTTAATTTTTAAAGATGATTTTTCAGTTGCTGAAAAATGCTAAAAATTAGTGGTCTAGTTCCCACCAAATAATTATATGTAAATAAACATGTTTTCTGATAATTTTAAAATATGTCATAGATGACATATATAGCTAGTTCATGAAGAAATAAAAATTGGTTTTTGACCTATATTTTCTCTTTTATAACAATCCAAATTCTAACTCACTGAAATTGACATTTTTCATCTCGCAAAATATTTTTCATAAAAAATCTATCCCATTCAAAAAAAGATATATATATTCTTGAAGAGGACTCTCTCCTCGAGTGCACCATATGTTTTTCAAATTTGTTTAATATGATTTACTATTTTTTTCTTTCTCCAAATAAACATCTCCTTGACTGTTAAAATACCCACTCGCAATATTTTTTAATTACAATAAACTATGTCTAATTAAAACACTACAAAATATATGAGGATATTCTTGACTCTAATCTCTACAAAAGGGTTTTTTTTTATTTTTAAAAAAATATCATTAAAAAGATTAAGAGTTATTGAAATGCCACTTTTTTGAAATAATTTTATTTTTATGGTAATTGGACCCAAAGTGGTATAAAACATGCATTTAATAGATATTTCCAATTGGAAAATTTAAATCACTTATCTAACTTAGCTAGAATGAATCTAGCTAGACCATATGTTTGACCAAAATTAATTTTTAGTTAGAAATACTAAAATTCAGTTGTGCTAATAAGTTAGCCTAAAAGGTAGCACCCGATTATGCTTTTACCCTGTGATGAATTTCTGCTCTGAACTGCTCAGTAGCCTTTTCTGATTCTACTCAATCTGAATTCATCTGTACTGGGTTCTGCTCTGTTAACTGATAGACTTGAAGTTAGGCAATTGCTTCAAGTGCTCCGTGATTCATATATCAGCTCACACCAAAAATGATGCGAACAGCCAAATATATAGTGTTCTATTTTTTCAGCTTTAACAAAATTATGTTACACAACATAGTCATAACCCTAAGATCTACAGTATACAATAATAACCTAGATCAACTATTACAAAAGATATCCATTGTATTTAATGAATATCATCACATTAAATTTTCCTCGATCTTGGTAAAAAGCTTTATGTACTATTGTAACCATTTGCATAGAAGTATGTACCATTTTAGATTACTATGCCATTTTCTAGGATCCTCGGTAAACACTATATAAACTGCTCAGTGTATTTTGCAATGCTCGGTGTTTACTATCTATCAGTGTCGATGTCTATTAGTGCTCGGTAAACTGTCTACTGCTCGGTATATATGCTTTACCGACTAGTCTGTTCTACTTCTAGTTACTGATTAGCTCAATGTAAGTGACCGACCGATATCTTTACAAAGCTTTGATACTATTGACAACCTTAAATGCTCAATAGAGATAACAATCTCCTCCTTTGGCATTAGTATCAAAACTTCAAATGTATATAGACAAAATTTTCTATATAACTTATATCTCCGCCATATACATATACAAATCAAAAAAATTTCTAAGTACTAAGTGTGTGCTACAAATGTGTCACACTTCTGTGAATCATTACATCCAAGATCACTCAAGAATGAGGTCTCAAATAGTGACTCACAACTCTATATTCGTGGAGTGCAGAGGTTGTATTATGAGGCCCTCAGATTGACCTAGGTAAATCCATGTAAGTACACCAAGAAATGAGAGATTCAAGGATGAGAAGCAAGAGTGCTAATCTCCATTGATCATCAAGTTATTGCATGTAAATGAAAAACTAATCTAGATGATAGCAGTGCAAAGAAGTAAACTACTCTATTGAAATGAAAGTTTTACTCTCCTTTACTAATTAACTATGAGAAGATTAAGCTAAAACAATGAAGGAAACTAAGGTAAGATGCTATGAAGATTAAGCTAATGTAAATATGAAATCTAGAATGTAATAATCTTAAAAACTCCAAATATCGCCAAGAAAACCTACAGCATAACAACAGTATGAAAATTTAGGATCTCAAATGAGAAGGAGAGGGCTCCTTATATAAGAAACTATGGAAGAGAATGCATCTCCAAGAGCAATGTGGGATAAATGCAAAAAAGAGGAAAGAAAACTCATTTTTAGAAAGTGTGGAGAGAAAAGAAATTTTCTTTATTTTATTTATTTTTATTTCTCTTTTTCATCACAAAAGAGCTTTAAGAGGATTTTTTATTTATTTAAAAGAATGATTCTCTATCAATTAAATAAGATAACATTATTTAATTAAAAGAGAGATATTATTCTAAATAAGATATAATCATTTAATTAAAAGAGATTTTAATTAAATAAATTTATTTCATTTAAAAGATATTTCTTTCAATTAAATAATGTCATTTTATTTATTTAAGAGTGTTAGAATTAGTAATCTTTCCTTGGTTGTTTTATTTAATTTGAGGATAAACCAAGGTATCCTCCTTTATTTATTTTAGGATATTCCTAAAGGAATCTCTACATGTAATTTTATCCTCTAGTCCAAGTGGGAGGACAACTCATATTTTGTAATTCCTTTAATAAGGAAAATAGATTATTCCTCCTTATGAGGCTGCTCACACTTGGCACACACTAAGTATGAATGTGGCACTCATGCACATAGGGAGTTACATGCAAACTCCTTCACTCATCTCTACTTAAAGAGATATTTCTCCACACACTCAACACTAATTTTCTCACAATTCTCTCACACAATTTCTCTCCTCTTGCATAGTAGTTCTATCATATTGTATTGAGCTTCTTGCTCATATTCTTTCTCTCTCTCTTTAGGCTTTTCATGCCTCATTCATAATACACAAAGGGGTTTTTTTTAACTTTTCCCCTTACAAAAATCTCTTGGCTCTTGTTGGATTCTTTGAGTCTTATCTTGGTTTTGGTGGTTGATCTTGCATTTCTCTCTCATTTGATTTATGGTAAAACTCTTCTTGCACTTCACTTCTTGGATTGATTTTGATCTTGTTTTCTTTCATTTATTTCTTCTAACAAAGAGGGAATATTTCTTTTAATTAAATAAAATTATTGATGAAACGATCAAACCTTAGGGAAAATTGAAATGATTGAATTATTTAGGATTGATCAAAGAAATTGATTTGAATTTTGCAAAGTATTGATTCAAGAAATTTGATAATTTTAATAAATGGGGCCCAAAGTCTAGGTGACCATTTTAGGGTGCATACATTTGCCCCTCTTTGAATAATGTGAGATCGATTTGGGATCACATGTGGTCAAAGAATGGAATTGAAATGTGAGGTCGATTTGGGATCACAAAACAACCCAGATGTGTGTTCGACAGATGGGAACACATCAAGACAAAGATAAGCTGATTGAAAAAGACAAGGCCAACACCCCTGTAAATAGGTAATTGTCAAGTCTCAAGCAAGTTTTGATTGATAGGTTTGATAAAGTTGAATCAAGGATTGATGTTTGATAGGTACTGCCCCCTTGTGATCAAAATCGAAATGAGATAGGGGAAAAATAGTACATTGATAAATTTGATCAAATCGAACTAAAGATAAGATTCTTGATGTAAGATGAAAGATATAAGGATCATAGAACCAAGGTAGATCATCAAGAAAGATTATGTGCCAAGGTTGAATTAGAAGAAAAGAAGTGGGGTGAAAGTGAATGGAAGATAGAAATTTGAAAGAAATGGAGAGAAGAAAGAGAATTTGCCTCAAGAATGAGCATGCCCCAAAATCAATCAACTGTTTAAGATAGAGAATTTTGATTGAGATCACGAAAGAAGGTAAGGAAATGAAGATCAAAACGTGATCACAGTTGATTAAAAGTCCACAAGAAAGATGAAGGAAAACCCTCTCAAACTCATAATGGAGCCTAAAAAATGCAAATTAATCATGAAGTCTAACAATGCAAGCTACATGAAAATGCAAAGGTGTACTTGCAATAGGGAAATTGTAACATAGGATTTTATGTTCATCATTCATTAGAGAATGTAAAGAGCTTATTTTCATCATTGGGCCATTATTAACGGACATCAGAAAATCATACAATCAACACCAGTCACAAACACAACTATGAAGATATGAATATGATTTATACCGGTTTGGAATGTGGAAAGATTCTAACATGAGCATCAAAGACATAAGGGTCAAGATGACTTCAATGTTAGCTTACCCAATTTAATGTAGAAAAACTACTCTCTCATCAAGGCATAGATGCCAGGATGACCATAAGAACGGTTGTGCAAAAATAGTCAAGGATGATGTTTCAAATCTCCTAAGTGTTTCAAGGGAACAATAAGAGACACTCTAGAGTTTCAAGACCACACCCACAAGCCGTAAGCAAGAAAAAACATGCCCCATGCCCCCTAGCTATGCATCACAGAGAGGCTTATTAGACAAGGATACTCAATGAAAATCAATAACAATCAACACACAAAGAAAAGATCATGACATAGCTCAAGCATTAAGTGTTGTGTTTAAAAATTTAAGTGTATTCATTGATACTGAGTTCTGAGGATAAGGTTCAAATGCTTGCAAGCAAGTAAAATCACATGACAAAACTGGGTAAGACCAAATTGATAAGTGTTGAAAAACACTCAATGTCAAGGGTTGTGTTGAAAAACATAGTTGGGGTGGTGTCCTAAAGACTGTCGCATCCAAGAGACCAAAGCTAACGCAGGTATGACCCCTAGACAAAGACAAAGACCAGTTCCAAACCAAGGTAACAAGGACAAGGCATGATGGAGAAAGGCTAAGTGTCGAGGATGCATGCTAAGAAACAAGGGTGCAAAGGCCTCAAGTAGCACCTGTTTCTAGGTTTTCACCACTTGGATTTTTATTTTTATTTTTAGGACTTTTTATATTTTTTTTGTATTTTTGCTACCAAGGCGCCTGTTTCCAAGTTTTCACCAAGGCACTTTTTCTATATTTTTTTGAATTTTTTTGGTATTTTTGGAATATATAATTTGTTTGGAGATACATCAAAGTGCCTATTGCTAGGTTTTCACTAGGATGATCATTTTTTCAGGACATTTTCCAATTTTTAGGATTTTTCCATCATCATATCTGGATTTTTTTTTTTTTTTTGAATTTTTTCAGGATCAATACGTATTTACAAAGGATGCCTCCAAATAGAATGTGCATCATGAATAGAACTTCTTCAGGTGCAAGACATTGATAGGATCAGGGAGCTACTCTCCCTCTTCATCAGATAATAAGTAAGCACCTATCCCAAAAGCCGCTGTGATAATGTAGGGTCCAAGCCAATTAGGTTTGAATTTTCCCTTTTGCTCTCCGTGTTGTTGATTTTTAGGATTCTCACGTAAGACAAGATCTCCCACTTGGAATTCTCTAGGGAAAACCTTTTTGTTGAATACTTTGGACATACACTTTTGGTAAACTCTCATGTGATCAAATGATGCTTTACGCTTTTCATCTAGAAGTTCCAATTCCTGAAGTCTCATGGCACGATAGTCTTCATCTGTAACTAGACCTTTGAGAGAGACTCTTAGTGAAGGAATCTCCACCTCTAAAGGTAACACTACTTTAGCGCCATAGGTAAGGGAAAAAGGAGTAGCCCCAGTTGGAGTACAAATACTCATTCTATAAGCCCATAAGGCCAGATTTATCTATAGATGCCAATCTCTACCATTCTTGTGGACTGTTCTATGGAGAATTTTGAGAATGGTTTTATTTGAAGCCTCTACTTGTCCATTTCCTTGCGGAAAGTAAATGGAGGACCGATGTTGTTTTATCTTGAACTTTTGGTAGAGTTGTGTAAGGTCCTTATTTTTAAACTAACGTCCATTGTCAGTGATTATTTCAGAAGGCACTCCATACTGACAGATGATATGGTTCAAAATGAACAGAGAAATTATCTTTCCTGAAGCAACAGAAAGTGGAACAACTTCTACCCATTTGGTAAAGTAGTCAGTAGCAGTGATGATAAATTTATGTCCACCTAATGAGTTGGGATGAATATGCCCAACAAGATCAAAGGCCCATCACTAAAATGACTAATGAGATATGGAAGGAATGAGCTCCCTGCCTGGAGCATGTATCAGGTTACCATGTTTTTGACACTTTTCACATGATTTCGCAAAAGCTACTACATCCATCTGCATGGTAGGCCAATAGTACCCAGCCCTAAGCAACCTTCGAGCCATGGAAAGACCATTAGAATGTCCCCCATAGATGCCCTCATGAATATCAACTAGCGCTTGATCAGATTCCTCCTTTTCTAAGCACCTAAGAAGTGTCCCATCTAAATCCCTCCTTTACAAATCACTAGAGATGAGGGGATGGCAAGAGGCATTTTGGGTAAGGTTTCTTCTTTCAAATTGATTAAATGTATTAGGGATGATGCCATCACACACGTATGAGTAAATGGCACCATATCGGGATGACTCATGACTGACAAGGGTATAGATAACATGGCTTTCTTGGGAGTCATAAATAGGATAGTGTAGCTCTTCCACCAGAAATTCAAAACTAGACTCATGCTGCTCTAACTGAAGGAGCGAAGCAAGTGTAGCCATAGCATCAGCTACTTTATTTTCTACTCTAGGGACTTGCTGAAATGTGACAAATGTCAAATACTATCTTAATGAATCAACCATTTTCTTATAAGGTATCAGTTTGTCATCTTTTGTTTGATATTTCTCATTAACTTGGTTGACTATAAATTGTGAATCCCCATAGATGTGTAGTTCTATGATATTCCATTCAATAGCCATCTTGAGTCCATTTGCCAAAGCCTCATACTCATCAATGTTATTTGTACATGGGAACAATAGTTTGTAGGACTTAGGAATTGTGTACCCATGAGGAGAAAAAAACAACACTCCAGCTCCCAAACCATTTTGCATAAAAGAGCCATCAAAGAACATCTTCCATGTTCTCTCAGTCATGTACATTAGGTACTCATCTGGAAATTCAACTTGAATAGGCACGATATCTTGAATTGGGAAATCAGCCAATTGCTCTGCTATGACTTGTCCTTTTATAATTTTGCGCTCAACATACTCTATGTCAAATTTTGAAAGAACCATCATCCATTTAGCAAGTCTACCTGTGAGGGAAACCTTACCAAGAAAATAATTAAGAGGATCAATCTTTTCTATGAGGTGTATTGTGTGCGCAAGCATGTAATGTCACAACTTTTGGGAAGCAAACACCACAACAAGGCAAGCTTTCTCAATACTAGTGTAATTAACCTCATATGCAACAAGAGTCTAATTGATGTAATATATGGCTCATTCCTTCCTAGTGTCATCAAGTTGAGCTAATAATGCCTCTAAGGAAGATTCTATTGCTAAAACATATAAAATGAGTGGCTTCCCTGGGATAGGAGGCATTAATATCAGAGGATTTGCCAAGTACTTCTTGATTTGGTCAATACTCTTATGAAAATCCTCATTCCAGACACATTTAACCCCTTTATGCAATGTCTTATTGAAGGGTTGAGCTCTATCTGCCAGTTGTGAAATGAACCTCCTTATAGATTGGAGATGTCCTTTAAGACTCCTCATTTGGCTAATGTTTTTGGGAGGTGGCATATCCAAGATTGCTTGAACTTTTTCTAGGTCCACTTCTATTCCTTTGGCTGAAATGATAAATCCTAGAAGTTTTCCAGAGGTGACTCCAAATGCACACTTTTTAGGATTTAATCTCAACTAAAATTGCTCCATATGATCTAGAATTACTTCTAAATCATGCAAGTGTGTGTCTCTTTTCTTTGACTTAGCTAGGGTGTCATCCACATAATCTTCCATATTCTTATGCATCATGTCATGGAAAATTGTTGCCATAGCTCTTTGATATGTAGCTCCTATATTTTTCAATCCAAAAGGCATGACATTCCAGCAATAAGTACCCCATGTGCAAGTGAATGTAGTCTTTTCCTAGTCCTTAGGAGCTATTGTAATCTGATTATACCCAAAAAAACCATCCATTAAGGAATAGATCTCATAACCCATGGTCATATCCACTATCATGTCTATGTTAGGAAGTGGAAAATCATCCTTTGGGCATGCTCTATTAAGATCTCTAAAATCTATGCAGATGCGAATGGATTTATCATGTTTTGAAATTGGTACAATATTGGATATCTATTTTGCATAGTCAATAGCCCTTATAAATCCTACACTAAGGAGTTTTTCCAGTTCCGCTTTGACTAAAAGAGCAATGTGAGGATGCATTTTCCTCAATTTTTATTTAATTGGTTTAACACCTAGAGCTATGGACAAGTGATGCATAATTAGATTAGTGTCCAACCTTAGCATGTCTGAATAAGTCCAAGAAAAATTGACTTTCTTTCTTTGTAGGAACTTAGTGTAGGCTTCTTTCTCTTGAGATGATAAGGATTGAGCCAAATGTACAATCTGTGGAGCCTCTTCTGTACCCATATTAACTGACTGTGTAGGTTTAATAAGCACTGACAATCTATTTTGAAAATAACTGGGGGGATGATTAAGTACCTCATTCGTAGGCACCTCTGAGAGGTTTACACCTTTGGATACGTCATTTATTTTTACTTTTTTTAGTTCTGACACTGCCACATAGTGGTTTTTTCCATCAGAACTCCTATTCTTTTTATTTTCTTTTCTTTTTATCTTTTGACTAAGGTACTTGATATCCAGTTCTGTCATGCTTGTAGTTGGTTTTCTGGTGGAAGAGACTACAGGCTCAAGGGCATTTAGGTAACAAGCTATCTCATAGTCATTCTAGAGAGTTAAGAGCTCAAGCTCCTAATAATGTTTGGACCAATCAATGAGATGAGGATTAGAAAGGGGTAAGTCAATGATGGGTTCAATGTTGTTGATGTGGATGGTATCATCTCTGGTGACTGTAGACTTAGATTTTGTCAAGTATTCTTCTAAGTTACCCAAATCAAGAGTCTACCTATCAAGCGAAGAATCATCCACCAAGGTAACACACGAGTTCCAATCCTCTAGCCCTACACGTGACTTTTCAGCTACCTCAGGTTGAGAACTATAAGTATGGATGACATCAACATCCATGTCAATTGTGGAACAATCAAAGAGAGAGTCCCACTCATACTCATGTGAGTCTATTTTTGAATCTTAGCTGGGATTTTTACACCAGAAGGGCTTGGGATGCCTTGATGTAGAAGCTTTGATGTCATGAAGGGTAACACCTTCTCTTGTTTCTATGTTTGATCCATCTTGTTTCATGCTTGCAACTATTGCATGAGTGGTTGGATTATTTGAATCTCCCCAAAGGAGACTAGTAGAAGGAATCCAATCATCACACATGTCTTGCTGATTTGTCAAATTTGGTATGTACTGTGATTCATCTTCACTATTTGACTCATCAAGGATATGAACAATATTCTTGTTATTTTTCAAAAAACATAGGCCAACCGTCATCTTGGACTTACGCCCAAAAAGGTTATGATTAAGAGGTTTAGCTCTAGCATCTAATCTATGGTTGAGAGGGCCATGTCTAGGATAGCCCATATTTTTTACCAAAGTATATCCTCTCCCATAAGCTTTGGGAGAAGGAGAGAAGTTTTCATTGTGCATATACTTCTCCTCTTTGTAGATCCAATCTTTAATAGCCACCTCTTCTTTTTCATCTTGGATGGGCATCGAGGATTCCACAAATGTGCCAAATAAGGTCAAGGCTAAGGATGAGGGTTTCATCTCTTGTGAGGGCCTACCATAAGACCTAGGTGAAATTGGCATCTTTGCAAAGGAGTTAAGTTGATACCCCCCCATACCAAGGTCTATTGATTTGAAATTATCTTTGCACTGTGCTAGAGTCGAATTGAAATCCTCTACTTCTTTGTTTAGGGGAACATGAGTCCTTGCTGAAATGGAGCTAACAGATAAGGTGCTATCCCCAGGTATACAAACATCTAGTCCATTGTAGGGGAACTTAACACACTGGTGGTAGGTAGATGGCACTACTTGCATCTCATGGATCCATGGCCTACCAAGCAAGATATTGTATGCCAGAGGACCAACATCAACAATTTGGAACAAAATGTCTTTCTCAACGGGGCCAATCCTGATAGGAAGAATAGCCAACCCCTTGGAACTCCTTTCTACCTCATCATAGGCTTTTATAATGATCTTCTTTCTGGTATCGATCACTTCCTCAGAATAACCCAAAGTCTTTAACAGACTCAAAGAATAGATATTAAGCCCAACACCCCCATCTATCAACACACACCTGACATAGGTTTTGTGAATCATGACTTCGATGTGAAGGCCAAGATTATGTGGGTGGCTTAAGGCTTTATCATCATCTTTTGAAAATGTAAGGTAGTGAGGACTGGTAATATGATTAACCATGCCTTGGAATTGGTTGACATCTAAATTGTTGGGAACATTGGCTGCATGCAAAGCATCCTCAAGGACCAATTTGTGTCTTGGGGACAACTCTAAAAGTTCCAAGATTGAGATTTGAGCTGGGGTTCTTTGTAACTGATCAACAAGATTATAATTTGGCTTGGGGTTGACAACTATTTTTGTGGTGGCATTCTTGGATACCACTTTCTTTGGTTTATTGGACTAACCTAAACTGGGCCCTCTAATGACAATAGGGCCTTGACTTCTTGTGACCACATTAAGAGCTTGGGATGACATCCTAGAGTGAGGACCCCTTAGCACCACCACAGGTTCTTCATCAAAGATAGGGGGAGAGTTTTCATAGGGATCATAACCATAGGGATCCTTTTTCCTCATCATGTTGACACTTTCCTCCACAACTTCAAGCATGTTGAACACATTTTCTGTAGCTATGTAGGTGTAGTTGATCACAGCCTTTCCATCGTTATGTTTAGAGGTTTCCCCCTTCTTGTATTTGGGCAAGGGCTCTTTGAAAGCCTTATGGTCTACATTGGTGTTCAGTCCATCCACCTTAAGCTTTCCATTCTCAATGAGATCTTGGATAATTTGCTTGAGTTTCCAACAATTCTCAATGGTATTCCCAATGCCATTATGGAACTTATAGAAAGCCTTTTCATCCCACCAATGTGGCTTAATGTCAGGGATGTAATGTTTTGTGGGATCTTGTGGATGCACAAGATTATTGGAAATGAGCATTTTGAAAACATCCTCATATGAGTCACCAAGTTTGGAAAATTGACATTTTTCCTTCTTGGGCTTCTCTTGATACCTTGGCATGCTCTCTTGTTGATGAGGTGCATTGAGCTTCATAGCTTGAACTGCACTAGACAAGTGAAGGACACCTTGATCCTTAGGTTGGGGAGAGTTTACAACTATGTCATTGACCACTTGTTTGTTTTTGTTCCAATGCACATTCTTCCCTTTGTCCTTATGAGAGTTGTTATTATTTTGACTATTATTGTTATTGTTATGTTCAGTCAAAATTCCTTTCTCTTTTAAAACATCCTCAATTCTGCATGCGGTTTTGACCATGTTATCGAAGGAATTGAAGACCATTTTTTGAACCTCACACCGCATTTTAGGAACCAAGTTGCTGACAAGGATGTCAATTTTCTCATCTTCATGAATAGTCCTAGGATAACGGGAGCATTGTCACTCCACCTTTGCAAAAATGAGACAAAGGATTCTCCTTGATTCTATTTTAAATTGCACAAGTCTAGCATAGTGACTGATCTTGACAAGTTGTATGCAAAGTGTTGCACAAATCTATGGACAAGTTCTTTAAAAGTTTTGACAGGAGGGGTTATGTTGGGAAACCATTCCATTGCTTTCCCCTTAAGACTCCTTGGGAATAACCTCATCAGATAGGAATTATCTTGGTGAAACTCAAAGCTCATAGTGTAAAATTGGCACACATGATCATGGGGATCGCCACTACCATCATATTTTTCATGTTGAGGGAGTTCAACCCTTCTGGGAAAATCCTCATGCTTACACTCTTGTCAAAAGGATTAGGACAGATCGAGTCAAGAGAAAATGAACTCTTAGGTGCCAAAATTTTCTCCATCATTTTCTTAATTTGTCTATTTTCTTCTTGTTGTGATGGACTTTGTTTCTGAATTTTGTTATCCACATCAAAATTATAAGGGACTCTTGCACCCTTGTTGATTAGACTTTCGAGGAACTTATCTTTCTTCTATTCAAAGTACTTCTCCTTATACTGTTGGAAGAGTGGTTCTTATTGCATTCTCATGAAGTCTTGAGAATTAAGATCAAAGTTTGAGCTACTATCTCCATGTTGGGAACTATGATGAGCATGCTGCGAAGGTTGCCTCGAGTGCCTAGGAGGTGTTTGTCCCCTATAATGAGCATGCTGTGAGGTCCTTCTTCCTCTAGGACTAGGAGATCTTGAAGGGGTTCTTGAACACCTTCTACTACATGGTGTTCTAGAAGGAGTGGAGGGAGGAGAGTTGTTTCCACTATTGGCACCCCTATTGTTGAATTGGGTATTAAGTTGTTGGGCTAAAAGCCTATCTTTCTCTTCTTGAGAGGCTTTTCTTTCCAATTCTAACAAAGCTTGTCTCTCTGCCTCAAGTTGTCTAAACTTTTCTTGCTTCGTAGCTTGCTCATCTATAAAGGCTTTCTTCTCACACTCAATCCTTTTGAGTCTTTCACTTGTATACCTTGAGGTTGTTTGAAGTGGTGAGTTTGGTCTTGACTTTTTGAACAAGTCATTGGTATACGTTGCATTGACATGAGCATCACCAAGTTCATTGTCTTGGTCTTCGTGTTGTGACCATTATTCTGGGTGAGCTTGTCTCTCATGCCTTTTGGCTCTTTGATATGCATCTAGGTACCTAGTATTGATGGGGGGTGACCCAAGTTGAGCGTCATGAGAGGAATTACCAAATAGAATGTTGTCTCTATGTCTTTCATAGATGTCATTAAGGTTTTGATCCATAGCTTCCCTCTCCCACCGAGTCATGGTATAAATCATATCCATACCTGAATGGGAAGATGCTAAGGGGGTCCTCAACTCAGTAGACTTTCTCCTAGGTGATTGGTCAAATATAGGTTCCTTTCCCTTATGCTTTTGACAAGTTTGGACTGGAGGTAATTGATTAAAGACAACCTGAGGTCCTTTCCCTTGACTCACTTGATACCTTGTCATAACTGACATGAAAGGAAAAGAACTTGGTGATAAGACAACCCTAAGATATGTTGGTATCAAACTAGGATAGTAAAAGTGTTCAATTGTCCAAAAGAGAGATGGTGAGATAGAAAATTGTAAAAGGTGTCAATCAACACTACCATAGAGGTGCCCAATCAATGGATAAGTATCCTAGCACATATGGATCAGGAGGATGATTTTAACCAAGTTATATTTGATTGAAATTGATTTTGGGTGGAAGTGAATTGGACAAGAGACTACTAAGACTCTTTAAGTATGTTATCAAAGAATATAAAGGTGTATCTACTCAACAAGGATGATTTCTGACTTACCGATTCCAAGCAAGGTTACTTGTAAAATCAAAGGTCACTAATTCAAGAGGTCAAAAATACAAGAATCACAAGTGAAAATAGGTCTCCAATAGTAGGGTGAGTAGCCTGACCTGACCTGGATCAACTAAGGAGGGCTAAAAAATGACACAAATTAGCTTTGGATTGTGGGCAGTAGTGAGACAACAAAAAGGTTCTGTGTGATAGTTTCCAGCAAGTAGTGCGACAAAATCTTGTAGAATGATATTTCACATAGAGCAGTGTGATTTAATCTAGGTAGGTAGTGCGATAAAGTCTATAACAGGTAGGCGATAAAGTGCTAGAAATGATATATTGCACGATAAAACTCAGACCAGAGTGCGATGGGATTTCAGTATCATATGATTCTTTGGCCAACAAGTGTAAAAAATCAATTTTGAAAGAAATTTGGGGATTTCAAAACTTAGAAACTTAGTGTTTTGTTCATTTTAAAAGATTAACTCGACAGATTAATAGATTTCTAACATTTATCAAGCACATAAAACAACCATGGAGTTTCAGCAAGTAAACATCTTCAAACAATGAATAAGGGACAAAGAAACCTCACTCATGAACATGAATAGTGACTTAGTATGCTATTCCTGAAAGATACTACTTGTGTATGTTCTCCAAAATGTTTTTCCAATCACACACATAGTCCTAAAAAGAAAAATTTGGTTGCACTATGGTTCTTAATAATGGTTTGACTCTGCAACTTTTGCAATTTCAACAAGGCAAACTCCAATCTAGGCACACTAGGGTTTTGACACATTTTGAGAATTTAATCAATTAGAGATGCTGAGGAGATCTGACAGCCCATCAAGAAACTACACCCATGGAGATTTCTTCCACAAGGACATTTGTATATTGGTTGTCACTACCATGGTGAAAGTGGCTATTACCACTTGAGGTTCCATCAACGTGGTTTACCTAATGAAGGGAATGTCCACTATGGTTAACCCTCTCTAAAAGGTGACTCACAACAAGGACCACATGGGGACTTGGCTTGGATCCAAGGGTCTGAGTTTTTGTTACTACCCAAAAATGGAGTAGAGCATAATCCTCTATCCTTTTCACTTCACCCAAACATAGAAGACAGATTCATCCAACATGCTAAGACTAAAACTATCTTGCCAAGATTCATGATGTCAATAACTCATGATCTATCAGCCTCTCTAGAGAGAGAATGCATCAATAAAAAATTCAAAGACTACAAACCCAGTAGAATGCAAATATAGTCTCAGTAACCTCCCTACCTACAAGGGTTCTCTTGTTGAGAATAGTTTTGCTGGAAACCCACTCTCTCAAGAACCACAAATAGTGTTCATAGGGCCTACTTATCTATGTGAAACATATATGCAAGAAAGTGAATCTATGTTCTTTTTAGAGCCCAAATTTGAAGTGTGATCTATGAAAGAAATAAACACTCAAGCTAGACACATGAGAGATTCATTTTATTTTCCAAAATCCAAATGTTATCAGTGGAGAAGATTACCTGAATTCCTCACAACGTGCTTAGTAGATTTTTACACATTTTAGCAATTTTTCTTGCGCTTTCCAATCAACAAATCAACAAGTATCAACCAAAAATAGAAAATCTCAATTGTTAGGGTTAATCGTTAGTCCAAATCCAAAAATCAAATCTGGAAAACTGCCTAAAAATTTGAAATGACAATTGGATTTTTGATGCCAAAGTTCATGTGTCAATGGGTCTCTTTGTTTTCTTGAGTAGCTGTACTCTTTATTTTCTGTACTTTTCCTGTGTCTGCTTATCTATGAAAAAAAAAACACAGACAGAGAGTTAGAACATAAAATTTAATAATCTGATAGAAAAATTAAATAGGCGGCATTTAACAGCTAATACGTGTCAGTTAACAGATTGTAGGTGTGAACAAATAATTGCTAGGCAACATCAGAATGTTCATAGGAGTGATCAAAATACTCATTGGCATAATTAGAATGTTCATAGGCATGATTAAAATGTGCATAGGTGTGATCAAAATGTGCATAGGCATGATCAAAATGTGCATAGGCATGATCAAAATGTGCATAGGCGTGATCAAAATGTTCACAGGCATGATCAGAATGTGCATAGGCGTGATCAAAATGTGCATAGGCATGATCAAAATGTTCACAAGCGTGATCAGAAGGTGCATAGGCGTGATCAAATTTTGTGTAGGTGACGTCAGAATGCTCGTAGGTGGTGTTTCTCCTGTCTGCACAAAATTGACAAAAAAAGTGACACCGAAAATATACAAAATTTGATAAAAATGAAGAGAATGAGGCTCAAGGCCCCACAGTGGGTGCCAAAAATGTGTGCTACAAATGTGTCACACTTTTGTGAATCATTACATCCAAGATCACTCAAGAATGAGGTCTCGAATAGCGACTCATAGCTCTCTATTCGTGGAGTACAGAGGTTGTATTATGAGGCCCTCAGATCGACCTAGTTAAACCCATGCAAGTACACTAGGAAATGACAGATTCAAGGATGAGAAGCAAGAGTGCTAATCTCCATTGATCATCAAGTTATTGCATGTAAATGAAAAACTAATCTAGATGATAGGAGTGCAAAGAAATAAACTACTCTATTGAAATGAAAGTTTTACTCTCCTTTACTAATTAACTATGTGAAGATTAAGCTAAAAAAATGAAGGAAACTAAGGTAAGATGCTATGAAGATTAAGCTAATGTAAATATGAAATCTAGAATGTAATAATCTTAAAAACTCCAAATATCGCCAAGAAAACCTCCAGCATAACAATAGTATGAAAATTTAGGATCTCAAATGAGAAGAAGAGGGCTCCTTATATAAGAAACTGTGGAAGAGAATGCATCTCCAAGAGCAATGTGGGATAAATGCAAAAAAGAGGAAAGAAAGCTCATTTTTAGAAAGTGTGGAGAGAAAAGGAATTTTCTTTATTTTATTTATTTTTATTTCTCTTTTTATCACAAAAGAGCTTTAAGAGGATTTTTTATTTATTTAAAAGAATGATTCTCTATCAATTAAATAAGATAACATTATTTAATTAAAAGAGAGATATTATTCTAAATAAGATAAAATCATTTAATTAAAAGAGATTTTAATTAAATAAATTTATTTCATTTAAAAGATATTTATTTCAATTAAATAAGGTTATTTTATTTATTTAAGAGGGAATATTTCTTTTAATTAAATAAAATTATTGATGAAACGATCAAACCTTAGGGAAAATTGAAATGATTGAATTATTTAGGATTGATCAAAGAAATTGATTTGAATTTTGCAAAGTATTGATTCAGGAAATTTGATAATTTTAATAAATGGGGCCCAAAGTCTAGGCGACCATTTTAGGGTGCATACATATGCCCCTCTTTGACTAATGTGAGATTGATTTGGGATCACATGTGGTCAAAGAATGGAATTGAAATGTGAGGTCGATTTGGGATCACAAAACAACCTAGATGTGTGGTCGATGGATGGCAACACATCAAGACAAAGATAAGCTGATTGAAAAAGACAAGGCCAACACCCCTATAAATAGGTAATTGCCAAGTCTCAAGCAAGGTTTGATTGATAGGTTTGATAAAGCTGAATCAAGGATTGAAGTTTGACCATTTTAGGGTGCATAAACTAAGTACTGCCCCTTAGTGCATGCTCCTATTAATATGTAGTATACGTAGCATCTATGTACATATTTGGCATAATGACTTATACATTGTTTTCCCCCTTTTTGATAGTAATGCCATATACAAAAATTAAGTAGTATACTCACATCTTGTCAAAAATATGTTGATGGGTTTTCTTCACTAACTCCAAGAGGTTGTCCCATGCCTCCTTCAAGTTGGTGAGAGCAATATGCTCAAGACTAACTTGTGCATGCATGTCAAAGATGTTGTCTAACACCAAAATTTATGGTGTTGCAAGGAGTTGGTCAGCTTTGACAATGTGTGCCTCAAAAATTTTCAGGTATGGTATGAGTTCTATCTGTAACTCAGTAACCTGATATGTTATGTGCTCTTCTTGTTTCTTGAAATCTGCTATTAATCACTGGAGTTCCTGAACTGAGTGAATGTGCTTTGAGAAAGCATGCAACTCGATTATAGCTGCATTTGTACTCAACTATATTTCTGCTTCCAATCCTTTGATCTTTTCACTGACTTCAATAGTGAAGGTGTTTGTAGTACAAAGCTTCAATAAATATTGACAAATTAACTGGGTTATGGTTTTTATCTTGGTGATTACCTCATATAATTTGACCTTCTTCAATGCCACTTCTAGGCTTATTTTCTCTGCCAGTTTGTGTTGTATCCTAGATTCTACCCTTTCTTCAATCCATTTATCTGCATCAATATCTGGGTCATTGATCTTCTCAGAAAGTGTAGCAAGTTGATCTATGATAGGAGTATCCTCATCAATATTCACCACAGGTACTACCTATTGTAGGATATCCCGCACATCTATCAAAATTTCTTTTTGTTTGTGTTCTTGCTTCAACTTCTCTTGCGCTGCCTTTCTTGAACATAATTCCCCATATCTACTCAATTCTTTGGCGCTTAGGGTCCTCGGGTCACACTCAAGGATAATGATCACTTCATCTAGGGTGACCAACCCTTTTCCTTTCTTCATCTTCTTCTTCTCCGGTGCTAGAGGTGATTTCTTCTCAATAATAGAAATAGTTTTATCTCCAGATTTTAGAGTATCCTTCCCAGTTAACACACGTTCTTCCTTCTTCTGCTCCTCAGTAGTTGTAGTCTCGATTGATATAGTAGGAGTCTCAGATGTGGTGTCAAGTGGGATCACCTTAGTTTCCTTTTCCTCAGTGGAAGGTGCCTCTGTTTGTGTAGGCTCATCTATTTCTACAGGCTTCTCAGTATCTAGATCCCCTGTGATGTCTTTGTTTTTCTCGAGGTCTGAGCTATTGGGTTGTACTTGGAAAAGAATTTCAGCTGCTTTTGCAAGTACAAGAAGTTTACCTGGTAGTGATGTAAATAGACATTCAGTGTCTAGTGCTTCATCTTTATTAGGTGCAATATTCACATCTTCATCATCTTTGTCATCAGGAGCACCATTTGTGATGTCCTTAATGAGTACATCATCATCGGTGTTCTTCTCCAGTTGAATTTCAACTTTATCTGGTGCATCCTGTGAAATACTTATTTCTTCTTTTTCCTCGGTGATATCGATTACCTCGGTAACTGATATACTAGTATTCTTTGATTTCTTTATTATTCCCTCATCAATGAAAATAGCTTTACCTTTGGAGTTGTGTCTCTTCTTAGACAAGTTCAAGAATGCTTCTTGCTCAGCTTTTTCTTCGGCCTTCAAAATTGATGTCTACACAGAATCAGTTGTCGTATCCATATCTGCTACATTTTCATCCATGATCATCAAGGCTCTATTCTTGATCATAAAGTTTACTTGGTATTCGGTCAAGTATTCACTAACTTCTCCAAAGCTTAAATGCGAGGCTGCCCGAACTAGAGATCGTTCTCTCTTTCTTTTCTTGATGTCTAGTGCAATAACCCATTTTTCCATAATATTGTCATCCAAATTCTTTGGTAATGCATAGGAAAATTCCATTGGAAATTTCTTTAATTTTATCATCATTTGGATGATAGCCTCTTCTATCTTGGTTTGATCTTCTTTTGACATCTTGTCAAATCTGTCTAATAAGGGATCAGTGAGGTCTCCATGTTCAATTATGTCTTCAATAATTTCATCTATTGTTTTTGCCTTGTTACTGACCTCTTTGAATTGATTGACATCATCTTTAGTCTCAGTTTCTTCAAGATCTTCCTTATTTCTAATGAATTTTCTCCTTTTCTTTGGTGCCTCAGCTACAACCTTTTTCTTTCTCTTGATATATTTCTTTGTCGGTGTAGCTGCCCTCTTTTTTGTTACTTTCTCTACTTCTTCCTTATCAGTTGGTGGTACTGTAGTTGATGATCCTGTCTTCATACCTTCATGTACAAGTGACTACTTCTTTATAGGAATTTCAAGTGGAGGAACTGGTGTGGGATCTTCTTCTTTGTTAGACTTGGTCTCCTCACTATCATATGGTTTGTCAGCCAACTGTAACTGACCTTCAGTTGCCTATTCAATTGGTGTCTCTTCAGATATCTTAGACACATCTCCATATTTAGTAGTGAGATTTTTCTTCATCTTCTTTACCTTTCTATAAATTTTATCGATCTCTATATTTGTTGAAATCCTATATTTGGCCTCTTCATATACTCCAAACCTAGTGGCAATGGGATCTTTTGGTAGTGCAAGTAGTGCATTAATAGATTTCAGTGTGAAATCATGGTTCATTTCATATCCCATTGGTGCCAACCATTTTATCCTAGGTTCAACTGCTTTTATCAAAGTATAATCTGTGTTGACTACAAAGCATCTATCATTCTCAAAAATTTGAACTAATTCCCTCAGAATTTTGCTTCTTTTATGCATTTTGGACTGAAACTCTTTGAAGTATGCATCAAACTCTATATTCAACGTATCTCCTAAATTATTCATCATTTTACTAATCTATTCTATTATCGGTATATCTGGTTTCCAATTTACTTTACCAGTGCCAAGTACATACTTTTGTAGATAGAAAAATATGCATGCAAGTAGAGATCCGAACTTACATGTGTTAGACTTCTTTTTCCTTATAGTCTTCATATTCTTCTAAAGTTGATGAAATAGTACCTCAGCAAGATCAACCTGGTGACCTTTTACCACAATTTTATGCACCATGTCTATTGCGATGTAGGGTACACTGTTGAGTCTTCTTGATTGAAATAACTTGTACAATATCACATGTGCTGCAAATTTGACTGCTTGGTCTTTGATTGTCAAAATCTTCAGTGCCCGACCGTCCCATTGTGTTCCAATATATTTCTCAACATCTGGTCATGATGAGCTACATAAAGCCTTAGCCTTGTCAGTTGTAGGGAGCCGAGTAACCCTACTGATCATTTTATTGTTGACCTCAATCGGTTTATCCAGCCAGAATTTGTCATCGTGATACCTGCTCAAAATAATTATGATCCAATCTATTTTAAATGATTACAAAAAGTGTATAAAACATGATAACCCTGATTCCTCAATCCTCTTGTGATCCATTTTCAATCTTCCATCGGGGCCAGAGAGTTGTTGATATGTTTCTATAGTTTCAAAATCTCCAACTTCTCTGATTTTGCAATGAATATATGATCTTACGTCTTATGTCAATAAAACCCTTTCTGGTATGCTTGAAAAAGCACCCATTGTATCTATTTGTGCTGCAACCTTGGGATGTGGTTTAAACTTAGGTTCATCAAAATTTGCCCTAACGATTAGATTAACTTCCTCCTCAATACTTTGTGATTTACATGCAAAAGATGTAGATGCCATAAATCGATTCTAGGGTTTCGGCATGTAGCAGGATAAAAAGTTTTTGATAGCAAATGAACTTACTTGGTATCATGAAGAGTGATGTTGATTCGATCTAAAGTAGCCTTGAATCCTTTTGAAAATCTTTTAGCTCGAACTCTACTCTTTGAATTCTCCTCTCTTCAAAATCGCAATGTAAAAATGAACTTTGTTCCCGTGTATTTATAGAATTTTTGATATTCTTACTCAAACTTTCATGCAATAAATGCTTGACCTAACTTTCGGTACGAAATAGTTGTTAGCTCGGTGACAACTAAAATTTTTCATTCACTCAGTTAACATAGAATTTCTTCATCGGTTGGTACATGTGTTGGGTTAACCTTAGATAGTGATTACCGATGGGTAACCAACTCTTGGTCTCTCTTTTGCCGACTGTATAACATTGTTAGCTCATGACATCTAAACCATAGTGCATCTTTACTCATGCTGATTTGGTATAAGTACATCATGCATAAGGAACTGTATGTAAAATGTGATCATTTGAAATGTCAGTCCATACATACCTATTTCACTTTAAGTGGAGGTACCGATGTCACCCAATCCAGTGGACAAGGTTTCACCGACAACATTACTTGACTCGGCATTCTCATTAGATGCCTTCTTCCACATAGTGTTCCTTAACTTCATGATATCTGTGATAGTATATCCACTTTCAAATATATGGTTTTCATCTGGTGCTCGGTCTCTACAATTCTTGCTTAAATGACTGACCCTATGACAGTGCATACAAGCCATTCCAGTGCTTGTCCAGCTTCTTGATTGTCCAATCCGACTTTTTCTATAACAATTTTCTACAATGTATCTATATCTACCACAAGTAGTGCAGTTAGCCCATGTATTATAATCCCAAACATAAGAGTTACCTTGTCTCTTTGGTTGATAGGGCTTTCGCTATGTTTGCTACTTAGGAGTCCATACTTGCTTCATCTTAGCCTTATACTCTCGTGTAGTGTGTCCATGTTTATTACAAGTATAGCATATTTTCTCCATAGTGGTATTATTAGCAAGATCATTTTGCTTAGTTCTACACTCATAAGCAGGATGTCCAAACTTACCACAGTAGTAACAATATCCATTGAACTTAGGAGTGACAGGAGGTTTACCTTGTGCTTTGCTTCTACACACATTAGATGTATGTCTTGATTTTCCATAATGATAACATGCCAACACTTTAGGTTTCTAATTTTGACTGATGTTGACTTGTTCAGCTTGTTGTGATGATTCTCCTTCACCAGTGTAGCCTATTCTAGCTCTACCCCCAAATCTTCTTTGATTAGAAAAGAAATCATCAATCTTCTTAGAGCTATCCTCAACAAGTTTCTTCATTTCATTTTGTTGTTGTTGATTTTTCACTTCATTTATTAACTTCTCATTTTCTTCTCTGGGTCTCGCAACATCTTCTAGTCTTCTTGATAATTATCCATTCACTTGGTTTATCTCTTGATTTATAATTATCATTTGATTAGTTGGAAATGATGATTAGTGAGTCTCTGTATCTCACTCTCTTTATCTTGAAGTTGTTCAGTCATCTATCTTCGGTCATCAATAGCCAGATTCCTTTCTTGCTCAGCTTGTGTTGCATTGTTCATTGTTTCTATCATTTTCACCATCTGAGATTCTTTACTGATTTGTAGTGCTTTCACTTGATCAGTTAAATGTTGATTTTTTTTAGATAAATCAGTGATTATGCTTTCAGATTCATCAGAGATGCTTCCAGAGCTAGATCCAATATGATCAAACATGTCATCAATAGGTTCTTCATGGTAACCAATCTCATTTTGTAGAGTATCTAGGTTCTTTCTTTCAACCAGTAATTTATTTAGTCCTTCCTTAGCTTGCTTGTACTATTCAATAAACATCTACATTTGTATCTTTTGATTCTCAAGTCTTATCAAGCTTGTATCTCTCCATGACTTAGATCTTTACCCTTCAGTGGTTAAATTGTTCAATAAGAGAACTGAGCTTGGATACCAATTGTTGGAATTAGGAGAGATAGGTACTAAGAGGGGAGGGGTGAATCAGTGCCTTTAAAAACTTTTACTTGTAAACCTTTCTGATATATAACTATAAATAGTAATAATCGACCAAAATAATTTGAATCTAACTGCATGTATCAATAATTCATTTAACTTATGAAAGTAAACAACATGACATCAATATGACAATCACATGACATAAGTATTTTGGTAACGCAGAAACCCTTGTTAGAAGGTAAAAACTGTGGTGGGGATGACACCCACAAATTCTTCACTACTGTAGATAGAAAAGATTTGCCTATTAGGGATACAAGTTTTGATCACTTCTGGTCATCTCACCCTGTTAGGAGTGACATGTTAGATTAGATAGATCTACCTAGTTATAGGATTTTAACAACACTAATGAAGTGTGTACTCGGTAAAGAGATTTATATAAGACTGTTAAGTCTACTCTGTTAAGAGATTTTATCCAAAACTCTATTACAATTGTTAGAAAGCAATAGGCAATTATCTATTATTTGACAACACAATTGTCTGATACAGATCTATAAGTTCTGATAAAATATCACCTTACTTGTGATGAATCTCTACTCTGAACTACTCGGTAGCTTTTTCTAATTCTACTCAATCTAAATTCCTCTATACTCGATTTTGCTTTGTTAATTGATAGACTTGAAGTTAGGAAATTACTTCAAGTTCTCCATGATTTATATATCAGCTCACACCAAAAATGATGTGAACACCCAAATATATAGTGTTCTATTTTTTCCTCTTTAAAAAAATTAGGTTACACAACATAGTCATAACCCTAAGATCTACGGTGTACAATAATAACCTAGATCAAATATTACAAAAGATATACATTGTATTTAATGAATATCATCACATGAAATGTTCCTCAATATTGGTAAAACATTTTATGTAGCATTGTAACTATTTGCATAGAAGTATGTGCCATTTTAGATTACTATGCCATTTTCTATGATCCTCGGTAAACACTATGTAAACTGCTTGGTGTATTATGCGATGCCCAGTGTTTACTATCTGTTGGTGTTGGTGTCTGCTGGTGCTCGGTAAACTATCTGCTACTCAGTGTATATGTTTTACTAACTAGTCTATTCTACTTCTAATTACCGATTAGCTCAATGTAAGTGACTGACTGATATCTTTACAAACCTTTGATACTAATGACAACCTTAAATTCTCAATAGAGATAATAGCTTCATCCCTCTTGATGTAGCACTTGCTTCCAAAGATTCTGAAGTATTTTATTATGGGAACATTACCAAACCATAGCTCATATGGTGTTTTGTCAGTGCCTAGCCTTAATTGAATTCTATTGATGGGGTAGATTGTTTTATTGACCACATCTCTCCAATAGGTGTGTGCAAATTTTCCTTCAATCATGATGGTGTGCACTATATCGAGGATGATCCTATTCCTTCTATCTACAATTCCATTCTATTGAGGGGTTTTAGGTGCACTTAAATGTCTCTTTATGCCATGTTCTTCACAGTACTCATAGAATATGTTAGAGGTGATTTCTCCTCATCTATCCAATCTCAAAAATTTTATCTTTAGTCCAAATTCATTCTCAACCTTAGCTTTTAATATCTTGAACTTCTCAAATGCTTCTGACTTATCTTTCAAGAATGCAACCCTCATCATCCTAGTATAATCATCAACAAATAAAATGAAATACCTTTCACCATAGTATGATCTTGTTTGAGTTGGACCGCATAGGTTTGTGTGAATTAGAACCAACTTGTTCTTTGCTGAATTTTGCTTGCTCCTGAATGAATTTCTCACATGCTTTCCCATCACACATTCCCTGCATATAGTATCAACTAGCTTTGCCATGCTAGGTAGATCTCTTACTGCCTTTACATTGCTTATATTTACTATGTTATCAAAGTTGATATGACATAGTCTTTTATGCTACAACCAACTATCGTCAACTTTAGCAACAAAACAACTTGCTTCTGAATTGAGTTGAAAAACATTACCTCTAGTCTTTGAGCCTGATGCAATCATAACACCATCTTTGTTGTTAATGATGCACTTGTCATCTTTAAACTCCAACTGATAGCCTTTTCTAAGTAACTGTCCAACACTGAGAAGGTTATGTTTCAAACCATCAACATAAAGAATATCATCAGTACTATTCTTTCCATCCAAGGTGATGGCTCCTCTACCAACTATTGGTTTAGGAATGTTGTCTCCAAATCTGACCATACCACCGTTGTATTTGTCCAGATGAACAAATGTATCTTTATCACCTATCATGTGATGCGAACAACTACTATCTATAATCTAGTCTGTCCTTATGTCAGCTTGTGAAATCAATGCTAGCTCTTAAATCTCTTTGTTATCTTCATGAACTATCTTATTATTCATTTTGTCTACAATAGCAGTGAATCCAATTTCTTCTTCACTAGATTCTTCATCTAAAACTCCATCTCCAACATAGTAGCATTCCTTAGAATACTTAGGCTTGTAATCCTTTTTGAACTTTCTAGCTCTAGTAGGACACTTAGATGCGAAGTGATCGATCTTATTACATGAAAAGAACTTAAATGGTAATTGACCTTCATATTTTCCTTTTCCTTTCTTTTCTCTTTTGGAAATCATAGAAATGAAATCATCTAGTGTTTTCTCTTCATCATCATCATCAAAATTACTAGAAGTGTTTGCAGATTTCTTACCATGAACTGTCGCTTTGAAGGCTGTCTCACTCTTTTGTTTTGTCTTTAATCTTGAAATCTCAAAAGCTAAGATTTTTCTAATCAAGGTCTCTCTCTTGAAATTAGAAGTAAGCTACATGGTCTCATTAAGGATGTTGATCTTGCTTTCATATTCAGGAGTGAGAGTAGTCATTAAATTGTCCATAATGTCCTCCTTATAAATCTCTCCACCATTGTTTTTGATTCTAGCAACTGCTTCATTTATCCTTTGATTGTAAGCTCTGATATTTTCTTTAGGAAACATCTCTAATGTATTTCATCTTTTCTTCCATGTCTTTCTGTGCGTATCCTTTTCTTGTTTGTCTCCTTCAAGTATGTCTTCTAGGTGCTTCCATATTTTGTGGGTTGTATCTACCTTTTTTATTTCTGAAAACTCACCATCAGATAGGGCACTTATAAGGGCTTCTTTAGCAATAGCATTCTGATGAAACAATTCCTTTTTCCTATCAGTAGCATCATCTTGTGCAAGGTCTTCTAGGTAGGTATCTTGTCTGCTTTGATAGTTACATCAAAAACTTCAAAACCAATGCACTGCAAATAGGTCACCATCTTGTTCTTCCAATCAAGATAATTCTCTCCATCAAACTTAGGACTTTCTTTCTTGAAGTACGCCATCTGATCAACCTCAAGCTATTAAAATTTCACTCTGAGGCACTTGGCTCTAAATACCAATTGTTAGGAATAGTCCCAAGAGATAACTGAGAGGGGGGTGGGTGAATCAGTTATCTACAAGATTCAATTCTTTATCCAATTAAGTATACTTAAACATAAAGCATAAACACAATGAAACAACACATGAACACAACACCAATATTTTGGTTACGGGGAAACCCAAATAGGTAAAAACCCCAGTGGGAATTGACACCCACTAATATTTTGCACTAGAGTATTATGATCCTTGTTAGAAAATCCTTATCCCTATTAGGAGTTGATTCACAATATATTTAGTATAGTAGACCTAGTCAAGGGTCAGACCCAATTAGGAGTCCTTTACAATTGTCCCTATTAGGGGAGAGGAGGCACTATCCAAGAGCACACTGCTTAAAGGGGTGAAGGCTACAACCTTCTATTTAACAGATACACACTATATCTGGATCTTGGTGAACTGCACTTTGACCTGCTGTCTAGATCAGTTCCAATGTATAGCAGAAATACTTTACTTGGTCACATAGACCTACTTCTAATGTCTCAACACTTCATAGACACTGCTCTGCTCTACTTAATCAACTATGAACCACACTCAAGCAATGACAAATGACTTCATATAAATATCTTTCCTCTAAATGATATAATCAAGTCAGCCTATTAGAACCACCTTGAAATCATATTAGAGAAACCATAACAAACTTTGATAAACATTTTTTGGCTCTACTATGCACGCAACACATTCTGGGACCTGTCCAATAAGATAAATGTAGACGCACACTACACACTGTCAGCTCTACCAAAATAACTAGATCTTTCTCCTCAAGCTCAATTACTTCATGTTCTCTTAACTAAACATCAATAACTCTCCTTTAAGCTTAAATCCAAGGGTGCATACCCACAGGATGGGGACAACTCTAGAACCAATAAAATCTCTGTCGGCTCTTTTAAATAAACACAGGAAACTGCAGCTGGTGAATAGCGACTGCATAACTTCACTTATATTGATTATTAGACTATGTGTCCATGATTGAAACATCACTAACATGTCTTCAACATATATCCAAGTGTGCAAGGCTCCATGATAACTATACAGACAACCATACATAGAACACTGCCTGTTACTCTATCAAGAACACTACTGACACTAGCTGCTATATAACTGTCTATACTAATAGTTAACCTCTGCACGCATGATATCATGCTGATATCATGTCCATGGTACATATATTGAAGGCTTACTATATAAGACTTCCATGCATGCTACTTTCCATATGTTGTCATCAATGAGAAACATACAGTCTGTACTGGCCTGCTGGAAAATCTCTAACACATCCCCACCAGGGTTTTCCCTTGGGCAGGGTTTCCTCAAGAACAAATAATGTGTTATGAGTTCATTTTCTTTATTGCTATTTATTTTATTCTGTTATTCAAGCATAAAGATAATTTTTTATATCCATAATTGGGCAAAAGTAAAATTTTGTAGACTACTGATTCACCCCCCCCCCCTCTCACTATTCTCTATTTCTAACAATTGGTATCAGAGCTTAGTTATTGAGAAAAGAATCATTAAGAAAAAGCCTAATAGCTTGAGTAAGATCTCTATGGATATGGATTGGCTATAGAAGAATCTTGAAGAATCTCTTGAATAGATTGATATACTTACTGAAGAAAGAGATACTTTGAAATAAAAATATGATGATGCAAAGAACCTCATTGAAAAGCTGAAGAATAAGCTGGAAGAACTAAAATTAGAAAAAAAATCTTCAATTCAAGTTAAAGATTGTGATGATAATCTGGAAAGAGAAAATGAGATCCTTAAACATGAACTAAAGATAGTAAATCTTAAGTTGAGTTTGAAAGATGGAAATAGCAAGAATGAAGCAAATCTGAAATCTGAGAATGAAAATTTGAAATCTGAGAAAGAAGATCTGAAATCTAAACTTTGTAAAGTGACAGCTAAACTTGAGAAAACCAAATTGCAGTATGCAGAACTTGAAAAGTATAATACTATTGTGAAAGGTTAATTGACTCAGTGTAAGAAACAACTTGAGAAGCTATATTCTACTAGTGAGAAGATTGATGAAAAAATGTCTTATCAAAAACCATTCTATGATAAAATTAGTCTTGGATTTAACTCATCTAAAGTGAGTGAAGAAAGCAAGGAACCAGATCTGAAAGTTTGTGAAAACATAGAAGAAAATAAATTTGATGAAGTTCACAAATCTAAAGATACACCTAAACAAGAAGAACCACTTAAAGAAAAAGAATCACCTAAAGGTATGCAGAGAGAATTTAAAGGTAGATGTTTTGCATGTAATACTTTTGGTCATATGAAGAAAGATCGTACAGGTAAGAAATTTAAACCTGTCAATGGTTATTGTTATAATTGTCATATTTTTGGACATAGAGCTATTGAATGTAGGAAGCCTAAATTCAATGAGAATAATAATAGTAGTAGAATGTTTAGAGATACTAACCATGCAAATAAGAAACCTACTAAAGATATGAATAGAAGAAATGTAGTAGTATGTTATAAATGCAACAACGTTGGACACATTGCTAGGAATTGCAGATCACAAATCAACCAGACTGGATCGAGATATGGAAATAATTGAGTAGTTTGTCAAATATGAAACAAATTTGGTCATACAACAAGGTTTTGCAGGATAAATAACATGAGAAACCCTAACCCTAGAAGTCATACAAGGAGAAATGAAAATGCAAGCAATAGTCAAGGAGGATGTCATAGTAATTTAGAAGAAGTGAAGTTTGTTAAAGCCACAGATCAAGGAGACACATTCAGCATTGAAGGTAATCAGAAAGGTGAAGTATCTAATGGTAAGAGTGAATCTCTACCTAACCCATCTCAAACTACTTAATTCATGAAAAATACATTAGAATAGGAACTTAGGATAGTGTAGAAGTTAGTTTAGGATTAATTGAGTCTTGCACAGTTAATGCAAGGTAGTATATGATGTGATACTATGGTTAAGAGTGCATAAGATAATATGATGTTATGTGAGATCGCAAGAAGTTTTAAGTTTTATAGGTAAGTAGGAACAACTTTTTGGAAAGAAGTGGCAAAAGAATTGAATGCAATGTTAGAATCTTATGAGATTGAAAGGTTAAAAGGTTATGATCGGTATTATTTGATCATTAAAGTGAATACAACTATTAAGGAGATCAAAGGAGTAGTTATTCAAAGCAATTTGCAAGGATTTGGTGAAAGAATTTTATGTCGAATCTACACAAACCCTAAATCATGGAATTGAGGTATTTTACTAAGCAAATCTATTAGTTAGTTAGAAAATTTTTAGAAGATATAGATGTTTCATTGATTTACAATGTAAGAGATAAGATCAGACCTAAGACTAAAAGGGAACCAGTAGAACCCTTGGAAGAAGACCCTAAATTGGCTTTATCATCTGTACCAGATGGAGTTCTACATTTAGAGAATGTTAGAAGCTATTTGGGATGTAAACTTGAAACCCTTAGTGATAGTGATTTTACTAAATCATATGAGAAGCTTTACAATCAAGATATGTCATTGAGAGTAGGGTTTGAACATTTGAAGGATAATGAAATCATAAGGTATTCTTTATATTATGAATTTGATGATGAAGAATGCACTAAGATAATTCTTAGAAGAATACATAATAGAAAGTTTTGGTTAGATGAAAAAGTGATAGACATTACAATAGACCTAATTCATGAAGTAACTACTTTGTCTAAATCTAGAGTCATACCATTTAATGAAAAGAATGTGAAGAAAACTGTATTGGACAACACTAAATCATCTTACAATGGCAGAGGTATAGTGATTAGCAAGATACAACAGGATGGTGTTAGGTATTTGTGCAAGATCCTTACAGCTAAATTTTGTCCTAATTCAAGAGAAGATGACATGGCAGCTGGAATGATTCATGCAGCCTATTTGATGTGTGTTGACAAAATACATGTAGACATGTGAGAAATCTTGAGAATACAGTTATTTGAGAACTTGGAGAAGATAAAGAAGACTAAGAACTCCCATTTTAGATTCTCATCATTGATCACTTATATGTTTTTCCATTTGTTAAGAAGATTTCAATTTACAATTGGAGACGATTGGAATGATGGTAAGACCACAATGGAAAGAATCAACCAAGTATTCAGGAGACATCTTATTGACAAGGTCAATGAGAGTGCAGTTTTAGTAATTAAAACATTTCAGAACTTGATGAAGAATAGATCAAGAATCCCTCAGTCAATTGTTGAAAAATATAAGAATGAGATATGTTTTATGGTTGACACTGACTTTACATTCATTGAAGCAGTTGAACCTAGAGTAGAGTTCATAGACCCTCTTGGCTATGAAATTTCTGAAACTGAAGTAGAAGAATATGTGAATAGATTTCTTAAGATCAAGTTGGATATACACAACAATAGATTTGGGACTTTTGAGGTGAACTCCAACTTTGCAAAGTCTATTAAAGAAAAAAAATAGTCAAAGAAAAGAGTAGAAAGTACAATTAAGAAAATTCTAAAGGACACACGAATGACAGAACAAGAGTTTATGATTGCAAAGAATACAACAACAGCTATTAGAGACATTGTACAAAAGGAAGTTTTGTCTATTCCACCCCTATTAGCAGTTGAAATTGGAAATTTGCAACATAAGGTGAAAGTAGAGAAAGAAGAACAAGAAGTTAGGAAATCTACAAGATCATCTTCAACTCCACTAGGGAAAAGAGTGAAAGAAATAGCTACTAGACTAGGTAAGAGATAGAAGAAAATAGTACCAACAGTACAAAGGAAAATAGCAGAGATAAAAGACAATGAAGATATTAAAGTGAAAAAGAAGACATGGAAACCAAAGATTGAGAAGGTAAATGAACATATTATTCATGATGGATATTTTTCTAAGATGAACAAGTACTATGATCTTTATAACTATTCAAAAAGATTGAATTTGGAGAATTTAGTTGTGAGACATATGATCCTAGTAGATAAGAATTTTGACACAATTCAAGGTAAGATACTTGATGATTTATTTGAGAAGCTAGTTAACAGGAAAAAGAGAGCAATTGAAGAAGACAATAAAATTAGATAAAATCTTGTGAGAAAACTATGTGATGTCAGAAATGAAGATCATTTTAAAGAAATAATGAAAGAACTTGGAACCCATTTGAGAACAAAGAAAAGAACCATTTAGATAATGGGAGGAAACTATGAAGAGATAAACAAAGAAATAGAGAAAAGAATAGTGAAGGTAATGACATCTAGTGTTGGAAAACACTCTAGTGCAGTAGAGCTAGCAGAACAGGAAGAGGAAGCTGAGCATCAGAAGAGTCCCTCTCCATAATCAATTAACAATGAAGATGAGTCAATGCATGTGGAAGGAACTAAGGTCACATTGGATAGTGATGATAATCCTTTTAAAAATCTTGAAAACATTATTGACAATTCAGCTCAAGAAGAACAAGTCGATCTTTTGGTGCAATAGCAACTACTACTTGTAACAACAAGTTGATCTTATAGTGAAGAAGGAAAGAAAGAATCAAGGAAAGAGGAAGAAAAACAAATAGAGAATCAAGCAAGTACAAAAATTCAAGGACAGAAGGAAGTCCCTAACAAAGAGGAAATTAGTCTTACACCTGAGATTGAAAAGAAATCACATATTGGATCAATATTTGAAAGCTTTGGGAAAGGGGTTGATGATGATGATAAAATGGAATTGATCACATCCCTAAACAAAATAATTGGGAAGAACAAGAAAGTGAAAAGCCTTAAAGGATCTTTTCTAGAAATAACAAAGAAGTTACAAAGTGTTGTGACTAACCAAATAGCAGAGGAAGACCCACTGGAAAGAGCTAAGAAAGTTATGAATGCATTTGATAATGAGTTCACTAATCTATTAGATATGGCTAAAGTTAAGGTTTGAGCAGCCTATGAGGCCAAAATATTTCATGATATAAGTCAGAATATCAGAAATGATATTAACAATCTGGATGTTTGTATAAAATACTTGAGAAGGAATTTGGACAGAGGTGAAACTTTTTACATTCAGTGTACAAAATCTAAAAACCATGTATCTGAAGTAGTTGAGAAGATTAAGGCTAAAGAAGTAGAAATTTAGTCAGAGACAAATGTTTTAGCCAACCCTAATGTGAAGATATTGGATATTGAGAAAAGAATTAGCAAAGTAAATGATGAAATAAGGATTCTCAATGATGAAAAGGACAAGAAATTGAAAAGATTCACTCTTCTAAGAGAGCACACTTCAATAAAGATAAGCATTGTTGAAGGACAGTTGGAAGAATGTCTTGCATCTAAGACATCTTTTGAGAAGTTTAGTTTTGCAAGCCTTCAAGCATGTGAGATCGCATCTTATGGATTGTGTGCACTACTTAGTGTTTCCGATTCCATTAAGAAGGCATGGGAGAAGGAGATAGAGATCATTAAAGTGAATTTTTTAGATTATGTTGCAAGCCTACCAGCTCTACAATTCTAAATCAAGGTATATAACATCTTTTTGAACACAATTTTTGGCACCCTTTTTTTTGTCATTGTTGTCAAAGGGGGAGAGATATATAGCAAAAAATTGATGTATGTATGATAAGGAAGTATACTCTTAGGGGGAGTATAGAATATAGATAAGATTTATGGATTTATAAGGACAACAAATATATTTTTTGTTATGGCCATAATTTTGAGTTTTGAAGTTTTGAGACTTAGCCAATTTTCTCATATGTTGCCACCAATGACAAAGGGGGAGATTGTTGGAAATTTGGCTGAGTTGGATATCTAGATGTTGTTATTATGGAAACATATAATCTACATGAAGACTACATATGACAAAGAGCAAGTATTACAGAGCACAAAGTAAAATTGTCTAAGTATGTGCAGTATTTTCCTAGTGTAACCGGAGATAGTTTTGATTGGTGATATCGATTGGAGTAAGGTCAGTGCTTGCCTACTTGAACATAGATACTATGATGACTATTGAAGACTCACTTGAGAGTGAAATTCTATATGACATGTATAGAAGAAGTTATGGTAGTATTACCAAAGATAATGTTAAAGCCGACAGGACAGAGAAGAAGACAGAATTGGTAAAGAGTTAAGGGATTATTTTGTTTATCAAAATAATGTCTTAATAATATAAAGGGATGAAATCTTAGATGTTAACCCTTGAGTAAATATGTATTTTGTGTAAAGCTTTATGTTTTGTAAAGCCGACTGTAAAAGTTATTATTCCTAATAACTTGTATAAATATAAGGCATATGGAATGCGAAGAAAAAAAGAGAGACATGTATTGTAATGAGATAGATGATATAGAAAAAGATATTGATGCAAAGTTGTGAAAGACAAACAAGCAGTATAAGGTTATGTACTATACCCTATTTTTTAATCAGTAATCATTATACATTACTTGTTTGGGCAGTGGGCTCATCTTGTAATCATTTGTAATCAGTACTACCAACTCTTAGCAGGGTTGAGGCTTCTAACAAGGCCTATAGTCCCTTAATCAAGAATGAGACACTATATGCATGTAACAGGCTCCTAACAGGGTCATCATCCTTAACAAGATACTTTTGATTAGTGTATCTTTGTGGGTACCATCCACACTAGGGTTTCCTCGAGAACAAATAATGTGTTATGAGTTCATTTGCTTTATTGTTATGCATGTTCTTTAGTTTACTCTTTTATGCAAGCATAAAGATAATTTTTTATATGTATAATTGGGAAAAAGTAAAAGTTTGTAGAATATTGATTGACCCCCCCTCTCAGTATTCCCTATTTCTAACATTAAAGCCAACTAGATCTACTTTAATCCAATGGTGGGCACATTGCCTTGATAAAAACATGTAAACAAATTATTCATCATGGGATCATGCCTAAATGATTCCTGGCAAACTAGTGGGGCCTGGTCAAATGTAGAGAGGAGGATAAAGAATCATGCAGATCAAGGAGATCTGACAAAAGGTGAAATACCTTGAACTAAAAGTGATCCCCTTTTAACCTTTAAGGAATCATGCCTTGTCGACACGTGTCCATTCAGAGATAGTGGGTCCAATTTTCAAAGGGTCAAAAGGGAAATAAAGACTAGCCAGATCTAAGTTGATCTAACAGTAGTCATGATACCATGAATAGAGATCACACCTGGTTGAGATGTAGCAGTCGGTGGACCTAGGTCAGAGCTAAAGAAGGGAATAAAGACCTATTAGATCAAAGATGATCTGATGGTAAGCACATTTCCTAGATGGAAAGATGCTCACTAAATAATGATTAAGCCATCGTGCTTTGATGTCGTGTGTTCCAGTGACATCACCCGACTGATATTGAAGAGAATTAAAGATATGTCAGATCTAGCTTGATCTGATAGTGGGTGCTTTGCCTTGATGAAGAGTTACAAGTTATTTAATGTTCAAGGCATCTCACTTGATTGACAAGTGTCCATAGTGATGTCACATCTCCCCTTACTACAAGGTAGTTAAGTGAAAGAATATGCTTTTGATCAGATGATGGGCATATTCCTGCAATCAGAAGATGAATGGAAGATAGTCATCACCTAATCACACCTGTTTGATTTGTGTCAAGTCTAATTGAAAGGTAAACAGTAGGGCTTGAGTGCCAGGTAATGATTAGATGGTGCTTTCTGATTTGATATTTTTGCAAGTAACTAAACTAACATGGAGGTCAAAAGTCTGTTGACTTGTCTTTGATAACCACACAATGTGTTGTGATGGATAAAATTGATGTCTCAGTTTTAAACTTCATCTTATGCTATGAAATATTCCATTTTTTCCCATTGAGTTATAAATTTGAATGTAAATGAATTAATTGCAGAGCATGCGGCCATGCTGTCAAGGAGTTAATACAAATTTTCTCATAGACATATACCAATAAGGCACTCATTTTTAATTTCAAAAGCTACAAGATTTCAGAGTGATTGAGCAGAGAAAATCTCAAGAGCTTCATGTATTTGCTGGCAAAATTTCAATGGGCAAGTTAATTTCTTCACTGATTGATTCCTAAGTATTGCGCTATTGAAAATTTGGCTTTTTTAGGGTTTTATAGGAGGAAAAGAATTGGTTTAAAATATAGTAGTCTTGTGTAAACCCTAAGCTTTTGACATGGCACCACAAAGAGAATTCAAGGGTAAAATTGATTATCAGGAGAGGGCTGCCTATGATGATTTTATTGAACAATTGGACCCTTCCACAAATGATTCATCTAAGCTAAAGGAACTTGTACCTAAAAAACCTCTTCTAAAAATGGCTGATGATTTATATGATAAGGGAAACTAGATGAGGGATCCAAATATTGGTGTTTCTAGTTTGGTATTATTCAGGGTAGGGTTTGGACAAAGATATGCATTTTATTCTAGTAGTAATGTGTGGCAATTTGATGTAGGGAAGCTAGTAGTCCCTAATATTTTTATGGATATTGACATCTTACTCTAGTTAGCTAAGAATTATGACCCTTTTGCAAGAGTCGTCAATGATATAAATGAAAACCCTTTGATTAGTGTCACTACTGATGAGATAAGAGAGGTTTTCCGGTTGAGTGAGCCTTTTGATAAACTAGAGAAAATTGATTTTGATGTTCTCAGGGAATCTTACAAGGCACAAATGAATTATCTTAGAAGTCTACCTTTGAGGGAATTCTTTAACAGGGTTGGAGGGTTAACTGTGGTAGGACCAAATATACTAGAGCCCATCAAGCTAGATTATTTCAATTTGAAAGCAAAGGGTATGTATTGGTCACTATGTCAAATTTTTGGAGAGGATTTAAAAACAAAGATTTCCATCCATTACATGTTCATGATGGCTCATATCTTGCACTCATACCTTGCAGTAACTTTTGACTTTGTACCATTTCTTGCTGATTTGATTCATAATGGGCTAATTAGTATTCAAAAATTTAAGGTGGAGAGACCTTTTGGATTGTATTACCATTTGATGCACATGTTTCTTTTCAAGGGAACTAATTATTTTACAAAAGACATGGATTTCATGAAGGTTAAGGATGGTGAGGAGATGATGAAATACAACTGATTTAGAACAATGAATGGAGAATTTGTAATTCAAGATTACTAAGGAGTTTCTGATTAGATATGCAAGATGATTAAATCAGTATTATGTTGTCATTGATGTCAACTAGCTTGATAATACTTATCTTTTAAGTTACTATACCAACACATCTGAAGAAAGGAGAAAGAGATGAAGAACAAAAATATCTACATGAGGAAGATGTATATATCAAATGAGGATAAGGAATACACTGAGTAACTTGTTGATGAGTCTATGACTTGATGAAATTGACTTTATTATGTTGCATTAATCTATGATGAAGAATAGAGCTGAAAGACACAAAGTAGTGTTGTCAGTAAATAAAGCATTCTATTATACACCGACAGAATGTAGTGTATACTGAGCATAGTGTTAATTGAGCTTGTGTTCACCAATGAATTTCTTTGTCAACTGAGAAAAATGTAATGGAATTAAATGATCAGTTTAGCCAATAAAGTGATGAGCTGTAAAGTATATGAAATCGAGGTTAGATAAGGTTTGTTATGAAGATCGATGACTAACATAATTCAAGGAAGATCTAATGGAGCAAATTGAAATGTGTTACTAACACATCAGCCGAAGAAGGTTAAAGTGACAAAATCAATGAATAAGATTAAGCGGCAAAATCTAATGGAGGAAAAGAAAATGATTTACTCATCTATATAAGAGACATTGATTTCATTGTTGAAGAGAGTTGGAAGAAGAAAATACTGCAGAATTAATGTGTGAAGAAGTTTTCATGCATTCTGATCATTCTGGTTAATGAAAACTGAGCTGCAGAACAATTACTGAGCTACAGAGAGTAATTACCAATAGATAGTAAGTTGATATAGTATTGAATTTGAAGTGGTATATTGATCATAAAGATTTGAATGAGCTAAACATTAATCTGTAAACTGCAATTGAAGTTGTTTCAAGGTAGATCATCTACTCTTACATATTTAACCATTGTACATAGTCAAATCTCTTAACCGAGTGGATTATGAAAGTCTTTTGATGTTTCATTCATAGAGTGAACATTTTTATCCTATCAACCCCAGAGTGACTGCTGGTTGGACGATAACTTTTGGTCTAAAATCCTCTAACAAGGTCACACCTAACAGTGTGTTTGTAACCTTTAACAGGGTTGGGTCTTCACTGACCTCACTTTAGAAGAGTGAACATTTTTGGGTTGCCAGTCCCATGTGGTTTTTACCTTCATAGGGTTTCCACGTTAAATCTCTTATGTTATGTGTTGATTGTGATGTTTGGTTGTTATCATACTTTGCATATTACATGTTAGATTTAATCGGTAAGTGCTATAAGTATTAGATTGACAATTGGTAAAAACATAGACAGTGAAAATATTTTATGTTTACTGAGTAGCAGAAGTTGAAGAATTTGTTTTGGATTATACATTTTGTTTTGGGACACTGGATAACTGATTCACCCCCCTCTCAGTTATTCTAACAATTGGTATCAAATTTTCGGTTGCTTAGAATAGAGTTTTAAGGACTCCATCAAAAAGGTCACAAGATGTATAAGAGGGAAGTGCCAAAGTTGAACAAAGAGAACTTTGCAGTATGGCAAAGCCGGATAAAGTTGCACATATCTAGTATTGCGAATTCTGCACTAGAACTAATGGAGAATGCCTACATTGAACCGACACTAGGTCCCTTGATACTTGATCAATTGAAGGATATGCATGAACATAATATTACTATGATGGAACTTGCTGATGCCTATACCAATGTTGAATTTGAAGACATTAAGGGATGCATAACTACCAAAGCCATGTGGGACAAACTGACTCTAATATACAGTGGAGATGCGAATGTTAAGAGAGTCGGAGCAAAAAGCCTAAGAGGTTGATTTGATGATATGAAGATGAAAGAAGGTGAGAACATTGTTCAGTGCACAAATAGATTGAAAGAGGTAGTACATGCTATTAGAGCATCCAATGGAGTTATTGATGATGAAACAGTGATAAGCAAGATTCTTAGAACTTTGCTGCCAGTTTATGCGATCAAGATCTCTGCAATTCATGAAACAAGAGCTACATCCAACCTTACTCTTGACACAATGATCGGTAAGCTTACAACCTTTGAATTGAATAACTTTGAAAATAGTGTTGTACCTTATTTTGAATATGCTTTCATGTCCTCTTTGAAGATTAGCAAGTCTAGTAGCAGGAATGATAAGAATAATGATAGTGATAGTAATACTGATGATGAACTTGATGAGCTTGAAGCTCTTATGGCCAGAAGATTGCCCAAAGGTAAGGGAACATATAGAGGCAAGCTACCCTTAGCATGCTTTAATTGTAAAGAAGTTGGCCACATCATTGCTAGATGTCCAAATAAGAAAGATGATGATAGATCCAAAGACTGATCCAAAGGAAGTTATGGGAGCAGAGTCAATAGAGGCTACCAACACAACAATAGAGATAACCGAGATAGCTATGACAAAGGGAAAAAGTTATGTTACATAGCCAAAGAATTTGAATCTAAATCTGACAGTGATGATGATGTAGAACTAGTATTTGTTACTATGAAAGATGATTCAGAGGAAGAAGAGAAACATGAAGAAACAACACTAATCTCTAAAATAAGTAGAAATGATACATGGATCATAGACAGTGGCTATACACATCATATGACTGGTGATATAGAGAAATTTGATCTACTTGATGAATATGATGGAGGATCTGTAAGGATGGGAAATGATGCACCCTGTATGGTAAGAGGTAAAGGCTCACTGATGATTAATGATAGAATAAAATGTGAAAATGCATACTGGGTAGATCAACTAAACTACAATTTGTTTAGTGTGGCACATCTGAATAACTCAAGCTATCGACTTTCTTTTGATAGTAGAAAGGTAAGAATCTATGATGATGGAGGAAGACTTGTCAGAACTGGTACACAATCTAGAGGTAATCTATTTTATCTTGATATTGATCAGTCTTCTTGTTTATTAATGAAGGATGAAGATGCATGGTTGTGGCATAAAAGGTTATGTCAGGTGAACTTTGATAACATGATCAAGATTAGTAAGAGGAAAAGAGTTAGAGGGTTGCCTAACTTATCAAAACTGGATCGTGCAATGTGTCATGAATGTCAGAAAGGTAAGATGACTAAGTCCAACTTTAAGATCAAAGACTACTCAACAAAGAAGATACTTGAGTTGGTTCATACCGATCTATGTGGTCCTATGAGAACTTAGAGATATTATGGTGATAGATACTTTATTCTTTTTGTTGATGACTATAATAGATTGATGACTGTTATGTTCTTGAAAGAGAAATCTAAAGCATTTAAGATGTTTAAGTGGTATAAGGAAAAGGTAGAAAAAGAGAATGGTAAAGAAATTAAGCGCTTAAGATCTGATAGAGGAGGTGAATTTATCTCTGATGAATTTAATAATAATTTTTGTAATGAGCAGGTATTAAGAGATAAGTCTCTGCACTGAGAACACCTCAACATAATGGGATTGCTGAAGGAAGGAACAGGTCAATAATTGATTGTGCTAGAACACTGATGATACAAAAGAATGTTGCTTAGACATATTGGAGAGAAGCTGTCAGTACAGCTATATATGTACTTAACTAAGTACAATTGAAGGACACTAACTGGAAACCTTATAAGTTGTTAGTTTAGCTTTCAATTCATTGCACGATTTCAATTTTTCTAACCTCTAATGTTTTACTGAAGTGTTGTGTCTATAGATCAAGTACAATTTTCACACACACATTTTTGGCGCCCATCGTGGGGCAACCCACCTTTACATGCTAGTTTTGATTTTTTTGGGGAGCTAAAACCCTAAAGTTTCAAAGATTTAATTTTATCTCCCAAACGGCTTGGATTTTTGCTCTAATTTTTTTTTTTCAAGTTGGAAACATATCAGGGAAGCTACAGTAAAAAATTTAGAATTTTCTGAGATGTTTTGAATTTTTAATAATTTTTGAAATTCTAAAAAAAATTAATATCTGATGCAAATCAGCATATTTTTCAAAAAAATTTATATTTTTGGAAATCTCTTTAAATTCTACAGGGGGTCCATTCTTTGTATTTTAAATTTGGATGAAATATAATAGCTCAAATAGTCAATTTACAAAAATTGGTCTGTTTTGGTAAAACGGGTCTCTAGGGCACAAATGAAGAGATTTTTCTAAAATTTTTACATTTTTGGAAAGCTCTCTATTTTTTAGTAGGGGTCTTTGTTTTTCATTTCTATTTTTGTGGCCAAAATCATAAAAAAAAAATCAGATCTTGTTGACTAGGTCAAATGCAGCAAAAAAAAAAATAGTTTTGTGATGGGTATGCACTTATTTTTTTTACATGGTTCAATGAATGATATAAGTTATCATTTGGGTTAATTGCTGGTTATTATTGCTGATAATAATTGATTTTTAGAGCTAACCCTATGGTTTTCATAAGTTGAATATATGTTGCATATCTTGTTTGCGTGTTTGCTTGTTGGAGAGTTCGTCACTTGCTTGCATGGAAAAGCTCAACAAGAATTGCTAAAAATTAGGTAAAATCTACTAAGCGCGTTGTGAGGATCCCAGGTATTCTCCTTCATCTAATAAAATTTTGATTTTGACTTAAAATAAATCTCTTATGTGTCTGGCTTGTGTGCATCTTTTCATTCTTTTGTTTATTTCTACACACTTGCATAATTGATACTAGGTTGTGACCCCTTAAGGATTCATTAAGTAGTCTTAGATACTTGTGATTGATCTTGATTTCTATCTTGGGTTATTGGACTTGCTAATCCCCTGACCCCTCATTCCACCCCGTGGTTGCAAGGTCAGCGCTACATTAAAGGGGAGGGGTCAATAGAACAGAAGCGTTAAGTGTTCCACTTGGTAACCCATTTATGCTTTTAGGAACTCACTTGTTTTCTAAGTTGGGGACTCATTTTCATCTTGTGTGAGGTGTTAAGTGTTCCACCTTGTGGAATCATCTCATATTTACTTTAAGTGTTAAGTGTTCCTCTTTCTACTTTTTGGGTACTTTTGGTAGATTTGCTTTTTGGAAACATACATCTGTGCTCACATAGTAATTAGGCCCTATGAACACTATTCATGATTCTTGAGAGATTGGATTCCCAATGAAATCCTTCTTGATGATAGAATTCTTGTAGGTAGGGAGGATACTTAGTGCATCTCACATTCTACTTGGTCCGTGCGTCTTCCCTTATGGATTGATACATTCTCTCTCCGGAGAGGTTGATATATTACATGGGGTTGATATCATAGACCTTGGTGAGATAATCTTCATCTTAGCGTGTCAGATTTATCTGCCTGCTTTGTCTGGTTTAAAAGTGAAAATGCATCAAACCCTTGGATCTGGAGCCAAGTCCCCTTGTGGTATACTATTGTGAGTCACCTTTAGAGAGGGTTAACCGTAGTAGACACTCCCTTCATAGGACAAACTGTGTTGATGGAACCTCAAGTGGTAATAGCCATTTTCACCATGGTAGTGACAGCCGCTATATAAATGTCCTTGTGGAAGAAATCTTCACAGGTGTGGTTCATTGTTGGATTGTCAGATCTCCCTAGTAGCTCCTGAAGATTAAGTTCTTAGACCATGTCAAAACCCTGGTGCGCTGGGATTGGAGTTCACCCCTTTGGATCATAAAAGTTGCAGAGTCAAACGATTACTAAAAACCCTAGCGAGGCCAAATTTACATTTTCTAGGGTATATGTGCGTTATTACAAAACATTTTGGAGCATACACAATTAGTGCTTCGGAGGATTAGAATGAATAAAATCACTTGATTGTTCATGCGCAAGGTTGCTTTTTCCCTTGTTCATTATTTTCAGACATGCTTGAAATCACTAGCTTGCTATTTTGCATGCTTGTTTATCTAGCTGGTTACTGAAAATGAACAAATCTGTTACAATCCTCAAATCTGGACAGTACAATTTGCAAACAATCCAAATCTAAAAACTCAAAATTTGCAAAATCTGAAGTAAAATTCTTTTCTGGAGTCAAAAGTCATCTTAGGAGGTCAGAAAGTCATACAAGTTTTTGTCAAGTGTCATTTCATTACTACCCATCTGTCATATGGTAAAGAACCCAGTGTCATACGAGTCTTTATGCCAGTCCAATTCAAAAAGTCAAATCCTACTAGCAACTATCGTACGAGCTTTTCAACTATCATTTCATAGCATACCCACTGTCGTATGAGTTTGCAGAGTGTCGTTTGGGAAATTTTTGAAAGTTGTTAGAAAATTGTCAGAATTGCTAGATACTTAGCTTTTTCAGCCTAATTCTAGAATCTGTCTAACAAATCATTGTGTTAAGAAAAGAGTAGTAGCCATTGAGAATCAGTACACATGTCTCAAAGAATCAGTACACATGAGGAAGAAATTTTAATCACCACTATGATGAAATAGATGCATGCTATGCAAGTTGAACTTAACAATCTTAAGAAAGAAAAGGAACCTAAAGAGTTCTCCATGGAAGCTCTATGCCCTTTTTCATTTGATAAAGACTTGTACATGTCACCATGCCCCCGGAAAAAATGTGAGCAATGTGACAATCCCTATGATACCTCTTCCACAGAAAGTGACACATCTGTCTTTGGAGACTATGATGACTATGATGACTATGATGATAGACAATGTAATGATACCTATGACACCTCTGTTCCTAAGAATCCTCCTTCTCATGCATTCCTGCTTACTACAAATGGGCTGTCACATTGGATAGATTGTGATGGTGATCCATATGACTCTGATTTTGAAGCAGAATTTGATGATTTTTGTGAGAAATATCTCTTTGATCCTTTTGATATCGAAGAACAGAAAGCCTTCTGCACTGATTTCAAATGTCAATATTATAAGAATTTCTCTTCTCAGAGTTCTCAGATTGAAAATAAAGATTGCACTCTCAAGAAAGATCATGTTAATGTTGAACCTTTGTCTAGCGATGGTTCCCTTCCATCCCCTACTTCTTCCAATACCCATACATTTCCTAAAACTTCTGAGTCTTCCAAATCTTTCACAAGTCCTTCATTCACCAAAGGTCTTAATACTTTTCATGTGGTTTCCTATAGTTATCCTCAAGGGCTACCTCTTAAAGATACTTGAGCTAACCTTCACTTGGCTAAAAATACTTTCAATAATGCTAAACCTAAAGAGCCTAAGCCTTTATATGCTACAATGCCTACTTCAGCTAGTCCTTCACCATCTCTTCCAAAGTCTTCCATACCATTCCAACATGCTTCTTTGTCTTTAGAAGTGGCTCCATGTCAAGAGGACTCTAAAATTGATGAAGAGAAGAACATAAAGAAAGATCAAGATCAAGAACCCTCCATGTCATCCAATCCTTTTCATGATGTCTCTTATCCACTTCAGGATTCTTTTGATCCTGCACACCCTTTTTCATGCATTCCACCATGTCTTAAGTCTTCTCCTAAGTAAGATCAAGCTACTACTTACACTGTTGAGCTTATTGACAATCAAAATAACCTTACTACGCTTGCACTTTCCAAAGATGATACTTCTATTAAGGTTGGTAAAAATGGTGTTGTTACTTCTGATGTTAAGCCTATTGAAAATCAAGAAAAAAATTATGCACTTATGCTATCCAAAGATCCTTGTCAAGATCAAAGTCTTCCATCTTCTTATTCTACCACTCCATGTTCGCTTCCACTTTCTACTCTTCCTAAGTCTTTGCAAGCTTTGAACAATCCTATCAAAGAAGGTGCTCATATTCAAGATATCCATGATTCTATTGAAAATCCTAATGCTCACTCTAAAGATGTTGATATCCTTGGTTTCCATATAGATGTTGATGAACTTATTGATTATCCTTTTTCATCTTCTGCATCCATCCTTGGACCTCCTCCACCACTACTAAGGTCTTCACGTCTACCTTTCATCTTGGGTCCTTATGTCCCTTCACTTTCCCCTCCTAACTCTCCTAATTTGCCATCCATCTTGGGTCCTTACATCCCTCCATCTCCCATCTTTCCTCAAGATCAACATATATGCATACCCTTGAATCCTTTTTATCCACCCACCCATCTAAACTAGTCATATCCTCCTTCTTCCACAAGTCCCAAGTCTTTTGGAAGTAACTTGAATGTTCAATACAAGAAAAAGAAGCAATACAAGAATCCATCAAAAAAAGAAGATCACCATGTCTCCTCTAATAGACATGTAAACATAAAGTCAAAAGAGATATCTAAGAAAAAAACTACAAGACAAGTATGGGTTCCAAAATCCATCATTAAAGATATTCTCTCTAGATCATCAAAAGGAAATAAAAATCCTACGGCTATATGGATTCCAAAGTCTCTCTTGAAAGAGTCTAGTGTTGAGCAAAAAGTGAAATTGACATTCAAGCTTCCAAAGCCTTCCACTTCATCTTCCTCCAGAAACATCCTTCCATTCCATGCACCTAAACCACAACCTCTGCTATCCATTCACCATATTCCTTCACATATTCCTTCATTCACATTTCCTCCATCCTCTCCCCACCCTTCAAGGTGTGTGTTGATGTTGATCTTGCCTTCCTTTCCATCTACCCTTTCATGATCCTTCCATTCATTATCCTTCTACCTTCCATCATTTTTCCTCATTTGCCTATTCCTCCTATCTTCCAACCTCACTCGCTTTACATAAAACCCTATCCTCCATTTTTATCTTCCATAATCCTTTCCCTATCAGTATCTTTGAGCATATCATTTGAATCCTTGGTATATCATGGTTTATCCTTTCACAGAGCATTATCTAAAAAGCTTGCTTTCTTCCAAAAAAAGAGAAATGAAATTTTTTTTGAAAATGTGCCTTGGTGAAAATCTGGAAACAGGTGCCTTGGTAGCAAAAGTAAAGAGAAATAAATTCATCCTATGGTGAAAACCACTCCCTCGTGGTGCCTTGGATAAGTACCGTGATGAAAACCTAGCAATCAGGCGTCATGCATAGTTCTTCTACATATTTCATCCATTCCATCTTCTCTCTTTGATCTTGACAATGTTGATCTATACATGAACATTTGGCTATCTTGTGAGCTATCTTATGATGATCTTGCTTTCATTCCCTTCCTGTTTAGCCTTCATGTCTATCTTCCTCCATTCATTTTCACCTGTCGCTATCCTTTTCCCCTTTGGTCTTGATCTAATAGAAGAAAGAGTAAAACACGATGCTATGAAGCCTCTTGACATGTCTACTCCTTTGGACTACATCCTTTCCTTCTTTGGCATTACGCTTTTGTGACTTATCCTATGTTGGCCTTTCATTGCTTGTCCAAATGTTCTTTACATGACAATTTTTCCCTAGATTGGGTATTCTTGAGGAGTTTGACCTTTGAGGATTTCTTCCCTTCATTCTCCTTCATTCTCTCATCTTCCATCTCATCCACCAGCTTGCCAATCCCTCTTGTTCTCCACATTGTTAGACATTGGGACTGCACAATATGATCTTGCTTGGGAGTTTGAAATGGAAAAAGAAGCTATCAAGTTTGATAAGAACTATCAAAAGTGCCAAGTGCATGGTAACTTGATTAATGCTCCAAGGAGAGATCTAATCCCCTTCACCACACAATGGCCTTTTCAACAATGGGATTTTGATCTTATCGGTGCTATCTATCCACACTCTTCTAATGGACATACCCATATAATCACAGCTACAGATTATTTTACAAAATGGGTAGAAGCAGTCCCTTTGACACAGGTAACTAGAAAGAAAATATCTATGTTCATATTGAACTATATCATATGCAGATATGGGATACCTCATTCCATAATCATAGATAACGATGGATAATTCAAGAACAAAGACCTTGATGATCTATGTGCCAAATTCAAGATCACACAACATTGGTCTTCTATCTACTATCCTCAAGGGAATGGACAAGCAGAGGCTTCTAACAAAAGTCTATTGAAAATCTTGCACATAACAGTTAATAAAATAGGAAGAGACAGGCATCTCATGATCAATCCAACTCTCTAGGCCTATAGAACAAGTATCAGAACACCTACTAGGGCTACACCTTTCGCTTTAGTTTATGGGTCTGAAGTAGTACTACCTATTGAGGTTGAAATCCCATCACTCAGAATTAGAATGCATGGTCTAGTAACTGATGATGACTACAAAGTGTCTAGGTTGCAAGAACTTGAACTACTAGATGAGTGCAGACAAGCAGTGTATGATCATCTCAGAGTATATCAGAAGAGAATGTGTAGAGGTTACAACAAGAAAGTCAGACACAGAGAATTTCAGGTTGGTGATCTAGTCTTGAGAGAAAATCCTAAAAATCAATCCCATCGAGAATGCAAGGGGAAGTTTGAATCCAATTGGCTGGGTCCCTTCGTAATCACTGCTACTTTTGGCTCTGGTGCCTATCAACTCTCAATGACTAAAGGAGAACAGCTCCGAGAACCAATCAACATTCTCCATCTGAAGAAATTCTATGCCTAAGGCATTCAGTCTATGGTAAAATGTCCTGAAAAAATTTTAAAAATTGGAAAAAGTCCTGAAAAAATGAATATCTTGGTGAAAACCTAGCAATAGGCACCTTGATGATTCACAAAAAAATCAAAAAATGAAAAATACAAAAAAAAAAAAATGAGAAAAAGTGCCTTGGTGAAAACCTGGAAACAGGCACCTTGGTAGCAAAAATAGAATCTCTGCCAAGATGGTGAAAACCTAGCAAACGGGTGCCACTTGTTTCAAAATGCTCCATCTATCAGTGCAATCTTGGTCTTTCCCAGCTTTCAATTTTGCTTTAGTTTGTACATATCTCCTAGTTTGTTTCTGCATTTCCAGTTTTCAATAACTCGGTCTGTACACCACTCAGCTCAAGCGTCTGTATCCTATCAATGCTTAACACTTGGGGGAAATCAATGTCATATCCTATGGTCTCCCATGTATCTAAGATGTGTCATATCTAGTCAGAGTCCTTTTGAAGCTTCATGTGAGTCAATCAGTCAGTCTTGTCTCCAGAAAGGATTTTGCATCTACAGCAACACAATCAAACATCAAACGCAAACTGAAAACAATCTATGCTTTACATGCTTTTATCTCCTTGTATGCTTACTGATTCACATTGAGATTTTTGCATATTGTGTCCCTTTGAGCTCTTCGATGATGTCCTTTATAGGATTTAGAGAGTGATGACTAGGGGCATAATCTTTTCTTTGTCTTCTACTTGTATGTGAAAATCTAACGTCTTTGGAAATTCTAGATTGAAATGGTGTCCGACTGTAAGAGCCTCTATCTTGAATTGGATGGCCATGTGTACCTTGACCATTGATACCCAAAAAATTCAAGGAAGTTTGATCTAACTATTGTCTTTTTGAGTGAGTTCTTTCTCCTACTGTGAAACGCGATCTTACCTAAGGATGTGAATGATAAATGGTCACTACGGGTAATTCACATTGGATTTAGAATAATCTCTTGGCTATTTGATGTGTTTGTCATGCAAGGCGTATTCAGGTCATCATGATGTTTGTGTTTTGATGCTTATACAAATTGCTATATCAAAATGGACATGATATTCAAGTCATCTTGGCATTTATGCCTTGGTGCTTATATCTAATCCAACATTCTGAAAATAAAATCAATATTCATATATCCATGGTTGTTGACCAGTGGGTGTTGTATTGATTCTTGCGCATACAAATCGATATTCATATGTCTATGGTTTCATAGCTAGTGGGCATTGTATTGATTTATCTGGCTACCTAAAAGTTCAATGATGATAACAAATCGACACATGATCAGTGAGTAGGTCCTAGGTCCTAGGGTTGCATTATCATCCTACATGTTTCTTTGCATTTTTGCACTTTGCATGATCTCACAAATTGTTTGAACATTTAAAAGATTCTTCAATCACCTCTTCCAATCTAACAAGAGCTGAATCCCACATGAAGGTTCCTCCAATGAAATAGCAAGTAGAATCCTTTTTCGGGATCAAAATCAAAATCTAAAATCATTTATATTATTCACTACTTGCATAATCAACCTTCCATCATAACAAAAATCCAGTATTCAACTTAACTGATTATCTTACATCAAACTATCAAAATTTCAAATTGGTCAACCATGGTCAACTCATTGTCAAACCTAGTCAAACTTGGTCTTTTGGACCTCCAAATGATGCAAAATACATTCTCAGACATGTATAACCACTTTTCAAATCAATTAACATGCTTCTAAACTATCAACGCTGACTTCTCTTGTCAGATTTCAATTTTAATCCTGAAGGGGGCATGGTATTACACATCATTCAATGTCTGTAATCAAATTCAAAATCATATCTTTATGGAAATCATATCTTCCTCAGTAATCAAGACAACAACCATGTCTAGTTACTGATTCATCAAAAAAGACCTCATCGCTCAGGGCAAATCTATCATCACTTGGGGCATATCAGATTCATCAAGATCCATATCAATCTAGTATTCTCCTAATCTTGTAAATTGTATCAATTTTTGCAACCATCGGATCATAGTGTTCTTTCCTTGGTTCTTCGGCAACTGAAGGGTTCCGATGTGATACCTGCTAGTTCTGCTAAGACAATCGAGTCTAGAACTAGTCACTCACTTCTTCGCAATCATAAGGTTTGGAATCAGTCATTTTGACACCTTTTTTCACAATCCTCGGTTCATCGCTGTTACAGTGAACATTATCTTTGGTCATTCAAGACCTATTATCTTCATATCAAATCAATATCAATCAGCTTTTGTCTCATATCAATTATCAATTTCGAATCCATTTCATATCTCTATCAAACATAGACTATCTTTGAACCACTGCGCTTCACACAATAATTCAAAGAGGGGCAAAATGTAATACCCCAAAAATGGGCTATAGGTTCATTAACCTTATACATTGACAATTCAAATGAAATCGACATCGAAGTCCTAACCTAAGGCACATCTGAACATCATCGAATCCTAATTGATTATCTCAAATTCTACATCGGGGAATATTCCTAGCAATATTCCTAATTATCTTAATTATCTTTAATTTTATAATTATTTGGCGATAAATCATATTTATCCTAAAGTTTGATTAATTGAATATTCTAAATATTTAATTAATTAGATTTAATTTTGCCACTTAATTGTTCAATTAAATTTAATCTTATTTATTCCTAAATTATATTATTTAATTTTGACAATAAATCCAAAATCCTATGAATAATTGATTAAATTCTTATTTAATTAATTAAAGCAAGTTGTCAATTTTTAATAATATTATTTTTGAATAAAAGTTTGATTAAATAATTGATTAGCCCATAAATCAATTGTTTTAATTTTAAAATCAGTTAAGTTGAGAATAAATCACTTTATTTTTTAAATTAATTTATAATTAAATCATGCACAATCAGAAAAGCAGGCAACTAGAAATTAACAATCAATTTTAAAATTTAAACTCAACATCTAATGATGAGTTGGAATTTGATCTAAACTCTATTTTGAGTTAAAGCCTTGCTTTTGCATGATTTTAGAAATTAAATATCTTTTATTTAAAAATAACTCAAAAATCAACCTGAGTTATTTGAGTGATTTATGGCTTTTTTTCATGCACCTCCAAAGCCTTGGATTTCTATAAAATCAAGGCTCAGCTCTTCATAATTCATCTCATAATTTTGCAAGCTTACTTTGCCAAAGTCATCTACGAATTGCACAACTATTTTGAAGAATTGGAATTTGGAGAATCAAAGCTTATTGTGAATCAAGGCTATTGTGAGATCAATTTGTTTTTTTTACATTCATTTAGATTCTTTTTCATATCATTGTTAGATCATTTTAGCATATCAATTTCCATATTAGCATAGATTCATATTAGTTTTCATTGTATCATTGCATAGAAAATTTATAAAAAAATAGATTAATTGCATTCATATTTCATATCAATTTTGCATTCAAATCCTTCATTTAGGTTTCGTCAAGGTCACTGATCTCGATAACAATTTGAGAATATCATACTCGCACCTATTAGAAGGCAGTAAATCATTTGGTTAGTTTAGCTTTCAATTCATTGCACAATTTTGATTTTGCTAACCTCTAATGTTTTACTAAAGTGTTGTGTCTACAGATCGGGTACAATTTTCACACACACAGAATTGAGTACTAGCTAGTTTTTTCAGAAGACATCATCCCGAGACATAAATTATTGGAGACAGACAAGCTAGCATGTAGACTAGAAGCAAAACAAGACAAGGTACATGTCTAGTTTGTGAATTTGAACCAAAGAATGTGAAAGTTGCATTAGAAAATAAAGAATGGGTTAATGCAATGAAAGAGGAAATAGAACAAATAGAGAAAAAAAAGACTTGGTCCTTAGTACCCCGACCTAAAGATAAGAATGTTATCGGTACTAAATGGATATTCAGAAACAAACTGAATGAAAATGGTGAAGTGACAAGAAATAAAGCGAGATTGGTATGTAAGGGATATGCACAGGAAGAAGGCATTGACTATGGTGAGACTTTTGCACCTATTGCTAGTTTGGAAGGAGTTAAAATGCTACTTGCATATGCTACACACAAGAAATTTAAGGTTTATCAAATGGATGTGAAGTTAGCATTTTTGAATGGTATACTTGAAGAAGAGGTCTATATAGAACAACCTGAAGGATTCATTGATCCAGACAATAGAAACATGGTATGCAGATTACACAAAACTTTATATGGTTTGAAGCAAGCACCGAGAGCATGGTATGAAAGGCTGCATACTTACTTCTTAAGTATTGGATTTGTAAGAACTAATGAAAACAACAATTTGTACATGAAAGGTGATACTGATGACACTACTCTTATTGCTGAAATTTTTGTTGATGATATTATTTTTGGAGGTCAAGATCATGTATGTAAATCTTTTGCTGATGACATGAGGAATGAGTTTGAAATGTCTATGTTTGGAGAGATTAATTTTTTTCTTGAATTACAAGTGATTCAATAGAGTGATGGGATATTCATCACACAGTCCAAGTACATAAAGGAAGTCTTGAAGACATTTGGCATGGAAGATGCTAAACCTATGGGAACACCAATGGCTATTGGATGTAAACTGACTAAGGAAGATGAAACTACAGAGGTAAACCAAACACTTTACCGATCCATGATTGGTAAGCTAATGTATGTAGTTCACAGTAGACCAGATAGAGCACATGCTTTCTACTGAAAGGATCTTAAGATACCTAAAAAAGATAGAGGATTATAGATTATGGTATCCTAAGGAAGGTAAGTTTGAGTTGAAGGTTTATATTGATGCTGATTGGGCTGGAAATGTGGATGATAGAAAAAGTACCACCAGAGGAGCATTCTTCTTTGGTGAAAGACTTGTAACCTGGACAAGTAAAAAGTAGGCTTGTATTTATTAGTCTATAGCTAAAGCAAAGTATGTTGCTGCTGCTACTAATTTCTCAAATATTGCATATATCAAGCAAGTTTTGGAAGGAATGAATAAGGTAATCACTGACTTGGTGATTATATACTATGAAAACACAAGTGCTATCAATATTTCAAATAATCCAGTGATGCACTCTAAGACAAAGCATATATCAATTAAGTATCACTACTTAAGAGAACAAGTGCAAGAGAATCAGGTGAAGTTAGAATTTGTTACATCTAAAGAACAACTTGCAGATATCTTTACAAAGCCTCTATTGAAGGACACATTTGAATACTTGAGGATTAGACTTGGGGTCCATCCCCTATCTATCAGTCACTAATGTGATCAGGATGTTGCATCAGCTTATACTTATCAGATGATCACACATGTTGATGCAGCATAGCTCACACTTTGGATATTGTTCAAGGTTGTGATTAAGTTTGATGAACTAAAATAGATTGGGATATCAGTATACAAAGATACAGAGATTGTATTGGACAATAGAGAGTTACTTAGCTACTACAAGAGCTGATTATTTATTTGTTTCTTTTGCATTATTGTCAAAGGGAGAGACAAATAATATGAAAAGGAAAGGGAGAGATATGCATCGATGAGAACTATCTAAGGGAGAGAATGACAAAGCTGTATTTTTTTTAATGATGTTTAGTAATGTAGTGATTAAACATATTAAGCTAGGGAGAGCTTACATTACATAGCATTTGATCACAGAGTTGTAGAATACATGTTTGGTATGTGTATGGTACATTTCATATTACTTAAGTTGCCATCAATGCCAAAGGGAGAGATTGATGAACTACAACTAATTTAGAACACTGAATGGAGAATCTATAATTCAAGATTACTAAGAAGTTTCTGATTAGATATGCAAGATGATTAAATCAGTATTATATTGTCATTGATGTCAACTAGCTTGACAATACTTATCTTGTAAGTTACTATACCGACACATCTGAAGAAAGGAGAAAGAGATGAAGAACAAAAATATCTACATGAGGAAGATGTATATATCGGATGAGGATAAGGAATAAACTGAGTAACTTGTTGATGAGTCTACGACTTGATGAAATTGACTTTATTATGTTGCATTCATCTATGATGAAGAATAGAGCTGAAAGACATAAAGCACTATTGTCAGTAAATAAACCATTCCAGTATACATCGACAGAATGTAGTGTATATCGAGAGTAGTGTTAATCGACCTTTTGTTTACCGACACATTTCTTTGTCAACTAAGCAAAATAGAAAGGAATTAAATGATTAGTTTAGCCAATAAAGTGATGATCTGTAAAGTATATGAAATCGAGGTAATAGATAAGGTTTGTTATGAAGATTGACGACTAACATAATTCAAGGAAGATCTAATGGAGCAGATTGAAACATGTTACTGACACATCAGCCGAAGAAGGTTAAAGTGGCAAAATCAATGACTAAGATTAAGCGGCAAAATCTAATGGAGGAAAAGAAAATGATTTAATCATCTATATAAGAGACATTGATTTCATTGTTGAAGAGAGTCGGAAGAAGAAGATACTATAGAATTATCGTGTGAACAAGTTTTCATGCATTTTGATCATACTGGTTAATGAGAACCAAGCTACAGAACAATTACTGAGCTACAAAGAGTAATTACTAATGGACAGTAAGTTGATATAGTATTGAATTTGAAGTGGTATATTGATCAGAAAGATTTTAATGAGTTGAACATTGATCTGTAAACTACAGTTGAAGTTGTTTCAAGGTAGATCATCTACTGTTACATATTTAACCATTGTACATAGTCAAATCTCTTAACTGAGTGGACTATGAACATCATTCATAGAGTGAACATTGTTATCCTGTCAACCCCAGAGTGACTGCTAGTTGGACGATAACTTCTGGTCTAAAATCCTCTAACAAGGCCACACCTAACAGTGTGTTTGTAACCTTTAACAGGGTTGGGTCTTCACCGACCTCACTTTAGTAGAGTGAACAATTTTGGGTTGCCGGTCCCAGGTGGGTTTTCCCTTCATAGGGTTTCCACATTAAATCTCTTGTGTTATGTGTTCATTGTGATATTTGGTTGTTATTATACTTTGCATATTACAGATTTAATCGGTAACCGCTATAACTTTTAAACTAAAAATCGGTAAAAACATAGACAGTGAAAATATTTTATGTTTACTGAGTAGCAGAAGTTGAAGAATTTGTTTTGGATTATACATTTTGTTTTGGGATACTAGATAACTGATTCACCCCCCTCTCAGTTATTCTAACGGGAGATGCCAGTCCAATTGTGGAATTTAAACATATCATGGGATAGGAATGAAGCCAATTTTGTGACATTTGACATATTCTTTGCATCTAGACTGAGGGCCCTATTATTTCTAGGGAATCCAAGGATTCCAAGAGAATTGTTGGCAATTTTGAAGCTAAAGCAGTTTGCAAGTGATATCAAGATAGTGCACAACTAGGGATATATCATACTATACCCTGTTTGAACTGTGTTCAAAGTATATGGCTTTAGAGGCACCCCTTTTATTCTACCATATCAAGTTCCTTTGAAGGTTGGCATAGCAGAAGTCCTTAGACAATTTCATGGTCTACAAGATGTTACACTAATAGAAAAGAACAGGGGTTCCATCTTTCCTAAAATCACTATAACACATCATTTTGTGATAAAAAAAAGGGAGGATAGATGGACATGAACAAGGTTCTAGAACCTTTACATTTGGCCACATTAGTTGCAAGGGCTACTGATCTTGAGGGATTTTATGGTGATATGTTTAAGAAAATGATTAGGTGTGCTGCCATGGACCACATTTTTCATTTTCCTGAGGATATTATCAGAAATGAATTTGATTTACATGAGCAAGAGGTTAGGAAGGAAAAATGGCAGGTGTCTAAGAAAAGTCTAGAATTTGTAAAATATTTTGCAAAGGACTATGATCCTTAAGGGATTTAAGCCCCTTGAAAGGAAATTTGATGCTCTAATGAATCATTCTAAAGGCATAATGAAGGACCTGAACTAGAAGAAAGATGTGGTTATAAAATCAGAGCCAAAAAAGGCCAAGCTTGTTCTGAGAAAGCCAACATTTATAAGACTTGTGCCTCCTAGTGAATATGTTGTACAAAGGAAATCATGATACAATGTGGTGGTACCTAAGGATGACACACACTAGAAGGGGTAGAGGATAGAGAGTGTGTCTTCATCTTCCATTGGAGTTGAAGTGCAATTACACACACAAGCACCTTCTACCTCACAAGGAAAGGGGCCAATTCATCTAGATCCTGAGTCTCCACCTTCTCCAAAGACACCAAAATTAGAAGAAAAACCAAAATAGAGTGAGGGTATCTATTCTCCCTCCCAATCTCCTTTGAATATCATTGATCAACAAGAGGTAGCAGAGAAGTTGCAAAGAATGGGGATCCTAGGTCAAATTTGTGTGACCTATGAGGAAGTCCAGGAGGGAATTCCTGAGGAGTCCAAAGGGGAAAAGATGAATTTGAATATTGATGAATTTGTAGGAAAAGAGTTAGACCTTGTTACTATGTAGGCCTACAATGAATTTTTGGCTGATGGTAGTTTTGTCAAGGCTAGAGCCTTTGTACAATTTCTGTGGATGACACATATCAGCCAGTTTAAAGAAACTTGTGAGAAAAGATAGGAGGAGAATCTTGGGAAGGATCCAAGTGTCATTGAGGCTGAGGTGAAACAAGAAATGTTGACAAGGTTTCAAGCAATCACCTAGTGGAAAGGAAGAGATTTAGTTGGAAATGTAGGGGTTCTCATTCTCCAGAATGGGATATTGCAGATGCCATAGTTTTTGATGCTTTAAGAAAATAGACCAAGCCAAAGCATGCAACAAATGAGGAAGATGAAGATGAATTCAAAGGGGTTGTTTTTGTTAGAATAATTGAGAGGGGGGGTGAATCAGTTATCCACAGTCCCAATTACAAAATGTATTACTTAAAACAAATTTAGCTAAATCTGTAGCTCGGTAAACATAAAATACTATTTGTTTGTGAAATTATCAATTACCAGTTAATTACTCATAGTGATTATTGACCAAATATAACATGCAATATGTAAAGTATGATATCCAAATAATCACCACATAAACACATAACATAAAAGATTTAATGTGGAAACCCTGCAAAGGGAAAAACCACCTGGGACCAGTAACGCAAAAAATTTTCACTCTTTTGAAGTGAGCTTGGTGAAGAGCCAACCCTATTAAAGGTTACAAAACACACTGTAAGGTGTGACCTTGTTATAGGATTTAACACTAATAGTTATCATCCAACCAATATTCACTATGGGGTTGATAGGATAAAAATGTACATTCTATGAATGACATATAAGACTTTCAAGTCCACTCGGTTAAGAGATTTTATCTCTTTACAATGGTTAAACTGAAATAGTAGGTGATCTAATTATAATACAACTTGATTTGCAGATTATCAAATCTATCTTAAGTCCATACAAATCCTCTGATCAATATTTCTTATTCAGTTCATCAACATTCAATAACTTACTGTCCCTCAGTAAAACTCTCTGATGCTCGGTACTATTCTGTAGTTTAGTTCTTCTTTAACCAGTATGATCAGGCATGCATGAAGCTTATTCATGTGATATCTCTACAGTCTCCTTCTCTCGGCATAAGTTTCACTGTGAAACCCTAGTCTCTTAAATAGATAATTAAACTATTTTCTTTTCATCCATCAGATTTTACCGCTTAATCTCTTTCATTGATTTTGCCGCTTAAACCTTCCTCAACTGATGTGTCAGTAACACATTTTTTTTCCATCCCTTAGACCTCCCTTGAATTTTTTTAGTTGTAGATCTTACAACTAACTTTATCTTTCCACCTCATAATCATACACTTTATAGCTCATCAATTTATGTCAGCTAAACTAATCATTTAGTTCTTTTGTCCATACTCAGTTAACAAAGAAATGCATTAGTGAACACAAGCTTGGTTGATACTATCACTTGGTATACACTACACTGGCTCAGTGTATATACTAGAATGCTTCATTAACCGGCCACACTGCTTTGTAACATTTTGCTTCTATCTTCATAAAAAATTAATGCAACATAATCAAGTCAACAATATGAAGTCATAGACTCATTAATAAGTTACCAATAGTATTCCTTATCCTCATCTATCATATCCATCTTCCTCCATTCAGTTCTTCATCTTTTCTCCTCCTTTAGAAAATTTTAGATGTTTGCAACTACCATGATAAGTATTGTCAAAGCTAGTTGACATCAATGACAACATAATGACTGATTCAATTATCCTGGATAACAATTTAGTGCTCGGTGATCTCTAATCACTTGTAGTTCTTCAATCAGGTTCTCGATCAGTTGTAGTTCATCAATCTCTCCCTTTGGCATTGATGAAAACTCAAGCAATATTAAATATACCATACACATACCAAACATATATTCTACAACTCTGTAGGAAAATGTTGTAGCTCGGTAAGCTCTCCCTAAGCTTAATATGTTTAATCATTATGTTACATGATAGCATTGCAAATGCAGACTCTCTTCTGTAGATATGATTTTTCCAGTTCTCATCTTCCTTCTGTTTATCTCTCCCTTTATCTTCTTAGATTGTCTCTCCCTTAGATAGATGTTCTAGTGATCTCCTCAAGTATCATATTGTTTATCTCTCCCTTTGATAGAAATGCCAAAGAAACAAATAAACATACAACCCTTTATTAGCCATGTGAGACTCTATTATCTGGTGTATACAATGTATCTTTGTATCTCATTATACTGACTCCTCAAATATGCACAACCTTATATAGAATCCAAAGTGTGAGCTATGCTGCATCAACATGAATGATCTTTTGATAAGATTAGGATGATGCAACCTCCAGATCAAATTAGTGACTGGTAGACAGGGGACAGACCCCAAGTCTAGTCCTCAAATATTCAAAAGTTTCCTTTGGTAGAGGCTTGGTAAATATGTCAGCAAGTTTCTCTTTTGATGTAACATATTCTAATTTAACTTGCTTCTCCTGTACTTGTTCTCTTAAGTAGTGATACTTAATAGACATGTGCTTGGTCTTTGAGTGCAATACAGGATTCTTAGAAATGTTTATTGCACTTGTGTTATCATAGTATATAATCACTGGCTTAGTGATTACCTCATTCATCCCTTCCAATACTTGCTTGATGTAGGCAGTGTTTGAATAGTTTTTTGCAGCCACAACATACTCTGCTTTGACAGTATATTGAGAAATACAAGTTTGTTTCTTACTTGTCCAAGTAACAAGTCTTTCACCAAAGAAAAATGCTCCTTTAGTGGTACTTTTTCTATCATCTATATTTCCAGCCCAATCTACATCAGTGTAAACTATGAGTTCAAAATTCCCTTCCTTAGGATACCATAATCCATAGTCCTCTATTTTCTTCAGGTATATTAAGATTCTTTTAGTTGCAATCATGTGTGACTCCTTCAGATTTGCAGAAAATCTAGCAATAATTCTCACAACATGTGCAATATCTGGTCTACTATGCACTACATACATCAACTTACCAATCATAGATCAATATAGTGTCTAGTTCACCTCTATAGTTTCATCATCTTTAGTCAGTTTGCAACCTATGACCATCGGTGTTCCAACTAGTTTAGTATCTACCATGCCAAATGTTCTCAGTACTTCCTTTATATAGTTTGATTGTGTGATGAATATTCCATCATTATGTTGAATAACCTACAAGCCTAGAAAGAACTTAATCTCTCCAAACATAGACATTTCAAACTCTTTGTGCATCTCATCAACAAATAATTTACATATATGATCTTGTCCTCCAAAAATAATATCATCCACAAATATTTCAGCAATCAAGATAGTATTATCAGTATCTCCTTTCATATACAGATTGTTGTTCTCACTAGTTCTAACAAAACCAATACTTAACAAATAAGTATGTAGCCTTTCATACTAGGCTCTAGGTGCTTTCTTTAAAACATATCAAGCTTTATGTAGTCTACATACCATATCTTTCTTGTCTGGATTAGAAAACCCTTCTAGTTGTTCGATGTAGACCTCCTCTTCTAGTATCCCATTCAGAAATGCAGACTTAACATCCATTTGATAAACTTTAAACTTCTTATGTGTTGCATATGAAAGTAACATTTTGACTCCTTCTAGTCTAGCAATAGGTGCAAAAGTCTCACCATAATCTATACCTTCCTTTTGTGCATAACCCTTGCATACACGTCTATCTTTATTTCTTGTGACCTCTCCATTTTCATTTAGCTTGTTTCTGAAAATCCATTTAGTACCGATAACATTCTTATCTTTAGGCCTAGGTACTAAAGTCCATGTCTTTTTTTTATCTATTTGTTTTATCTCTTCATTCATTGTATTTACCCATTCTTCCTTCTCCAATGCAACTTTAACATTTTTTGGTTCAAACTCACAAACTAAGCATGTACCTTCTCTCAACTTACTTCTTGTCACCAATGATTTGGTTCTCAGGATAATGTCTTTTGACAAATCTAGCCAGTACTTGATCTCTTATTTGTTTTTCATCCTATTCAGGTTCATGTGCTTTCTCGGTAGCTCCTTCCTGATCATTGGTTTCTCTTTGTTGTTCCTCGATGTTGTTTTCTTGATGACCGGTTGACACAATCTACAGCTTCGGTAGGTACTTTGTTTATTCAATGTAAGTGAATCTACATTAGTCTTTCAGTTCCCTAGTGCTTTCTTCACTATTCGTAGTGTCAAATTTATCAACCCTAACATTAGTACTTTTAATCATTTTATTAGTAACTTTGTTCAGACACTCATAGGATTTTCTTTTAGTGGAATATCCAAGAAATATCCCTTCATCCCCTTTAGAGTCAAACTTTGCATTTCTTTCATCTTTCAGAATAAAACATTTTCTACCAAAAATTTTGAAGTAACTTACAGTCTGTTTGTGACCAAACCATAGCTCGTAGGGTGTTTTGTTTGTGTTCTTCAGTTGGTCTCAGTCCAGAACATAGACAACTGTGATGAATTCTTCTCTCTAGTATGTCTGAGAAATATTCTTTTACAACATTAGTGTCCTTGCACAATCAACAATTGATCTATTCCTCCTTTCAACAATCCCATTCTACTGAGGTGTTCTTGGTGCAAAAACCTATCTTTTTATACCATGCTCATTACAATAGTTAGTAAATTCATCATAAATAAATTCACCACCTCTGTCAGATCTCAAGCATTTCACTTCCTTCCTGGTTTCTTTCTCTACCTTTGTTTTATACCATTTAAACATCTTAAATGCCTCTGATTTCTCTTTTAAAAACATCATAATCATTAATCTAGTGTAATCTTCAACAAATAGAATGAAGTATCTATCTCCATAATAGATCTGTGTTCTCATGGGACCACATAGGTTAGTGTGAACTACCTCCAAAATTCTCTTTTTTGAATAATCTTTTCTCTTAAAACTAGATTTTGTCATTTTACCTTTTTGACATTCATGACACATAACATGATCCGGCTTTGCTAGGCTGGGCAGACCTCTAACCTTTTTCTTTCTACTGATTTTAATCATGTTATCAAAGTTTACATGACATAACCTTTTATGCCATAGCCATGCATCCTCAATTTTCATTATTAAATATGAAGACTTATCATTATCAAGATAAAACAAGCTACCTTTCATTTGTGCTCCTATTCCAACAATTTTTCCTCCATCATCAAATATCTTAACCTTTTTTCTCTCAAAAGCTACTCTGTGACCTGAGTTGTTAAGTTATGCCACACTTAGCAGATTATAATTTAGTCCTTCTACCCAATAAGCATTATCACATTTGATTTTATCATTTATCATTAAAGTTCCTTTTCCTCTAACCATACAAGGAGTATCATTACCCATTTTTATAGATCCTCCATTATATTGCTCAAGATGATCAAATTTTTCTTCATCATGAGTCATGTGATGGGTACAACCACTATCAATGATCCATGTATCATTTTTATTAACCGTAGAAATGAGTGTTGTCTCTACATACCTTTCTTCTTCCTTAGAATCATCCTTCATCACAACAAAAACCATTTCCACATCATCATCTATGTCGGTCTCGGTATCATTCTCTTCAACAATGTAACATACCTTTTTGACTTTATCATTGTTGTCTTGGTTATCTCTATTGTAGTGTCGGTAACTTCTGTTATTTCTTCTCCCATAGTTTCCTTCACTAGATCAATCCTTGTTTCTATCATCTTCTTTCCTATTTGGGCATCTAGCAGCAATATGATGAAGGGTGCTCCCCTTAATGCCACAAACACATAACAGAAATAGAGAAACAACAACAATAATATGCAAGAACAGAAAATTGGCTTCTTATTATCTCCACAAATGTGGAATTACAAACTTTCAGAATTACAATATGCAAAGCCACATGGGAATTCCCTTACAATATTCTGTAGGACAAAGCCTCGAATCAATACCCAGATCTACTACCCAGAACTATTTTGAACTGCCTAAGACAATAATACAGCCTTCCTTATATAGGCAATTTTTCCACCGCCTGGGAAGGTTCCAGAATTTTAGCCAATAAGGCCGACCAAACTTAGAATTATTTTATTTTACATTTTATTACATCATAGTCGGCTCAAGATAACCTTTGAAACCCGAACAAAAATTTTGAAAAAAATTATTTTCCGCCATTTCAGGTGACCCAACTTCCGAAGACTATAAGTCATCACCAGTTGACCGGATCGGCTATTATAACCCCATTTTGGAAACGCCACGAAGCGCTCTATAGGCTTGACCCGCGCAAGCGCCCGTCACCCAAATTTTTGACCTCATCTAGGGCCTCTAAAGCCTTCAAAACTGAGTTCAAAGTTTCTGTACCCTGCTGCCAATACCGAAAATCTTCAATATCTTCCAATGTACACTTGACCTGGCAATGAAACTTTACTGGCAGACTTATATGACCAAAATGAACCTCCAAGAAAGAAATCAGATCATTCTGAGCACATACGAAAATTACCAAAAATACTAACTTTCCACAAATAGCAGCTCTGCACAAGATAGCCCTTATTGAATTCAAAAATAAAAATATTTTTGGGTGATGCAAGATTGCTCTTACACCCAGGATGCTCCTGCATCACAATATGACCAACTTCTTTCTAGTTAAAACATGCTAAAGGTAATTCACCCCTATATCTACCTTTACCTTTAGGTAATCTCCTGACCATAAGAGCTTCAAGATCATCAAGCTCATCATTAGTATTATTGTCATTATTATCATTATTATCATTATTACTTCTACTACTAGACTTACCGATCTTTAGAAAAGTCATGAAAGAAGATTCAATAGACGGTACAACACTATTATCAAAATTGTCTAGTTCAAAAGTTGTTAGCTTACCGATCAGACTATCAAGAGTGAGAGTACTGCCAGGTGTAGACCTCATTTCATGTATTGTAGATATTCGGATAGCATAAACAAGAAATAAGGTTCTTAGGATTTTACTTACCACTATTTCTTCAGTAATGACACCACCAGATCCTCTGATAGCCTTAACTACCTCCTTTATTTGGTTTGTATACTACACTATGTTTTCTCCTTCTTTCATTTTCATATCATCGAATCTTCCTCTTAAACTTTCAGCTCTATCTTTTATGACATTTGCATCACCACTATAAAATTGAGTAAGTTTATCCCACATTTCCTTTGAAGTAAGCCAATCGTTGACATCTTCAAACTCAACATCTGATAGAGCAGCAACAATCTCCATCATAGTAACATTGTGCTCATGTCTATCTCTCAATTGATCAAGAGTCAAAGTCCTATAGGTAGTGCTAAGTAGCCATTATCCAATAGGGTGAGGGCAGAATTCCCAATCCCAGACATATGAAGTCTCATTCGACTTTGCCATATTGTAAAGTTATCCTTATTCAACTTTGGCACTCCCCTCTTATACATTTTGTGATCTTTTTGCTGAAGTCCTTAAAAATCTATTCCAAGCAACCAAGATGCTCTAATACCAATTTTTAGAATAACTAAGAGGGGGGGTGAATCAGTTATACATAGTCCCAATTACAAAATGTATTACTTAAAACAAATTCAGCTAAATTTACAACTCAGTAAACATAAAATACTAACTGTCTATGAAAATACCGATTACCAGTTAATTTCTCATAGTGATTACCAACTAAATCTAACATGCAATATGTAAAGTACGATATCCAAAAAATCAACACATAAATACATAACACAAAAGATTTAACATGGAAACCATGCAAAGGGAAAAACCACCTAGAACCGGTAACCCAAAAAAATTTCACTCTTCTGAAGTGAGCTCGATGAAGAGCCAACCCTATTAAAGGTTACAAAACATACTATAAGGTGTGACCTTGTTAGAGGATTTAACATTAACAGTTATCATTCAACTAGCATTCACTATGGGGTTGACAGGATAAAAATGTACATTCTATGAATGAAATATAAGACTTTCAAGTCCACTCGGTTAAGAGATTTTATCTGTTTACAATGATTAAACTAAAATAGTAGGTGATCTGATTACAATACAACTTGATTTGTAGATTATTAGATCTATCTTAAGTCCATACAAATCATCTGATTAATATTTCTTATTCAGTTCATCAACATTCAATAACTTACTGTCCCTTGGTAAAACTCTCTGACGCTCGGTACTATTTTGAAGTTCGGTTCTTCTTCAACCAGTATGATCAGGCATGCATGAAGCTTGTTCACATGATATCTCTACAGTCTCCTTCTTCTGGCATAAGTTTCACTATGAAACCCTAATCTCTTTAATAGACAAGTAAACCATTTTCTTTTCATCCATCAGATTTTACCACTTAATCTCCTTTGTTGATTTTTTTGCTTAAACCTTCCTTGGCTGATGTGTCAGTAACATGTTTTGTTTCCATCCCTTAGATCTTCCTTGAATTTTGTTAGCCGTAGATCTTACAACTAACTTTATCTTTCCACCTCATAATCATACACTTTACAGCTCATCAATTTCTGTCAGGTAAACTAATCATTTAGTTCTTTTGTCCATACTCGGTTAACAAAGAAATGCATCAGTGAACACAAGCTTGGTTGATGCTATCCCTCAGTATACACTATAGTAGCTCGATGTATACTAGAATGCTTCATTAATGGACCACACTGCTTTGTAACATTTGTCTTCTATCTTCATAAAAAATTAATGCAACATAATCAAGTCAACAATATGAAGTCATAGACTCATCAATAAGTTACCAAGAGTATTCCTTATCCTCATCTATCATATCCATCTTCCTCCATGTAGATATCTCAGTTCTTCATCTTTTCTCCTCCTTTATAGATGTTTAGATGTTTGCAACTACCATGATAAGTATTGTTAAAGATAGCTGACATCAATGACAACATAATGACTAATTCAATTATCTTGCATAACAATTCAGTGCTCAGTGATATCTAATCATTTGTAGTTCTTTAATCAAGCTCTCAATTAGTTGTATTTCATCAATTTTTAGTGAGGTTCATGCAACATTAGTAATGTGGTCTCTAAAGAGAGAAGAAAAAAAAGAAAAAATGAATTATCTAAGATTGATTACTCTCACAGCTTGATGATAAGAAGGGTTGGTGAGACCTCAGGAGTGGAAGCATCTATCATGGCCCTAGAATAAGCCAAGTTCAACTTATAATTGGTAGAGAAAGAGGCCAAAGAAAATGAGGAGATAACAATTAAATCAGAGACAATCCTCAAATCTTATATTGTGTTGAAGAAAGAGACAAGTGAGAAAGATAATATCATAGAAGATCTTAGGAGACAAATGACAGGACAACAACAAATTGAGGGACCTTCTCAAAAGGTAATTTCCTTTTCTCTTGCTAGGCCCTCATCCTCAAGTCCAATAATTGAATTACCTTTTTCCCCCTTTCCTCCTAGCTCTCAAATGGAAGAGGATTTGAATTGGGAAAGAATGAAATTGGAGGGAGAAAGAAAAATATTCGAAGAGGATAGAGATGACTTGAAGAAAAAGATGGAGGAATTTAGAAGAGGGAAATTGAAAATAGTAAATAATTATGAAGAGAAAGTTAGAGACACAATTTTCCAATTTGTGGAGAGTATTGAACCAAAATTAATTTATTTAAGCAACAAGAAATTGGTAGGTATTCTTAATTATTTTGAGATAGATAAGGGTACATTGGAGGCAATTTTTGATATATGGATAGTGAGGAAGGTAAATTTGAAATTATTTTATTCATTGTCCAAAAATGAGGAGGATACTGATGCCACAGTCAAGTCTAGTCATAAGCTAGCTAAGGGCTTATTAGAGTTTATAGCAAGAGAGACAACATTGGAAGGAAGGCTATGGTCCTAAAGGGGGAGTACTCCAAGGTGTGTTTTGAGATGTTTCCTAGTATGTTTAGAAAAGATGAAAAATTAAAGGATAGGAGGAAATGGATTGGAAAGGTGGATAGTGAATTATCCATAACAATAATAATATCATTAAATTTGAGAGAAAAATTTTGTTTATTCAAACCATAGAGTCAATTGAAGGTGCTAGGTCTCATTTTGGGTTTTTGAGAAAAGAAGTTGAGCAACTGAAAACAAGGTGGGATAAGCTAGAAAAATAGAAGGCTGAGATTGTTGGAAACTACAATTGAAACAATTTATATATTGTCATTGATGTCAAACCTTAACTGGTAAGACAATTGCTATCTAGTAGAGTACCATATCTTTTGATTAATGAAGAGGATTTGAAAAGAGGAGATAACAAGAGGACCCAAGGAATGGTTGAGTTATGAGATACTACAATGGGTACTTGATTAGTTGGAACATTAGCAAGGTAATTTGTTGTTTATCTTTAACACTAAGTAAGGAAGTTAGTTGATTTGAAGCATAGGCTTAACTGAGCAAAAGAGAAGAAATTCAGTTTAAGCCGAATGATGCTAGTGTCGACCACGCATCAGTAATTACCAAGTATCAGAGAATTAACTTAGCAAAGAAAATGTTTTCCATGTAGAACAATTTTAGCGATGACCAAGTAATTCAGTGATGACCGAGTAGATGAACACAATATTGATTGAGTGTCAGTAATTTACAATTTGTGAAGGAATTGAGAATCCCAGATGACATAGTTGAATTCTTGGGATGTGTAAAATGCGTTGACATTAAAGATGAATGATCTGGAACATTTAATGTATGGTAAACTATTTTATTATGGATTCAAGGATAATTTTTGAGAAGTATCTAGAAGGATAAGGAGGAGAGAAAAATGATGGAAGGATTTAATGAATCTGACCTAAACCTAAGATCTACAAAGATGATTAAGTGGCAAAAGATTAATCTACCTAATCAAAGAGGTATAAGGATGACCTAATTGTATGTTATGAAGAGTGTGGAAGAGGTTGATGTTATTGACTAGAGAATCTAAGTAGAAGGCTAAGAAGAGATGTGAAGAGGTGAACAAAGTTGAGGTGATTGCATGAAGGGATTTCTAAGAAGATGAAAGATGGAGATGGTAATGAAGGTTAGTCAGTAAATCAGCATATGAGCATATTGGATCTGTATTTGCAAAGTGAGTTGTATATTTTAGATCAGAACCTACTATTACTTTCTAACCATTATATCAGTAAAAATCCTTTAATCAAGGTTGACCTAATAGTCATTTTGTAAACCCTTTAATCAAGGTTACATTCTAATGGAATGTTCTTAAGCCCTCTAACCAAGACACTCCTAACAGGGTGATTAATCCTTTAATAGGGTCAAACCTAACAGTGTGTATTTTAACCTTTAATAGGGTTGGCTTCTCACAGAGCTCACTTCAAAAGAGTAAAAATTTGGTAGCATGTTACTGTTGGTCTTTCCCATATTGTGTTTCCTTGTTAAATCTTGGTGTCATACTTGTGTGAATTTTATTTGATGTGTTATGTTGTTGAAAGTTTTATATTCTGCAAGTTGATTACTTTTGGATAGTGGACTACAAGTTTTATGTTACTGTTATATTCTATAGAGACCAAGTGAATTGTTGAATATATCTAAGTTTTTTTAAGTGTTTAAAAGTTGAATTGGTACATCTTGACTTGAGGATAAATGATTCACCCCCCTCTTAGTTATTATAATATCATTCTGAAAATTAGTATCAGAGCTTGTGGTGTTTGTAAGGAGAAATTTTAAAGGTACTTGAAGCTAATGATCAAGATGTACAAAAAAGAGGTACCAAAGCTGAACAAGGAGAACTTCCTTGCATGGAAGAGTTTGATGAAATTGCACCTAGCTGGCATTGGTGATTCAATGAAATACTATGTGGACCATGATTATGTACCATTTGTTGCACCTATGACAACCGAGGAGATGAAGGAAAAGAAAGAACACAACCAGGTAATGTTGGAGATTGCATCATCCCTAAGTTATCCTATATTTGAAGACATCAAGGATTGTACTAATGCAAAGAAAATGTGGGACACATAAGAAGATATCTATGGTGGGGACACAAATGTACTGAGAGCCAAATTTGAAATCTTGAGAGGTAAGTTTGATGAAATGAAAATGTTAGAAGGTGAAAACATTGTTCAATATTGTGGTAGAGTTAAAAAAGTAGTAAATGCTATTAGAGGAGCTAATGGAAACATTGGTGATGAAACTATTATTAGAAAATTTTTGAGAGCACTACTTCCTATCTATGCTATTAGAGTTTGTGCAATACAAGATTCAAGATGTACTCCTGGTAATGTCCTAACTTTGAAAGGTCTTGTTGGTATGCTTATTGCTTTTTAGTTGTCAAATTTTGATAATTTCACTACTCATAATATTGAATCTACATTCAAGTCTCAAATGGTTCTTCATAAGTCCGAGAAAGGAAAAGAAATATGTGTGAGTAGTGGTAGTGAAAGTGACACTTCTGATGATGATCTAGATGATCTTGAGGCACTTATTGCTAGAAGTCTACCGAGAGGAAAAGGAAAATTCAAAGGTAAACTTCCTATAATCTATTTTTCATGTAACAAAGTTGGCCCTATTGCAACAAGATGCCCTGACAAGAATGACAAGGATGAAAGAAGGGAAAGAAAGTATAAAGACAAAAGTGATGACAAAGATCATAGAAGGTATATGAACTAAAAAGATAAAGGTAAGAAGTCTTCTTATATTGCTGAAGAAGAAACTCATAGTGAAACTAGCGAATATGATGATTGTGATGTAGAAGTTGTTTATGTTTCTATGAAAGATGATTCTGATGAAGATGAGAAAAATGCACTTATTTCATATGTGAATAAAGGTGATAAATATATTATTGATAGTGGTTTCTCCCATCATATGACTGGTCATAAAAGTAAGTTTGAAATCTTAAATCATTATAAAGGTAGGAGTGTTAAGTTTAGTAATGATGCACCATGTCCTGTGAAAGGAAAATGATTAATAAGATTGACTGATAAGATCAGATGTGATAATTCTTATTGGGTTGAAGGTATTAACTATAATTTGTTAAGTGTTGTACAATTGAACAATACTAGTTACCGAGTTGAATTTCATCATAAGAAGGCTAAAATATTTGATGCCATTGGTGAACTAGTTGGAAGTGGAGAAAACAAAAGATGTAATTTGTTCTATCTAGACCTATCTGAAGATACATGTTTGTTTACACAATTTGATGATGTATGGTTATGGAATAAGAGGTTGTGTCATGTGAACTTTGACAATTTGGTAAACATTAGTAAGATGAAGAAAGTTAGAGGTTTACCAAAATTGAAGAAACCCGATAATGTGATGTGTAAAAAATGTCAATTGGGAAAATTGACAAAGTCTAGTTTCAAGAGGAAGATATACTTCTGATAGTATTTTGGAACTAGTTCATACTGACCTTTGTGGACCTATTGGTGTGCAAAGTTACTGTGGTGATAAATATTTCATTCTATTTTTATGACTATTCTAGAATGATGACTATGATGTTTTTGAAAGAAAAATATGATGTATTTTAGTTGTTTAAGTGGTATTTGGAAAAAGTTGAGAAAGAAACAAGTAAAAGCTTGAAATGTCTAAGATCTGACAGAGGAGGAGAGTTCATATCAAATGAGTTCAACTTATTATGCAATGATAGAGGAATAAAGAGACAAATGTATGCACCAAGGACACCTCCACAGAATGATATTGTAGAGAGAAGAAATAGATCAATTATGGATTGCGCTAGAACACTGATGATAGAGAAGAATATTACACACAAATATTGGAGAGAAGCTATAAGTACAACTATTTATACCTTGAATCAAGTGCAAATCAAGAAAGATAGAAATGCTACACCTTTTGAATTATGGCATGGTTATGCACCTAATGTAAAATACTTTAAAATATTTGGAATAAAATGTTATATAGTGAAGGACAATAGGAATGGAAAAATTGATGCTAAAAGTGATGAAGGCATATTCCTAGAATATTCCACTAAGAGAAAAGCTTACAAGTGTTTGATTTCTAACACTAACAAATTTGTGAAAAGTACAAATGTTAGAGTTGATGAATATGCATAAAAGAATGAAGTTGAGTGCAAGAAAGAACTTGAAGATTACATATTGATGTAGGGGCATTCTAGGGTACTCAAAAAATCTGCATGGTGGTGTGTTGAAATGGTTCTGTGTTACTTGGTTGCAGCTTTAACCGATGGTCTCAGTTATTGAAGGAAGTCGGTCACTGAAGGAACTCAATGAACTTATCTAACATGGGACAAGTAAGGAGGATATAATTAAGGATAGTCCAAACTTTCATCCAAACACCAACAATGTAGAATAACACAACAAGATAATGTTTCAATAAAATTTTCATTAACATGCCTGACTATAAGGTCTTTTGGGTTAGGGCCAAATACAATCAAAAAGTATTTCTGCAACCTCCTAGCTAGTCCAACTCTAAAACAAATCAACAACTAATGGAAACACTAAGGTAGATCTAAACTTGAGCTCACAAGCCTCCAAGCAATCTCCTTGTCTCCAAGCATGAAAGCCACTGGCTCTTCTATTAAAAATATCAGATAAAAAATTTGATCTTCAAGATCTCCCAAGATCCAAATCTACTTAATTCCCCCTAAACATCTACCCAAGAACTCCTTAAATACATTTCCTCAACGACAAGTCGGCTGGAAGAAATAATTAACTCCTAATCCAAGTTGACTTCTACTATAAAAAAATATTAAATATAACAACGATCGGCTCTCAAATAGCCTTACAAACAATTAATTCTCCATGTTGGCCTCTAGATCTATAGAGGAGAATACAAAAAAATCTACCAACAATAAATGCACCAAGTCGGCCAACCAAATCTTCAAGAACTCTAGTTGGTAAACCAAAACTACCGAGCACCACAGAAATAACCAAGCACTAGTGAAACAACTGAGCATGCCAAGCTTCACCGAGAAACACAAGCATCACCAATAAAGCACGTAGACCAAGAACCACATACATCACCAAGTACAAGTTCCATCGAGTGCTGGAGGTTTCACTGAGTTCCTTCAGTGACTGAGCTTCCTTCAATAACTAAGACTGTCAGTTAAAACTACAACCGAGTAACATAGAACCATTTCAACACACCACCATGTAGATTTTTTGAGCACCCTAGAATGCCCCTACATCATAGATCTTTTGTATATATGGAAGAAGGAGAGGCTAGTAATATACCTGAACTAGAAAACAAAGATGCCGAGAAACAACATGAACCTACTGAGTCACATCAAGAAAATATTGAGCATCAGGAGGATGTTTCCAATCAATCAGGAGAGGAGGCAGAGAATCTACAAGATGAACCTGAAGATCAAGAACAAGAAGAAAGGGGATTTGAGCCTACATTAGCACAATATGTGAGAAGACACCATAAGCCATAATAAATCATTAGAGCTAAAGAACCTAGAGTCATGACAAGAAGTAAGTTGAAATATCAAACAAGCTTGTTATGTGAGTTTGAGCCTAAGATAGTGAAAGATTCTTTGGAAAATTAAGATTGGATCCAAGCCATGAATGAAGAAATTGAGCAAATAGAAAAGAATAAAACTAGGATACTAGTGCCAAGACCAGAAGACAAGAATGTTATGAACAAAGTGGGTATTCAAAAATAAGATAAATGAACATGGAGAAGTCATTAGAAAAAAAGCTAGATTGCTATGCAAGGGATATGCACAAGAAGAAGGAATTGACTATGGGGAGACTTTTTCCCTAGTTACAAGATTGGAAGGAGTGAGAACTCTACTTGTATATGTAGCTTTCAAAGAATTCAAAGTATATCAAATGGATGTCAAATCTACATTTCTAAATGGAATACTGGAAGAAGAAGTATACATTGAACAACCAAAACAATTTGTTGATACAAGAAAGAATAACATGGTTTGTAAGCTACACAAGGCACTGTATGAATTGAAACAATCCCCCAAAGCATGATATGAGAGATAACACAACTACTTGATAAAGATTGGATTTGTAAGAACAAATGACAACAATAATCTATATTTGAAGACTGAAAAAGGTAAAGGGAAAGGGATATTGTTAGCTAAAATCTTTGTTGATGATATCATATTTGGAGGACAAGATGCCCTATGTCAAACATTTTCAAATGAGATGCAAAATGAATTTTAAATGTCTATGTTTGCAGAGATCAAATTATTTGTTGGTTTGCAAGTTTATTAGATGAAGAAAGGTCTCTATATTACACAATCTAAGTATCTCAAGGAGATATTGAATTTTTTTGGTATGGAGGACTCTATACCAGTAAGTACACCCATGGCTAGTGGACAAAAATTGTCAAAGAATGATAATACAACTAAAGTGAATCAAACCTTCTACAAGTCTATGATTGGAAAGTTACAATATGTTGTTCATAGCAGACTAGATATTTCCCTAGCAGTTGGGATTGTTTCAAGATTTTGTGCAAATCCTAAGGAGAGCCACATGATGGCAATGAAAAGGATATTGATATATCTAAAATGAACAAAGGACTATGGACTGTATTACAAGAAGAATGACAATTTTGAATTGAAAGTTTACACTGATGCAAATTGGGTAGGAAATGTGGATGACAGAAAGAGTACAAGTGGTGGAGCATTCTTTCTAGGAAAGAGATTAGTCTCTTGGACAAGCAAGAAACAAACTTGCATTTCCCAATCTACAACAGAAGCTGAATATGTAGCAACAACGGTGAATTGTTCAAATTTAGTGTGGCTCAAGAAATTGTTAAAAGATATGAAAGAAGAAATTATTGAGCTAGTTATTATTTTCTGTGATAACACAAGTGCTATCAATATATCAAAGAATCCTTTAATGCACACTAAGACTAAGCATATCACTATCAAGTATCATTACTTGAGAGAGCTAGTTCAAGACAAAGAAGTGAGATTGGAGCATGTGAATACAAAGGAATAGTTAGAAGATATAATCACTAAGACATCAACTAAGGATGCTCATGAATATCTAAAAGGTAAATTAGGGGTGATTCCCCTAATTGAGGCTACCTAGAATCATATAGGAGCATTGCATCAAATGTATTTAATGAGAATATCTGATAAATTGATGCAAAGGAGGTCACACTTGAGGAGTTTCCTAGAGTTATGAAGAAGTCAAGAAAAAGATGTTGATCAGTCATAAGAAAGATGACAAAGGGATTAATAAAGTTCAAAAAATTGACATGAAGATATCTACATGGTGAAGATGAATGTCTTAAGCATTGTTGTCAAAGAGGGAGAGATTTAGTAAATGTAAGATAAAGATACAGAAGAAGTTACCCTAAGCACAAAGGGAGAGATTTGGTAAACTGTTGAACATACTAAAGAGAACTTTTTGGATTGTATAGTGACTATGAATATGGAGTTTATGGTAGAACATGTAGTGTTTCCATCAATTCTAAAGGGGGAGATTGTTGTAAACTAAAATTGAAACAATTGTTATATTGTCATTGATGTCAAACCTTAGCTAGTAAGACATTTTCTATCTAGTAGAGTACCATATCTTTTGATTGATGAAGAGGAGATACCAAGAGGACCTAAGAAAAGGTTGAATTATGAGATACTACAATGGGTAATTTATTATATTAGGAATGAATGCTGAATATGTTCTATGGGGGAGTGTTTGGAGTCATTCTATAGTAGTTGTATGTTGCATTCATGACTATGGTTATCATTGATGTCAACACAATGATCTACTAGAGATTAGAAAAGAAGCAGACAATGTTTGAATTAGCGCACATGTTGTATTAAAGATCAAGCTATATGGAGTAGAGAAATTACTCTGTACTTTGTCCCGAGATCGTGGTCAAGAGTGCATATGGAAATTCAATTATTCATGACAGTTATGTGTAATTTAGAGGAAGCAATATTCAGGCAGTGTTCCTGAGAAGCAGCTTGTGGTAAAAGGATGATATCTCCTAATCAGAATAGAATCTAGGCATGCAAATTTGTATAGTTGGTGAAGACATTATCATAGTTGCATGGACATGATAGCATGGTCAGAGGTTGCACGAGTGAATTTTTTTTTTTTTGGAAGCCGATAGTTTTTATGTAATTGAAAAATATTATGTAACATGTGAAGGTTTATATTTTGTAATTGGTTAAGCCTTGTTGGCCAACTCATTTGTAATTATTTTAGTGTGGTATAAAGGAAGGATTGTTTTCCTTTATTATAGTAAGAATGAATGTAAGGAATATAGATGAATTGCAGAATTGAGAAATATATGTTGTAAGAAGATGTACAAATTGCAGAGATCTAATATTGAGATATGGTGAAGCAGTTGGTGTAGTTTGGAATAGACAGAGGAGAAAAGATAAGTTGTTGAGATCATTAATTGTTGTTATTATTCTATTTGGATAATATAGAGATTAGTTGGACAATGTGTTCAGAGCTCTTTCCCTTAAAGTTGTTTGGACAGTGGATCCTTCTGTCTTCCATAACTCCTAACCAAGTTATAATCTTTTAATAGGGATTCAAAGTCTCCTAACAGGGACTCATATATACTAAATGTATTTTAGAAGGCTCTTAACAAAGTCCATCCTCTCATAAGGAATTTTAATATTGGTACATCTTTTTTGGGAATCATTCCCACTGGGGTTTAATCTCTGATCAAGAGGTTCCCTAGTTAACATATCTTGTGTTATTATGTTGCTTTATATGTTTATCTTTCTATGGTTGTTTCTTACATTGATTACATGGTTGAAATTTTTTAATGGTGATAAAAGTTGTATTTATCTGATAATTGATTCACCCCCCCCCCCCCCCTCTCAGTTATCTTGGTGGTCTTTACTTTCTAATAGATTAGTTGGCATATTGGCAAGGTATTGTGTTGTTTATCTTTAACACTAAGTAAAGAAGTCATTTGATTTGAAGCATAGGCTTAATTGATAAGAAGAGAAGAAATTCAGTTTAAGATGAGTGAAGCTTGTGTCAACGGAGTGCCAGCATAAGCATAGTAAATTTTAGTGTCGACTGAGCATCATTAATTGCTGAGTATCAAAGAATTAACTGAGTGGAGACAATGTTTTCCGAGTAGAATAGTTTTAGCGATGACTGAGTTATTCAGTGATGACCAAGTAGATGAACACAATATTGATCAAGTGTCAGTAATTTACAGTTTGTAAAGGAATTGAGAATCCCAACCGACATAGTTGAATTCTTGGGATATGTAAAATGTGTTGACATTAAAGATTGATGACCTGGAGCATTTAATGCACGGTAAACCATTTTATTATGGATTCAAGTAGAAGTTTTGAGAAGTATCTAGAAGGATAAGGAGGAGAACAAAATGATGGAAGGATTCAATGACTCTGACCTAAACCTAAGATCTATGGAGATGATTAAGTGGCAAAATATTAATCTACCTAATCAAGGAGGTATAAGGATGACCTAATTGTAGGTTATGAAGAGTATGGAAGAGGTTGATGTTATTGACTGGCAAATCTAAGAAGAAGGCAAAGAAGAGCTGTGAAGAGCTAAATAGAGTTGAGGTGATTTCTTGAAGGGATTTCTAAGAAGATCAAAGATGGAGATGGTAATGAAGGTCAGTCAGTAAATCAACATATGAGCATATTGGATCTATATTTGCGAAGTGAGTTTTATATTTCAAATCAAAACCTACTGTTACTTTCTAACTATTTTATCAGTTAAAATTCTTTAAACAAGGTTGACCTAATAGTCATTTTGTAAACCCTCTAATCAAGGTGACATTATAATGGAATATTCTTAAGAACTCTAACCAAGCCACTCCTAATAAGGTGATTAAATCATTTAACAAGGTCACTCCTAATAGTGTGTATTGTAACCTTTAACAAGGGTGGCTTCTCACAAATCTCACTTTAGAAGAGTGAAAATTTGGTAGCATGTTACTGTTGATTTTTCCCATATTGGGTTTCCATGTTAAATCCTGGTGTCATACTTGTGTGAATATTATTTGATGTGGTATGTAGTTGAAAGTTTTATATTCTGCAAGTTGATTACTTTTGGATAGTGGACTGCAAGTTTTATGTTACTGATATATTCTACAGATACTGAGTGAATTTATGAATAAATCTAAGTTTGTTGAAGTGTTTAAAAGTTAAATTGGTACATCTAGATCTAGGGATAACTGATTCACCCCCCTCTTAGTTATTCTAAAATTATTCTAACAGTGATGAGGTTTTTGAATCTTAGAAAGGTAAGCACCTCTCATTAACATAAAATGAACAAGAAAACCCTATTATAGTTGAAACAAGTGGTAGTTATCCAACACCTTAAAGTAGTTAAGGGTTTCCAAATAGACTATGTGCATGAGAATAGAAAAGTTGAAGACAATGGTGCCACTTGTAAAAAAATAGAAACAGTTTTGGAGTTGTTGCAGGGGCTTTGCAGACCAATTAGGAAATATCTTTTGAAGGCTTGTAACAAATCGATTACTTGTCTTGTTGTTTTGTCTCTTATGATATGTCATCATATTTTTTTATTTTCCTAAATGATCCTATGCTTGTATCAATCCCTAATTCTATAAAAGGATTACCAAGATCATTTAGGAGGGTTGGAAAAATAAGATAGCTTTTTGCATACAAGTTTTCAGTCAAGGGTTAGCAGATTGTACTAGGCTGTGTTATTAAAGAAATAGTAAGTTTCATGGCTTTTGGCTATTATTGTAGTGGTGTATATTTTTGAGGCAAGGTGTATGCAAGAAACATGATTTAGTATATATGAATACAAAAAATCCCAGATTCAAGTCTCTCCTTTGTGTCTATTTCTTTGAGTTATGAATTTTTTGATTCATTGCATAGAATTTATTTGTGTGTATGTTGTTTTTCCTTATTTTATTTGAGATCAAATTAAATAGCTCTGGATAGAAAATAGATTCATTTTTGTTTGCACAAGGATTTCTACAAGTAGTATGAATCTGGTTTTAAATAGATCAATATTGTCATAAGGTGGTAATATTTGGTGGTCCTAGATCATTGATATTAGTTAGCTTCTTTGTTTTTCTTCACATTAGAAATATTTCCCAATGGATAAGGCACTAGCCATAAATAAGTATTTTCTACAGTAATATGTGTTTAGTAGGGTTTGGCTACATTCTTAAATATTGATACAAACCATTCAAAATCTCTCAAGTATTGTGATTAACAAGCTGTATTTTCTTAATGGTAATGGTGAATCAATAAATGATAGGTTATCATTTAGTACTTTTTATCATTTATCTATTTTTAAAATCCAAAATTTATTGTGAAATTTTGTATGTGTGTTTGGATTAGGTATACCTGCCTTGGTTTTGCAAAGCCAAAAGTGCAGAGGGAAGTCTTGTCCCTATAGTTGGTCCAATCTCCTCATATTTCCATAGTTGGAAACTAACCATTCTTCACAATCTATTTGTAGGTGTATTGGTTTTTTTCATAAGCATAAAGCTGCCCATTTTGAAGAACCAACAAGAACTACATCAAGGCAAATAGAACAAGGCCAAAGTTTGAAGGACCTTCCCTCACTAAAAGGAAAAGAGAAGATCAATGAAGAAGACACTTTTGTTGGAGACAATCAAGTTCCCACTAACTTAGCTACATTGACTAAGGGAAAAGAGAAAGTTAGTGAGGAAATTCCTAAAGAAAAAGAAGAGGAAGACAATTCAAAATCTACCCAAATTAAAACCAAAGAGGCTCATTACCAAAAGATGGACACCATGATGAAGAATTTTGAAAAACAATGCAAGATTAAGAAAAATGGTGTGGGAGAATATTCCTTATCCATGATGGATTTTCTACTATCTCCTAAGTTTCATTGGAAACCTTCTAGCTCTGATCCTCCTCAAAAATACATAATCATTTTGTAAGGGCTAGTAATTCTTCATCCATGGAAGAAGATGACAATGAAATTTTAAAGTGGATAAATAAGGAGGATGAGGAATCTAATGCTATTAAAAAAAGAATCCAAAATATTAGCATCCCTACTTATCAATATGGAAAAGATTTCAAGATTATGCAAAAGATGGGTTACAAAGGACAAGGACCTTTGGGTAGAAGAAATGAAGGGTTAGTTGAACCCATAGAAATGGGTTAGAGGGATAGAAATGAGAAATTGAGATTAGGGTATCTCGAACAAGGATACACTCAAAAGAACCATCCCATATTTTATGAACAAATCCTTTAATTATATTCTCAAAGTGATGAAGACTCAAGCAAGTGGGAGTGGGATTCATTATCTAGTGAATCTTGTCAAAATAAAGAAGTGGATGTCATCCACACTTATGCTCCTAACCAAGGTAAAAGACAAGAGTTAATTTAGGATCAAGCTGTAACTAAGCTTTGAGTTCTAATAAAAAGGCTCAAGAGGATATTACAAGTCAAGAAATAGAAGAATATTTATGGGTAGGAGAACCCTATGTACCATCATGGATACCAAAAATAGAAGAATCTAGAAATAGGTTTAACCCGTGATATTTTTACCCATAAGAAACCCAAGAGGATTCTAGTGAAGAGAATTTTGATCCAAGTTCTTTGGAACACTTAGAAAAGGCACATGTCATAGACTTGAGTGATACAATGTATGAACCCTCTAATGAAGTCATGTCTCTAAATCCTATCAACCAAAACCAAGCCATTGACTCATTATCCCTTGTATATCTGGAACTCAATATTGAATGGGATTCCATAGAACCAAACAACCTTCCCACATTCCTAAATGACAAATCTTTGACCTTATACCTAAATGTAGTTGAAGCTTCTTCTAGCAATGAATATCAAGAGGAAATGATGAAGGAAAGTTTCCAATCTCTCAGTCGAGAAATAAATGAAAAAAAGAAAAAAAAAGAAAAATTTGATAGAGTCTAATGGTGAAAACCACAAGGTGGCAGTATTAGACCAAAAAGAGAAAGAAATAAAGGATATTTGTGAAGGTGAAAAACCAATTGTGGAACCTAAGGAAGAGAGGTTGGATACTTTTCTTAAACATTACAAGGAGATATCACCTATTTTGATAGAGCTGATAGAAAAGATCAAGATTGGGACTGAATCAAAGCCAAAGTTCATACACCTAGCATCATCATTATCAAATGAAGAGAGTGAGGAATTTATAAAGTTATTCAAAGAAAGGAAAAGGATAATAAAACTTGCTTGGTCTTATGATGACATACCTAGTGGATTAGATCCAAACTTGATTATGCATCATTTGAATATCAAAGAAGGGGTAAAACTAGTCAAGAAAAAGTTAAGGGAAATACACCCACCCATTGCACTTCTAGTCAGAATGGAGTTAGAAAAGTTAATAAAAGTGCAGTTCATAAGAGCTATTGACTATGCCGCGTGGATATCAAATATTATACCTATTCCAAAAGTAGAAAAATCCATCAAAATTTGCATGGATTTCTAATATCTTAATCTCACATGTCCAAAGGATGACTTTCCTTTACCAAGCATAGATGCCATAGTGGACTTGATAGTGGGTCACTCAATATTCTCTCTTATGGATGGATTTAGTGGCTACAATCAAATCAAAATTGCACCTGAAGAGCAAGATAAAAATAACTTTTACATGTGCACGGGGGACATTTTGTTGGAATTCTATACCCTTTGGTCTTAAAAATGCAGGAGTGACCTACCAAAGAGCCATGACCACTATATTCCATGATATGATGCAGAAGTTATTAGAAGATTATGTGGATGATATACTTGCAAAATATCACTAAAGGGAGGAACATTTACCAATCCTAGAGAAAATATTCACAAGGCTAGAACAATTCAAGGTGAGACTCAATCCAAAGAAATGTGCCTTTGGAGTACAATCTAGAAAATTGCTAGGGTATATAGTCTCAAAAAAAGGAATAGAGGTAGATCCCATGAAAGTTAAAGCAATAATATAAATGGGGGTACGTAGAAATATGAGCCAAATGATCTCACTCTAAGGGAGACTCCAATCAATTAGAAGGTTCATCTTATAATTAGTAGAAAAATGTCTCTTTTACTCAACTCCTTCATGAGGACATAGTATTTAGATGGGATCAAAAGTGTGAAGAAGCTTTCTCGTTACTCAAAAAGTACCTCATGAGTCCTACAATTTTGATGCCACCAATAAGAGGAAAGCCTTTGATATTGTACATTTAAGTGATAGAATATTCTTTAGGGGTACTCTTGGCTCAAGAAGATGAAAATGAAAAAAGAGAAATCTATTTACTATATAAGCAAAACCTTGGTGAAATATGAGTTAAATTACAGTTTCATAGAAAGAGCATGTTTGGCAGTAGTCTTTGCTTCCCAAAAATATGAAATTATATGTTATCTCATAAGATCAAACTTATAAAAAAATTTGAACCATTAAAGTATCTCTTAAGAAAAATAGCCTTGACAGGAAGGTTGGCTAAATGGGTCATGGTGTTAAGAGAATTTGATATAGAGTATGTGGATAAAAAGGAAATCCAAGGTGAATTCATAGTAGATCAACTAGTGGCAACACCATTAGAAGATGAACATCCTATTCAAGCGGAATTTCTAGATTAAAAAATAATCAATATTGAAGAAAAAACATGGAAATTATACTTTGATGGTTCCTATACTCAACATGGCTCAAGAGCAAGCATACTATTGATTAAACCTCAAGGATCAAAAATTCCAAAATCATATAAGCTACTATTTCCATGCACCAACAATATATTTGAATATGAAGTATTAGTTATTCACATTAAATTGGCTCTAGAATGGAAGGTGATAAAATTGTAAGTATATGGAGATTCCCAACTAGTCATAAATTAGATAAATGATGAATACCAAAAAAAAGATGTCAAGTTGATACCTTATAAGAATATGATAGAAGATCTCAAGAAATACTTTACCCTGATCACATTTGAGAAATTTCCTAGAGAAAATAACAAAGCAACATATGTCATGGCCACATTTGCTTCACTCCTATAGATGCCAAACCAAAGTGCAAGATACAAATTCTTAGTAGAAGAAATGGAACAACCCGCATTTGACCATTCCAATTCCCACATCATTTGTGTATTAATGGGACATGAATCACCCTGGTATGAATCCATCTATACTTACTTGAGAGACCAAACCCTACCCTTGGACCAAACCTAAAACTAGAAAAGAAACTTCATAAGACAAGCCTCTCGTTATACCCTTGTATCTTACGCATATTGCAAGAGTCTTAATAGAATGATGTTAAGGTGTTTAGAGAAGGAGGAATACAAATTATACTTACAAGAAATCCACAAAGGAATCTTTGGTTCACATTCAAATGGGTTAACCTTAGTGAAGAAACTTCTAAGGATAGGATATTATTGGCCTTCCATAGAGAAAGATGCATTCTATTTTACAAATATTTGTCAAAAATTCCAATATCATGGGAACTTAATTCATGTACCAGATTAGGAATCACATTTGATGACTACACCTTGGCCCTTCTATCAATGGGGGTTGGATTTAATAGGGATGATTTACCCACCTTCATCCAATGGTCATAAGTTCATTATAACTACAACTGAATAATTTACCAAATGGATCAGAGTTGTGCCATTGTCTCCCACAATGGGAAAACAAATCTCAATGTTCATATTGAACCATATAATTTGTAGGTTTGACATCCTTCAAGACATTATAACATACAATGCTAAACATTTCATGAATAAGGACCTAAAAGAATTATGTACGAATTTTCATATGATACATCATTCATCTTCAATATATTACCAATAAGGGAATGGACAAGCAGAATCTACTAATAAAAATATCTTTAAAATATTGAAGAGGACTATTGACAACTCAGGGAGAGATTGACATATTCAGATGAATCCCACTTTATGGGCATATAGAACAAGTGCGAAAATGCCAACAGGAGCTACGTCATTTTCATTGGTATATGGAGCTAAAGTAGTGCTACCACTAGAGGTAGAAATTCCATCTTTAAGAGTTTCATTACATGGGTTGCTAACTAAGGAGGACTATAGGGTTTCTAGACTCCAGGAGTTGGAATTACTTGATGAGAAAAAATAACAAGCCTTTGACTATGTAAAAGTGTATCAAAATAGAATGTCAAGAAATTACAATAAACACATCAAATCAAGAAAATTTCAAATAGGTGATTTGGTATTAAGAAAAAACCCTAAAAAGTAGGCATAAAGAGAGAAGAAAGGAAAATGGGAAGAAAATTGGTTAGGTCCTTTTTTTATTACTTCTTTTGGAATAGATACATACAAGCTAGTTGATTGTGATGGAAAGGAATTACAAGAACCCATCAACAACATACACCTGAAAAGGTTTTACACCTAAAATAGATGATAGAGTATAAGTGAAAGAGCATCCGAATATCAAATGAAGAAGCATCCTATTTATTTTGTATAGTCAAAAGTGATCCTAAAAGAAATAAAAAACAATGGAAAATGATCTTGAGAAAAAAAAGAAAAAATCAGAAAAGAAGAAAAGTACAAAAATAACAAAAAGTGATCCTAAAGAATTAAAAAATAGTGGAAAATTGAGCATGAAGAAATCCAAAAACATTAAAAAAAGATCCTGAAAAAAATGTTGTCTTGGTGAAAACCTAGCAAATAGGCGCCTTGATGATGACAAAAAAAAATTCAAAAAAGAGAAAAATACAAAAAAAAAATTGAAAAAGAAAGAAAAGTGCCTTGGTGAAAACCTAGCAAATAGGCACCTTGGTAGCAAAAAAAAGCATATAAATGAGAAAAAAGAAATAAATTCAATCTGTGAAAACTTGGTAAAAAAGCACCATTGAAAGTCAAGTCAAGTCTCATTCCTAGTCATCCTTGTAGATAGTGCATTCGCCATTGTTTGTACAATTGCATAATAAATCCCAGAGTTGCATTTGTAAAATACCTAAGGCTTTCATCATAGATCTAAAAAGTGTCCAAGTGTAACATCACAATGAAATCAAACTAAGGGAAAATCTATCCTAAAATAGAAAAGGATTCATCAAACATATATCAATTGGCACAAATCAATGCATCCAATCACAAGCATAACACCTAGATGATTGATTCAAATCCTAATCCAAATGATGATCTCACAATGACAAGCTTTTGATCCTTGATCTCATAATGACCTTACCTTTATCAGGATTAAAATAAATAATCAAATATGAAATGGATGAAATTCTACTTGAAATATGGATTTGAAAAATAGTGCAAATTTTTGTGAGTAATTTCTTGATTGGTGAAGTTGTGTCTGTATAGCAAATTTATGAAGTATTGGACTAGATAAGCAATGATAAAGGCATGGTATTTTGTTGATTTCTGCACGAGTGTTCTAAGATCAAGGTTTTAAGATATATATCATTCATCTAATGACATGATCACCAAAGAATCATCAAGGACATGTACATATGACAAAACTAAGATCTCTATTTGTTTACGCAATAGGATACCTTGGACATTTTGATTTTCCATATCATAATACCAAAATCCACTTGTAATATTGAATTCAACGAAATTGATATTCAGACTATCATGTTTAAAATCTAACCAGTGATAGTTGTACTAGCTTTAGGCACTTAACTCGGAAGGAAAAAGGTATTCATACCATCATGGTTGAACTAGTGAGGATTGTACCAATTTTAGGTTTCAAAATGTCCAATGATGAAAATAAGCATCCTAATTCTGAATAGTGACAACTAGTTCCATTCATACTAGATTAAATGCATTTAGATCGCATGGATCCTTTTCTCAAAAGTGGTTGTTAAAGATAAAAGGGGGTGGATTTAAACTAAAATTGGAAAAATTCATCATTACTTTATGTGATAGAATGTGTTAGAAATCAAAAAATCAAAATCAAACTTGCATCATAGATTAAAGTGCATTAGATTAAATTGCATTATATTTCATCATAGATTAAGTGCATCTTAGTTATATTAAATTACATTAATTATCATCTTTAATCATTAGATTGAAATCATTAAAGGCTATTTCATTAATTGCCATCTTTAATCATTGGATTGCATTGATTAGAATATGTGCATTACATTAATCATTAATCATTAAGTTCCATTAAGTTAATTAATTATCCATTAATTGATATTGCATCCATTAGATGAAATTTCATAAGAATTACATATTATTGATTGGGCTGCATTAGTGATCATTATTGCTTAGGTTCATTCATCCTCATGTTAGCCTACATTAATCATTATTCATTAAGATCATATAAGTACATTAAAGCCATCATTAAACATTATTCATTATGATTAAAACCATGGTGATCATGTAAACACATTGCATACATCTCATCATTAATCATTATTCATTAAGCATTACTGCATTAAATTCATCCTTTACATTGCATATCATTAGAGTACATTAAAGCATTAAATATCCAATAATTAGAGTATTAATAATTAAGGCATGTAATAAATGCATCCATCTAATCTATGTCATAAGTAAGAAATCCATCCAAGATAAGTAAGTAAGATGCATGCATTCATATAAATTTTTGCATCTGAAAGGCATAAAGATAGATCATATAGAAGTGGGATCATATAGAACTGCATATCATGATCACCATAAATCAAATCCAACACATGATGACATCATATAAAGAAAAATCCATGGTATAATCAAAGTCCATGGTATAAAGGTGAAAAAAATTATGAGGGGAGAATGCTCTGCAAGTTGGCCCAAGGATTTTGGAGTTCATGTCGATGCTGTCTACAGTAGGAGGGACCTGTGGCTCCTGTGTACTGCTTCTATGGTGACGTCTTTGTTGTTTATTTTTTGTGCCCATTTTTCTCTTTCTTGTTGCGTGTCCAATTTGTTTTTCCTATTGTTTTTCTTTTATGTGGTTCATGTGTTTGGTTTTATTTCCACTCCATTTCATTATTTCCTCCCTGCTTCGGCTCTGGCTCGCTTGTGGATGTCATTTATTGTCTGTGATAGAGGCCATCTAGTTTTAGGATTTTGTTTGATCTACCACGAGTTGTTCTGATGGCCATAGGAGAAAATTATGATGGAAAAGATGGGCAAGGTAGTGATAAAAGGGTAGGAGAGGATCACGATGGTTGTAGAGAATCATGTTACAATTAGTGGTTGTCGTTGCACCAAAATATTGACTTTTTAATTCCCAATACAACCACTAGACTTATAGAAGACACAGGAGGCGGTTAAGCCATGTCATGAATCTTGAGGGGAGTGCTGAACATTTTGCCAACAATCTCCCCCTCAATGTTACCCGAGGGGATTCAAACTTGTGACCAAGCTCTTATGCCACTTGTTACAAGTAGTGGTTTCTGTTGCACCAAAAGATCAACCTTTTAATGCTTGATACAACCACTAGACTTATAGAAGACATAGGAGTCGGTTAAGCCATGTCACAAATCTCGAAGGGAGCGCTAAACATTTTGCCAACAAATCGAACAAACCTTCATATAAATTAGTTGTGGCTGAGAAAATAGTTTTTCTAGAGTCAACATAGTTTGAAGTGGTTAAGGAGTATGGAGGAAGATCACCCATACCTAATGGACATCGACCTAGAGGAGAAAGTAATGATTTTTCAGTAGAATATTCCAGAGGAGAGGAAGGTAAGATGTCACCCGATATTAAGATCTTTTCTCTCTCTCAAAATACAAACATGGTAAATGCTATTAAATCTAAACAATCTTGTTTAAAAAATATTGCCATATTTTTTGTTTGTATGGACATGAAATTTCTTCCTGCTAGGAAAGTTTTGGATAATTGTGATGGAGATTTGCCAGCAAGCTAGTGTTGACTATATATTTGTCATTGATGACAACATATTGTAAGAAGAATGTGTGTAGTTTTATGTAGAGAGACTTCAACATATGTTGTATGGATATGTTATCAGCATGATATCATAGATGCAAAGGTTGATTCTGAGTGTAGACAATTGTACAGTTGTTTGTAACAACAGTGTTCCTGACAGTGTTGCAAGCTAGGTTTTGTATGTAATTCACAGTATGGTTATGATGGAGCCTTGCACATTTATTTTTGTGTTGTAGACATAATAATGAAGCTATGTTCATAGACACAAAGTTAGTTGTGTAGTTGAAGTTGAGTTATGATGTTTCTATTTGCCATTTACAGTTTCAGGAGATTATTTGTTGATAGTCAATAGTATTTATATTTTTTTTTAGTTGCACCTATCATTATGGTATGCATGTTTGGTTATGAGCTAAGGTTGTTTGGTTAAGAGTGCATAACATATTTTAGCTTGAGAGTTAAGTTTCAATTAATTTGGTGGAGCTGACAATGTGAAGTGACACGTCTACTCATATTGGGTTGCGTGGTCCTATCTGTGTTATGTGCTTGGTATAGCTATTGGAGTTATTGTTGGAGAGTTGTATTATTTCACTAATATGATTTCAAGAAGGTCCAAATAGGCTGACTTGATTATATCTTTTGGAGAAGACTACTTAGAGCCAGTTAGTTGTGATCGCTAAGTAAGGATTATGGAAGAAGAGTAAGAAGGTGAGAAAGTATTGGGCCTATAAAGCTATATCAATCATCAGTTGAAGATCTATGTGAAGAAGCAGAGAGTGTATGCTATTAATTGGAACTGACCAAGATAGCAGGTCTAATTCATAGTTCCCCAAGGTCTAGATATAGTGTGTATCTATTGTACAAAAGGTTGTAGCCTTCACCATTTGAGCAGTGTGCTCCTAGAGAGTGTGTACTCACCTTTAACAGGTTTATTTATAAAAGACTCCCAAAAGGGTCCGACCTTTGACCAGGTCACTCTACTTCATGTATTGTAAAGATAAACTCCTAACAGGGTTGTAAGATCTTCTAACAAGGATCATTATACTCTAGTGCAGTTTTCAATGGGTGCTAATTCCCACTGGAGTTTTTACCTATTTTGGGTTTCCTCGTAACCAAAATTTTGGTGTTGTGTTAAGTGTTATCTTGTTGTGTATATGCTTAATGTTCTTCTATACTAATTTGGATAAATAATTGAATCTTTTAGATAACTAATTCACCCCCTCTCAGTTATCTCTTGGGACTATTCCTAAAAATTGGTATCAGAGACAAGTGCCTCAGAGAGAAAGTTTAAGAGCTTGAGGTTGATAAGATGGAATTATTTAGAAAAGAAAGTCCTAAGTTTGATGGAGAGAATTATATAAATTGGAAGAAAAAAATGATAACACATTTTTAGTGCATTGGTTTTGAGATTTTTGAAGTTGCTGCTCAAGATGTTTAGGTTCCCTCTCTAAAATATCTTGCCAAAGAAGATGCAACTATTAAACAAAAAGAAATATTCACTCAAAATGCAATTGCCAAAGAATCCCTTACTAGTTCCTTATCTGGCAATGATTTTTTAGAGATGAAGAAAGTAGATAAAGCCTACAAAATATGGAAGTATCTAGAAGACATGTTTGAAGGAGATATCCAAGCCAAGAATGCACACAAAAAGACATGGAAGAAAATATACAATAATTTGGAGATGCTACCTGAAGAGAACATCAGAGCCTATAATCAAAGAATTAATAAAGCAGTTACAGGAATCAGAAACAATGGTGGAGAGATCTTAGAAGAAGACATAATAGATAAATTGATGACTACTCGGACAATAGAGTATGAGAGAAAGATAAACATCCTAGATGAGACTATGTAGTTTTCAAAAGACTTCAAGAGAGACCTTAATCAAAAAGATTTTATCATTCGAGATATCAAGATTGAAGACAGAGCCTAAAAGTGAAACATCATTCAAAGCCTCAATCCATGGTAAGAAATCTTTGAACACTTCTGGTAATTTTGATGATGAAGATGATCATAAAGAACTAGAAGAATTCATTGCTATGGTTGCTAAGAAAGAAATAAAAGGAAAAGGAAAATATGAAGGTTAGTTACCATTTAAATGTTTTTCATGTAACAAGATTGGTCATTTTGCATCTAAGTGTCCTACAAGAGTCAAGAAGTAAAAAACTAATTTCAAGCCTAAGTATACAAAATAATGTTACTATGTTGAAGATGGAGTGACAAATGAAGATTTTGTAGAAGATGAAACTGGATTTATTGCAATTAAAGATATGGAGAAAATATTTGATGACATGGATATTGAAGATGAAAAGAAAGAAGAAGAGCTAGCATTGATTTCACAAGAAGACATCAAAATAGACTGGATCATTGACAATAGATGTTCACATCACATGATAGGAGACAAAGAAAAATTTGTACATCTAGATAAATGCAAAGGTTTGGAGACAACACTCCTAAACCTATCATAGGCAGAGGAGCTATAACTTTGGATGGAAATAATAACATTGATGATGTTCTATATGTTGATGGTTTGAAGCATAACTTACTGAGTGTTGGATAGTTACTTGACAAAGGATATCAGTTGGAATTCAAAAACAACAAGTGCATCATTAATAACAAAGAAGGAATAGTGATTGCATCTGGTTCAAAAACAAAAGATAATGTTTTTCAGCTTAATTCAGAAGCAAGTTGTTTTGTTGCAAAAGTAGATGACAATTGGTTATGGCACAAAAGACTATGTCACATTAATTTTGACAATATAGTAAAGATAAGCAATGTCAAGGCAGTAAGAGAGCTCCCTATTATTGCAAGACCAGTTGATACAATGTGTAGGGAATGTGTGATGGGAAACAATGTAAATAACTCATTCAGAAGCAAGATAAATTTAGTAGAAAACAAATTGGATCTAGTGCATACAGACCTATGTGGACCAACTCAAACAAGATCATACTATGGTGAAAGGTTAATTTTTTTTTTGTTGATGATTATTCTAGAATGATGTGGGTTGCATTGTTAAGAGACAAATCTGAAGCATTTGATAAATTCAAAATATTCAAAGCTAAAGTTGAAAATGAGTATGGATTAAAGATAAAATGTCTAAGATCAGATAGATGAGGAGAATTCACTTATGAAAAATTTTATGAGTATGTCGGAGAACATGGGATAAAGAGACATCTAAGTGCACCTAGAAGCCCTCAGCAGGATGGAATTGCAAAAAGAAGAAATAGGATCATACTTGACAGTGCACACTATCATGATTGAAGGAAAAGTTGCACACACCTATTGGAGAGAAGCAGTCAATATTGTAGTCTATACTATTAAAAAAAATTAATTAAGGCCAGACACAGACAAAACACCTTATGAGATATGGTTTGGGAATGTACCTACAATAAAATACTTCAAAATCTTTGGAAGCAAGTGTTACATTAAGAGAGATGATGGTATTGGTAAGTTTGATGCAATAAGCGATGAAGGTATTTTCCTTGGTTACTCTACTAAAAGAAAAGCTTATAGATGTTTCAACTTGAGATTGAAGAAGATAATTGAAAGTGCACATGTAAAGATTGATGAAAATTTTATGATTCAAGAGAGATTCTATGATTACGCACCTATGATCAAAGAAGAACCTAGACCTATCAGTAGAGAAGAAATTTTTGAAGAAATGTTTGACAACATTGATGTATTAATTAGTGAACCTGAAATAAGTGAAGAAGAATCACATAATACAAATGAGAAAGTCAAACCTAATGTTCCAAAATTCACATCTAGATACCATTCAAAAGAAGATATAATTGGAGATCAGAACAAAAAAGTTAGGACAAGATCAAAAGCAAAAAGTTCAACCATTGATGAAGTGGTATGTTTACTTTCACAAATTGAACCTTTAAGTGTTGAAGATGCATGTAATGATTCAGATTAGCATGAAGCAATGAAAGAAGAGTTAGATTAGATAGTTAAGAATGATACATGGGAATTGGTCCTTAGGCCTAGTGACAAAAATGTGATTGGAACCAAGTGGATATTCAGAAATAAGATGAATGAAGATGGTACAGTAGTAAGAAATAAAGCAAGATTAGTATGTAAAGGATATGCACAGAGAGAAGGAATTGATTCCTCTGATACATTTTCCCCTATAAGAAAATTGGAAGCTATAAAGTTATTTCTAGCCTATGCAACATTCAAAGACTTTAAGGTATATCTAATGTATGTCAAGTCAACATTCCTAAATGGAGAATTGAAGGAAGAAGTCTACATAGAGAAGCTTGAAGAATTTAGTTTATCAAACAAACCTGACATGGTTTGCAGATTGAAGAAAGCCCTTTATGGACTAAAGCAAGCCCCTAGAGCATGGTATGAAAGACTGGATGGTTACTTGACAAAGATCAGATTCAAGAAAGGGCCAAAAAATTGTAACTTATTCATAAGAGAGACACTTGAAGGATTATTACTAGTTTCTATTTTTGTTGATGACATTATTTTTGGTGGTAATGACAAGCTTAGTACAGATTTTGCTAAAGAGTTGTAGACCCAGTTTGAAATGAGCATGATTGGACCTATCAAGTACTTTTTAGGATTGAATGTAAAGAAGACAAACAAAGGTATATTCATTAATCAATCTAAGTATGTGAAAGAGATATTAAATAAATTAAAGATGGATGATTTCAAGCTAGTAAGCACCCCTATGATAACAAAAAGAAAGCTTTCAAAAGATGATGATTCTACAACACTTGACAAAACTTTATATAAGTCTATGATTGGTAAACTCGTATATCTTACTCAATCTAGACCAGATATTTCTAATGCAGTTGGTATTGTTGGAATATTTGCAGTTGAACCTAAAAAAAATCATCTTATGGTAGTAAAGAGGATATTCAGATATTTCAAAGGAACTATAGACTATGGTTTATGGTATCCTAACTTGGAGAATGTAGAACTTCATGTGTATATAGATGAAGATTGGGTAGGTTACGTTGATGATAGAAAGAGAACCTTAGGAGGAGCAATATTTCTAGGAGACATACTAGTTACTTGGACAAGAAAGAAGCATAATTTTATTTCTCAGTCAACAGTAGAAGCATAGTATGTAGCAGCAACATTAAATTGTTCTATAATTGTTTGGATCATGATAAAAGATTTTGGAATCCATATTGGTTATCTTATTGTTATTCATTGTGATAACACTAGCACTATCAATATGTCAAAGAACCCTGTGATGCATGCAAAGACAAAACATTGAGATAAAATATCATTTTCTAAGAGAGAAAGTTGTAGAGAAAGAAGTAAAGTTGGATTATGTGAGTACTAAAGAATAGTTAGCAAGAATATTCACAAAGCCATTTATGAAGGATACATTTGAGTATCTCAAGGAGAAGCTGGGAGTAATTCCATTCCCTGGATCTGATTAGAGTTTGTAGTAGTGCATCAATCCTTAATGATTGATGAATGGTGGACTAATCTACTTTAGGAGTAGTAACTGTGCTTATTTTTTTTTGGCACCCTTTGCCATTGATGTCAAATGGGGAGTATGTATTCATGAAAAACAAAATAGTTGATTTATTCTAAGGAGTATGTAGTAGTAAGGGGGAGTATATAGTAAGAAGATGTAGCAACATATATTCAGAGCATTCAGTAGTAGATGGAGAAATCATTTATAAGGGAGTATGTTGTTGAGGAGATGGAGATATTGTTGTACTTTTGGATTGGTGGTATTTTTCATTTCATATGTTTCCATCAATGCCAGAGGGGGAGATTGTTGGAGATTTTCCAGCAAACCAGTGTTGACTGTATGTTTGTTATTGATGAAAACATATGGTAAGCAGTGTGCATTGTAGTTTTATGCAGAGAGCCTTGAGAATATGTTGTATGGATATGTTATCAACATGCTATCATAGATGCAAAGGTTGATTTTGAGTATAGACAATTGTACAGTTGTTTGTAACAATAGTGTTCCTGACAGTGTTGCAAGCTGAGTTTTGTATGTAATTCTTAGTATGGTTATGATGGAGCCTTGCACATTTAGTTTTGTGTTGTAGACATAATAATGAAGCTATGTTCATAGACAAAGAGTTATTTATGTAGTTGAAGTTGAGTTATGATGTTTCTATTTACCAATTACAGTTTCAGGAGATTATTTGTTGAGAGCTGATAGTATTTATATTGTTTCTGTAGTTGCGCCTATGATTATGGTATACATGTTTGGTTTCATGTTTGGTTATGAGATAAGGTTTTTTGGTTAAGAGAACATAATTTATTTCAGCTTGAGAGTTAAGTTTCAGTTAATCTGGTGGAGCCAACAATGTGAAGTGATGCATCTACTCATATTGGGTTGTGCGGTCCTATTTGTGTTGCATTCTTAGTATAGCTATTGGAGTTGTTGTTGGAGAGTTGTATTGTTTCACTAATATGATTTCAAGAAGGTCCTAACAAGTTGACCTGATTATATCTTTTGGAGAAGACTACTTAAAGCCAGTTAGTTTTGATCGCTAAGTAAGGATTATGGAAGCAAAGTAAGAAGGTGAAAAAGTATTGGGCCAGTAAAGCTATATCAATCATTAGTTGAAGATCTATGTGAAGAAGCAAAGAGTGAATTATATTAATCGGAACTGATCAAGAAAAAGGTATATTTCACATTTCACCAAGATCCATATATAGTGTATATCTATTGTGTAGAAGGTTGCAGCCTTCACCATTTGAGCAGTGTGCTCCCGGATAGTGTGTCCTCACCTTTAACAGGGTTATTTATAAAAGACTCCTAACAGGTTTGACCTTTGACTAGGTCACTGTACTTCATGTATTGTAAAGATCAACTCCTAACATGGTTGTAAGATCTTCTAACAAGGATCATTATACTCTAGTGCAATTTTCAGTGGGTGCTAATTCCCATTGGGGTTTTTACCTATTTTGGGTTTCCCCGTAACCCAAATTCTGCTATTGTGTTAAGTGCTACCTTATTGTGTATATGCTTAATGTTCTTCTATACTAATTTGGATAAATAATTGAATCTTGTAGATAACTGATTCAACCCCCCCCCCCCCCCCCCTCTTAGTTATCTCTTGGCACTATTCCTAATAGATTGGATTGGTAATGTTTGCGGAAAAAAGCTTGGTATAAATGTTAGTTTCATCCGAATGGTCCAGAAAGGATTATTTGTTATTTTTTTAAAAGTCATTCTATACAAAATAAATTTTTAAGTAAAGGTTACTAGAATTTATGCCAAATGATGTTCAGGGATCTCCCTTGGTCTCCTAGTTGCAAGTCCAAAACTGTCATTTCCCACTCTTCACCATTCTAGATAGAGATTACGAATGTTCAACCCAAATTTTGGCAATTTATTCCTCACCTTCTCAAACCTCTTGGCTCTGTCCTCCAAGTTGAAGAAGCCAAGGTCACCTTGCCCCACCAGAATTATTGAGCCCTAGTTATCCTTAACCTTGATGTTGGCTTTCCAAATGAAATATCCCTTGATACTAAAGGAGAGAAATGGAATTGGGCCATAAACAATCTTGGGGACATAGGAGCTTGTTTTCACTACAAGCTTAATGGCCATAATATAAGAGACTTCCCTCTTTTGAAGAATTTTTCAAAACAATTTAATGAAGCTTACATGAATGAGAAAGGCCCTCCTATCATGACTAAGGACAAGGATAACATGGCTAATAGGAGTAACAATCCGACTGGAAACCCTATTAAGGGAAATGAAGGTAGTAATATTAACAAAAACCAAGATAACAATAACACAAAAGGTAACAATAACAATGCAAGGGAAACCCTTGATACTCCTCTAGACAAATTTGTATCCTTGTCTAACCCCCTTTTTGAGGATGAATTTGAAATCCACACTGTTGCTCAGAATAAGGATTTGTAGAATCCTTTTGCTTGTCACCCTCAGTACATTCCTATACCTAGAGAGAGAGTCAATGAAGACAATGCTCCCTATCAAAATGCCCAACAAATAGCCCTCTCCAAAATGAAAAATAAAAGTTCTTTAAAAGGGTTAGAACAACATTTGGTTGAACAGGATAAGACCTACCCTGATAACATGCCTCCTGAAATATTACAAGAGGAATGTGAAGAAAAAAATACAAATCATAACCTCCTTGAAAAAGACAATGTTTGCATTGATTATAGTCTCTCTTTGTCCATACATAGTGAATAAGGAGTTGATGAAGATGGGTTTATAGAAGTGGTCTCTAAAAAGAGAAAGAGGAAAACCTATGAAAGAAGCAATAGTATAATAAAAAGTGGAAAAAATAACAAAATTAAAAGCAAAGAGCTTTCATAGTGCTTTAATAGACTATGTAAGAAAAAAAATACCCTAAAATCTTTATGATGATAAACATACACAGATGGAATGTTAGGGGTTTAAAAATGCCTGATAGAAAGTACATTATCAAAAATTGATGTAATAAGATCCACAAAAAGATCTTATCTATCTCCAAGAGATCAAGATCACTGGATACCATACCCATAGCACTCTAAAATTCATTTGGAACAAAGCTACTTGCATATATTCAGGACATAATAGAGGCAAAGGAGGAGTTGCTATGCTGATAGGAAATAACTGGGCTGATAAGATGATTTCTAAAGGCACTTCTCCTTTCCAAAGGGTAATTTGGGGGAAATTCAAAGATAATAATCAAGAAGTGGGAATTTGTAACATATATTCATGAAATGACTAGAGAGAAAGAGCTAATATATGGGACTAGCTATCAAGAAACTTACCAAATGTCAAATGGGTCTTTATGGGAGATTTCAACATGATTGAAAGAAAACATGACAAATGTGGAGGAAATAAGCATGAGTGGAAGCGGAATGAATTTTTCTTTTTCTCTAAATTCAAGAGAAGGTTTCAAATTAGTGATCCTCTAGAAAACATGAAGCAAGACTAAAATAATATCTGGTTTACTTGGTGCAATAACCAGGCCAGTAAAAATAGGGTGTATTGTAGATTAGAAAGTATCTACTTCAATAAGGTGTTGTTCGGGTTAACCCAACAACCTGATCCAATTCTTGGAGAAGTGATCCCTGCTAGTTTATATGATCATTCTCCAATCCATGTTTGCATCATCCCTAAAACTCATTTTCTTTAGGACTTCAATATGAAGAGAAAGAACACCTTCAAACTCAACACATCCCTTCTTGATGATGAGGACTCTCTCCAAGCCATTTGTATTGGTACTTATTTTTCTAATTTGTGTAACTCTGCTCTCTTTGTAAGGGGAAAATGGGACCAAATAGTTCAAGTATGGAGAAGTTTGTTTCAAATTGTAGGAGCAAAGGAAGCCATAGATAGGAATCAAGAAGATAATTTATACCAGAGTAAACTTAATCAAGTTGAAAATAAACTACAAATAAAAGGCAATGATCAAGAGCTTGAGCAATCTCTCATAAGCATCAAAGATAATCTAAGAAAAATATAAAATTATAAAGTCCAAGGTCAAATATTTAGAGCCAAGGCTAGATTGATTAAAGATGGGGACAAAGGATCTAAGTACTTCTTCAATTTGATTAGAGAAAAATATAGCAAAGAAGAGATCAATGGTATTCAAATAGAAGGTAGAGTCACCAAGAACAACAAAGACACCTTGAATGCTTAATTTTGTAGATTGTTATAAGAAACTATTTTCTTTAGAGCACAAAACTGGGAATATTGAGGCTATGAACAGGTGCATTAAAATAATCCCAAGAAAGGTATCTCAGAAAAAAGCCATGGAAATTTACCAGAGGATCAACCTTAAGGAGATTGATGAAGCCATAGGGTCTCTAGCTAATGATAAATCTCTTGGACTTGATGGACTACCTGCTGAATTTTACAAAAAAATAAAGAATGGATCTCTGGTGAGTTGTTGGAAGTGTATGAAGAAGCTTTCAAAATAGGGTCATTGGGGGATAACATTAATAGGGGATTAATCAAACTCTTACCCAAAGATGGTGGTAGGTCACATACCAAGAATTGGAAACCTATAACTCTATTAAATATATCCTATAGGATTATTGCTAAAGTTATGGCTAGAAGAATCAGTGAAATTCTTAAGAATGTAGTGTCAGTCACTCAAACTGGATTTATAAAAGGCAAGTATATACTAGACAACCTCATTACCAGTTGGGAAGCCATGAATTGGGCCAAAATGGATAATCAGAATGTGGCTATGGTCCTCCTAGACTTTGAAAAAGCCTATGATAGAATTGAGTGGCACTTTGTTATCAAGATGGTAGAGGCATTTGGATTTCAAGAATATTTTTGCAAATGGGTTGGTATCCTGTTTAAAGATTCCTCAACTATGATTGATGTCAATGGAGAATTATCTGACCATATTCCAATTTGAAGGTCTATTATACAAGGGTTCCCTCTTTCCCCTTCCCTATATGTCATTATTGTTGATGCATTGTTCTTTATCCTTAAGGCTTCAGATATCAGACCACCTGTTAAAGGGATCCATTTTCCCAATAATGAGGACCTCATAGTTGAATAGTTTGTTGATGATACTGCCCTTTTCTTAGAATTGGAGGAAGAAAACTTTGACAATGTTCTTAGAAGACTCCAAGTATTTTGCATGGCATCAGGAGCCAAAATAGCTCCCCACAAGTCCAATATGTTGGGATGGACAAAAGTTCCACCTAGATGGTTAGAAACAGAGAATGGCAGTGGCCAGGGCCTTCTACCATTGTTAGGTATCTAGGTATACCCTTTTCCATTAATCCCTCTCTTAATGATATGTGGGCATGGATTTATCAAAAAATTGTAAGTAAACATCTCAAATGGAAATCTCATATGTTTTCATTAGCTGGTAGAGCACAAGTAGTTTAGAAGGTTCTCTCTTCCCATGTAGTATATTATGCCTCCACTTGGATGCTAGCTAACCATCAAATCAATAAATTAGAAAAAAATTTGAGGGGATTTTTTTGGTTTAATGGACTTGGTAATAGAAAGAGGCATTGTGTTAAGTGGGAATGATGTCGCACTCCAAAAAATCTAGGAGGGCTTGGCTTGAGGGACTTAAAGGTCCAAGGTGTTTCCCTGGCAACTAAATGGATTCTCAAAGCCCTGAGAGGGAATGAGCCATAGAAAGCACTTGTGAGAAATAACATTGAAAGATCAACCATAAAAAAAGGAAAGAAGTGGAAAGGTATTCCTTTATATGATATTGTGTTTGGAGACTTTGAGATTCAAGTCTTTGGGTCTAGGGATTTTCAAACCATTTGGAAGGCATGGTGTCAAGTCAAGTCTCAAGTCTATTGAAGAAATGTTGTCAGGAAAAACCTTTTTTTTGCAGTTTTGGATAGATCTATTTGGTGGGGCTTGTACTTAAATGGTAAACCTCTTGCATTGACTCAGTGTTGTTTTGCAAAAATTTGGCATGAAAAAGGAACTCTCGCATACAAGATGTATTGATGGACAAGCAAATGGGATCTTGGGAAGATATCAGGGATAAATTTAATATCCCAAACTCTTAGAAAAAAAATGTTTACTTTGATTTCTAAAGCCGTGGGCAGGCAGTTCCCTAGTAAATTGTTGAAGTCTATGTAGATGATTGATCATATGAAATGGACTGATGGTAAAAGATTGAGTGATTTTTCATGTAAGAAAATTTATGATATGCTTAATGAGGATGTAGGAATTATTAACATAATTAATCAAAACTAGAAAATTAAATGGACTAACACTAGATTGCACTTTATCTTTGACTTTTTCTGGCACTCACAAGTTGAACCAAAAATTATCTATTTTCGTTGGTTGCTTCTCTTAAAGAAAATTGTTGTTGGATCTTTTCTTTCTCATTGTGGCCAATAGATTATTTATTTTTCCATATGCAGGTACCTTGAAACCTTTGAACACCTTTGTTTTGAATGTGAATTTGCTAAACGAATATGGTCCAATTTTTTTCGTCATCCCATTTTGTGGAATTGTCATAATTCTTTTTATTGGCATGAGGTTGTTATTGGTTTTGTGGAAGTTTTTGATTGTAAAATGAATAAATTGTGGTTTACCTTGACTACTGAGATCCTTCGGGTCATTTGGAAGTAGAGAAACAAGGAGATCTTCCAAGCTAGGAAACAATATCTTACTAAGTTTTATATTAAACTCACACATCTTCATATTGTCTCACAGGTCTTTGCAAGGATAGAGGTGCCAAAATAAATCATTGTATCACTAATAAAAGAAGGTGTTATTATTTTATACAATAAAGACATCCAATCCTCCACATATTTTGAAGTACCTCAAGAAGAGAACATTGATTGATTCCAAGCTCTCAGCCAGTTAAACATCCAAGGATCAAATAAAGGTGATGGAAATAGGACTAATAACCCAAAGGATACCTAAAATAATGAATGGGAAAACAAGGCTAATAATGAAAATTGGAACAACCATGAGCAGGGAAATAGTAATAGTGGATGGGACAATACATATTTCAGGAACAATGCATATGGATGGGAAGACTCTTAGTAATTCTGTTATAATATCTTTTTTTTATTCTAGATACATATACTCTGTATAAGGTATTTTTTTGTAGGTATTTTATATATGGTATAGTTAGGAGCTAATGCAAATGTTGCAAAGTTGTCAATGACAACTTTTCCAATATTGATGCAACATTGAAATTTTTACATCTTTTGACCTTAGAAACCTTTCAAACATGATTAATATGATTGAAATAACCTATAAACTATTACAAGTAGTGGTTTTCATTGCACCAAAAGATCAACTTGTTAATGCTTGATACAACCACTAGACTTATAGAAGACACATGAGGTACTTAAGCCATGTCACAAATCCCAAGGGGAGAACTGACCATTTTTCCAACAACCTCTCCCTTAGTGTTACTTGAGGGGATTTAAGCCTATGACCAAGATCTGATACCACTTTTTACAAGTAGTGGTTATCGTTGCACCAAACGATTGACCTATTAGTACCCAATATAACCACTATACTTATAGAAGACACGTGAGGCAGTTAAGCAATGTCATGAATCCTAAGGGGAGCACTGACCATTTTTCCAACATAAAAACTATTCCAATTCCCTATTTTCCTACTTGGACAGTATTCCAAAACCCTATTCCACTACCCCTATTTGGCCATTTTGACTGGTTTGACCAACCTAGGGCCTTATAGGCCAAATGATTGCATTATGGATCATAGGCCTTACACTTGAAAATTGTCCTTTTAGCTTTCTCAAAATAGACTCAATAAATATTTCTACACTTCAACATGTCTTTCCATACAATAGATTTCAATTGTAAGGCCCAACAAGCCACTTTGTAACCATTTGGCCTATTAAGCCCAAGTGGTCAAGGTCGGGTAAAAATGGTCTAACTGGTCAAATAAGGTGGAGATGGATTATTAGCCCTATAAAATGACTAAATTTGATTACAATTAACATATAAATGATCCAAAGACCTTATTAGCCAAACAAAAGTGTATACAAACCCCAATGATCCAAACTATCACTATTATAAGGATTGAACAATTAGGACTGTGATAATACAAATAAACTTCAAGAATCATCTAACATCCCTTTTGCAAAGGATGGTTGGAACTATTTACAACCATTTTCAACCAACGTGGTCATTGGTCTTCAATTAGGCCATATACTAATGCAAATGTTGCAAAGTTGTCATTGACAACTTTTGCAATATTGATGCAGCATTGATATTTTACATCTTTTGACCTTAGAAACCTTGAAAACATGATTAATATGATTGAAATAACCTATAAAAACTATTCCAATGCCCTATTCATCTACTTTGATGGTATTCAAAAACCCTATTCACCTACCCCTATTTGACCAATTTGACTGGTTTGACCAACCTAGGGCCTTATAGACCAAATGATTACCTTTTGACTCATAGGCATTAAACTTAAAAAATTTCCTTTTAGACTTCTCAAAATGGACTTTGTTAGGCCATTTTCCTATCATAGCCAAAATCCAATGAAAATGGTCTATTCCTGCTAAAACCCTAGAAAATTGTCTTGCCCTAGCTGCAACTTTTTTTTATCAACGAAGAATATCTATCAGGTTTCATAGCTTGCGAGCTTAGCCATGGATAGTCCAGGGTGTCATCAAGATCTAGTCAAGATCACATGTGCTCAAATGTTCAAACCAGTGAGAAATTATGATTTTAAGGTCTGAGAAATAGGGTTTATCCATGTCTAGGGTTTCATGAAATTTTTCTAAGTCCAAACCCTTGGCCAATTCTATTTCTCTGTTACCTTTTTCATGGCCACTCAAATCCTTTTTATGCACATGCTTTATTTTCTTGCCTAGGTAATCTAGTCTTCTATTCAGCAATTACATGACTGCAATGTTCATGTATTCTCCAATTCCCAATGATCGATGCCTTAACATCTAGCAACCTATCAGGCGGTGATCTTTTCCCTCAGTCATTGATTCTCTAGATGAAATGGCCAAGATGCTTAGCATTCAGAGATTGAATCTGGGCCATTGATGCAGATATGATCGGGTGGTGGTTGCTTGTTCACTAGATGGAACATAGGGTTAAGAGAAGACTCAATGATCATGTGAATGCTTCATTCACGTCATCTCTAGATCAAACCAGGGTTAAGGTTTTTATTCAGTGACTGGGTGAATTCCTTTAGTCGCATATTCGCTAGATGACTATGGGTTAAGGGAAGCTTTTTGAGGTTAAGATAAAGGCTTTGTAGGTCAAATTTGATCCAATGGAGGTCATGAGTTCGGTAAGGAAAAGTGCTCGAAAGATAGTGATTGCAGGATTGTGACAGCCATCTGATCTTCCAAGAGATAATGACCGAGGTCTAGGTGGACCCTTAGAGCTAGATGTTACTGATGTGCTCATTTCTGATTGGTTGCTAGGAAAAGGCTGATGTGGCTAAGTGTTCTAAAAGGGCTTAGTTGACTATTTGGTGATTTTTGAGAACCTTCTGATATGCCGAGAAGGGGTGAGATCTATGGTCATGTTTTAAGCTTGTTTGATTGACCGTCGCCACTAGAAATTTGAAATATTTAAGGGTTTTTTGCGAGTAAAGGACTGGTAATTTAATGCTTGGGCAGTCAATCTACTTGATTTGATCTTGTCTACTGTCACAGTATGGTCCAGAAATTATGCTTGTCTATGGAGGATGTCTATGCCATGGAAAATGGGTGAATCAGTCACTCAAATTATGATGCACGTAAAGCAAACAAAGGGCTAAAATGATGAATTTTTCAATCTCTAAATTTACTAGTCAATATTTTGGCCATAAATGAAGATCAAATTTGGACCTGATTGCTCTAGATTTCCTGGCATGTCTTGTCTACATTAATTTGCCTATTCTCCAGATTAATGAAAGTGGTTGTTGAAACCCTAGTTCTGTCCTAGCTATCCGAACCTTGTTGGATCCTTTCTTGAGGATTCCAAGATAGCTAGTGACTATACATAGTAGTCTGCTGTATTTTTCAAAGGAGGGTGAAATTGGTAACTGAATAGAGAGAGATTGGATTTAGGGTTTTTTTTTTAGCATTTTGCCATTTTTAATGTATTGATACTAAAATTTTAATGAGAATACACTTGAATTCCAATTTTAGATTTGTGTATGTCTTCTTGTTTTGATGTTGAATTCTTATATGTTAATGTTACAAATTAAGTTAATGTTTGAATTAATTTTTCTATTGAGGTATATTGTATTTGACTCTTTTCCCTAGGATAAGACACTGATTTGTTCTAAGGAAGTAGTTCTTCATCATCAATCAACTTATAAATGATAAAATCTTTAAATTAGTGTGTCAAGGACATTAATGCCTAATATTTTATGATTCCTTTAAGAAGTGAATAAAAGGTATACCCACCTGAGCATTAAGGCTCAAAGTGTTGGAATTAGGAGAGATAGGTGTGTGATGATATTATTCACCTTCATGAAATTAAGATCAAGTAGCAACAATTTAAGCTAAATACAAAGGAAAGTTACTCTAAAATGCAACTACAATCTATAACATCTCATGGATCTCTAGAAAGAAGTGGTAAGTGAGCTCTCAGCTACAAATCCTCACTAGTGACACCTCTAAAATGAGAATAATGCTGCTATGATGCTTCTAAATGCTTATTCTATGATGAATTTATGCTTAATCTAGCTCCATTGATAACAATGCAATGATAAAATGCTAAAATGATAAACTCTAAATGCTCAAATGCTTCAATTGCTCTTAGAAATGATCTCAATTGACTATAGTAACAATGCTTTTCAATTGACTTCCAAGATTGAATGCTCTTCAAAATGTTTCATACTTATAGTAATTTCCCAAGGGTAGGGGGTAGAGTGAGTTGATCATGGTTATGCTTGGGTAAGGTCAATTGGCTTTGCTTTGTCCATAAATGGGGGGATTGTAAGGAAACTTAGGTGCGGAAATAGCTTCCTACGCTAATCTCTATAGGAGAGTATTGTGAAAATTCTTATAAATCCTTACAATTTCAGATTCGTTAACTACTTTAACAAAGATATTGCAACCATATACAATGCATAGAGAAAAATAGAGAATGACACAATGATATACCCTAGGGAAAACCTTTCGGTAAAAAACCCCAGCACTCCAAAACCTGCACAGTGTATTATCTTCAACACAAAGATTACAATACACTTGCAATGCAAGTTCTTTTAGGAAATGAGAGACAAAGCCAACAAGACTTAAATTTTTGTTATATCTCTCCCATAGGAGCAGCATCACATATATAGACTCCTCTGGACCCAAAAATAGGCACAACCACCAAGACCCATGCACAAAGCCACATGTACACAGTTTGTTACATGCAATCCCAAGAATAGGTGTCCATCCCTAGAATAGACTATGACAGCTTGTCATAGAATCTGCCAAAAATAATGGTCACAAGAGAAGTGTAAGAGAATCTGTCATACCAACCTATTTTTGTCATATTCTCTTACACACACCAACCACTTCTTCTTGGGCACCCAAATAGGCCCAAGTCATAAGATGCTCTTACACCTGTCATAGCACATTCCTTAAATAGTTCTTACGCATCATAGGAATCCGTCATGACCGTTTTAGTCATGATCTCCTTATGCACAAGATGATGACACATCAAATGGAGTGACACATCAACATGCCAACTAGACATGTACACTCACACTTAATTACATTATTTGCAAAAAATACATTTACAAAACAAATAATAAGAATAGGAATTATCCAAGGTTGAGACACCTTATTCCTAACAGGGACAAGGAGGGGAAAATCATTTAAATGGTTTCAAAAGGCTGGACCATTTCAACAAAAGTGAGTGATTTGTGTCCATTTTGTCTCCAATTTGCTTTGTTGAGGGAAATTATGATTTATTAATTAATTAAAGTAATTAAATTTAGCCATGAAGGGTAAGAGGTTCATTTTGATTTTTGCTTTCAACAACTATGTCATTAATTGAATTTAATCAATTTCATAGTGTTTTTCCCCTTTTCAAGATTTATTTAATCATTTAATCATTTAATTGAATTTTCCTTTGATTTGAATTGCCTTTGTCCCATTTATTGATTTTTCATGCTATTTTGATGATTTGATTGCACTTTTTGATTGATTTAAGCCTTTGGCCAATTTTTCATGTCTACAAATGCCCCTCTTTGAGTCGATGTGTGAAGAACACCGATTCAAAGATTCCCTTGGTATGATGATCTAATTCTATTTTGGTTCTGTGATTCCTTGATACCTCTGATAGTTGGTACGATGATATGATACTATCTCTGATAGTGATATGCTACCTGATATGATATGATAAACTGATCTGATACTAATTTGCCTCCTGATATGAAACTAATATGATATGATACTGATATGATAGCCTGATATGATATGCCCCACTGATAAATGTTTTTGATGTGATGCCAATTTGATACTCTGATGCCCCCTCAGAAATAAAACATATTGATTCCTTGATTTGAAAGATTTTGATTGATTGGTCCAATATGTTTTCATTTCTAAAAAATATTGATGATATGCCATGACTCACAAATTTGCATATCCAAGATAGATAGGTTTGTTGTAGTTAAGCAAAACAAGTGATTATAATAACAGGATAATGGTACCAATGAATGTAATTTGTCAATCTGATAGGATAGTTCTGATAGGTAGGATAACTGATAGGATAAATCAATCAGTGTGAAAACCGATATGATTTGATACTACTTGCTTTGTTCTCAGGACACAAAGACATGAACAAATGGTACTGGGTGTGATTGCTTGATACTTTTGATAGCATTGATTGACTTGAGATAATTCACTGATATAGAATACTGATATGATTCCCTTGATTTGCAAAATAGGTACATTTCTGTAAATGATATATATACGGACCTTAGCTTCTTGGATATTTGGATTTAAGTCATGGTTTGACCCAACTAGAGTACATGTTATTGAGATGATTGATTATGGATCTCCTTCAGTTTGTTGATATTATATCATGTTTTAGTTATTGATTAGGACTTGGATGTATCACTTTGATGACATTGTATCTTTGATTAGATAGACTTCATGGATCTATGATGTTATGGACACTTATTTGATTTATGGACTTTCCTTGATTCTTGATTGAACCCCCCCATTTGATGATTGATCAAGATTTTGATTGAATGAACCCCCTTGTCCTTGGAAGAATACTACAAACAAATGCACATGCAATTAATCTAACATGATAATGCAATTAACCTTCCATGATAATGCAATGCAATGCAGCTAAGTGTCACTAGCTTTTAGCAAATAAATGCCTTGAGGATAAATTTTCATCATTGAGCATTTTGGGACCGGAAAGTTGATACAATCACCACTGCCCACTGACATGATGATATGAATATCGCTTTTATATCACTTTTGGTAACACCCTTTTGGAAACTAGTACAACCCTCACTAGTTGGATGACCAAACTATGGGAGTATGAATACCAATCCATTTTCTCAAACAAGCAAAGGTCAACCTTCCACACTACATGAAAGTCCTCGATGGTTCTTTGGTGACCATGTCATTAGATGAATTCACATAAGTTGTGGGATCTTCCTCAAGATAGTCACTCAAAGACAAGAAAAATATCATGTCTCCATCATCGCCAATCTAGTCAAAACCTCATCGATTAGCTAAAAAGATGTGATAAAAATCAATGTAAGTAAAGACCATCAAAAGAAAGCTTCAAGTGTTTTGCATTGTTTTATGATTTTCAAAAAGTATTTCCAAGCATTCTGATCTTTTTAAAGTGTTTTGTCAATTTTTAATCCTGAATAATAAAGTCAATGAAGGCTCATGGATCAAGTTGTGGTAATCAAATTCTTGGTTAGTGAATAATGATATCCATCAAAGGTTCACGAAAATCTTCTTCTCTCTTTTGAAATTCTGATAAGTCTCTCTGATGTGACTGAATGTTGTACTATTGAATCCTTTTGAAGTTAATGTCTTGCTTCATGTGAATTCATGCTTGTTTGCTGAAATTCGCTGATTAAGATCAAATGCCCTAGTTGGATAGAAAAAATGTTGGACTTGGAAAAACTTCCAAAATATTACCGAAGCTTGGTTTATGTAAGATGTAGCTCAAAACATTTTATGCTTTCCTTTTTACCAGCTATCAAACAAGATCACATTGGTTTGCCCCCAATGTCTAGCAAGATATAGGACATGAAGGATGGATTTTCAAGCTGATGGATTAGAGATGGAAAGGCCATGATGGATGAAGAAATGCGAATGTGACCCGTAGGACTATCTCCTCAAGAGTACCGAAGCTAAGGAAAAATGATATAGCAATACGAAGGATGTTTTTGGATAAGCCATGGAAGTCAATTGTGTAGGGCTAGATAGTGTATAGGATAATGATCTGCTACCATGAAAAAGAGTGATCCAAAAGAGTGGACATGTCAAGAAGTTTTTGATAACAATTTTTTTTTTTTTAAAGTTCTTCATCTTGATCAAGACCAAGGGTCAATTTGGGTAAGATGTGTATAAGATAACACAATCATGATAAAGGAGTGATGGAGGCTATGATGGGATGTGTTGGGATTATGAAAAAGCTATCAAGGAATGATGAAGGTGAATTTGGGATAAGCAAGATCATGATAGGGTAACATGGATGCAACAAGTACATAAGCTGATGGAAAGGATAATGGATGTCAAGATACTTGATGCTCATGGATATGTTCAACCTTGTCAAGATGAAAAGTGAGAGAGGAAATATGGATGAAACTTGATAAATGATAGAAAGATGAAGGATGGCATGGATGAAACTTTTCCCCCAAGTGTAGAGTGCAAGAAGGAAGAATTACGCATGACACCTATTTGCCAGGTTTTCATCATGGTACTTGTCTAAGGTGCCACAAGAAGTGGTTTTTACCATAAGACAGATTTATTTCTCTTTACTTTTTCTACCAAGGTGGCTATTGGTAGGTTTTCACCAAGGCACTTTTTCTCTTTTTCATTTTTTTCTTTTTTTCTTTTTTTCTTTTTTTCTTTTTTTCTTTTTTTTGTATTTTTTGATATTTTCCCAACAGAAGAATCCTTGGACAATGCTCCTTTGAAAGATATGCTATAATAAACCATGGGTATGACTAGGATGCTCAAAGATATTGATAAGAGGGATGGACGGATGGAAAGTATGCATTGGAAAATGAATGTGAGGATAAGAAGAAGGTATGTTGTAGATGGGAATGTTGGCAAGATCAACTTTGACACACACTTTGAAGAGTGGTGGAATGATGGAGGAATGATAGATGAAGGAGGTAAAGGTCCTTTTGAGGTAGTGGATTTTTGGATATGAGAACCCAAATTAGACTTGGAAAGTGGAAGATGTTTGGAAGGAGATGGAATGGAAGCCTTTGGAAGCTTGAATGTCAATTTTGATTCTTCTTTTGTGTGCAAGTCCTTCAAAAGTGACTTGGGAATCCACATATTCTTTGATTTTTCTTTCTTTTGGAATGCTTTTGAATGCACTTCTTCAATGAGGGATTTAGGAACGCACATTTTATTTTTTTCTTTTTGCTTTGTGGACCTTTGCGGCCTTTTGGATATTTCATTTTTCTTTTCATTCACATGTCGATTAGATGGGACATTGTGATTTTTATGCACATATGGATTCTTGGATTTATGATTTTTATGTTGTACATCAAAATTGTTTCCAAAAGACTTAGGAATTGTGGATGAATAGGAATAATATGAAGGGTTCATATGGATCGGTGTTTGGACATTCTTCAAGTATGTGTGCCTTCATTGATCTTGATACATGGTAGGGTAAGTGAATGGATAACTAGGGATGATAGGAATAGATGATGGAGGAATATATGGACCTAATATGGATGGAAGAGATGAAGACTTTTGTTTTGGGACATAGGAACCCAAAATGGATTTGGAGGATAGTGGAGGTATGTGGTTGCATTTGAATGGAGGAATATAAGGTGTGAAAGGGATATCAATATCTTTGGAAGGAGCTGCATTGCCAAGGTTCTCATCTTTAAGATTTATCTTTATAATAATAGGCTCATGAATAGCTTTGATAGGAACACATTTGATAGGATCAACTAAAGCTTGAGTGGATTTATTATCATGCAAGGGATTTGGAAGAATGATGGTTTCTTGAGGTGAACATGGAGGAATATGACAAGGAAATGATGGGATGCTTTGATCTTGACAAGGATCTTTGAATGATGTAGAGATGGTATTTTTCTCTTGATTTTCAATATGCTCATTGGAAGTTATGGAAGGGATATCTTGATCTTGCTTGGGAAGTGGAGAAGATGTGGAACTTGGAAAGGTACTTTGTTCTTGGAATGTAAGGATATCATCTTGGAAGCCATGAAAGAATGCAAGGGGATCATCACAAGGTTCGAGGGATATGGGACCTTCATCAAATATGGGAGGGGATTGTATATAATCATGATCTTGATCTTTATCACTATTTATCTCTTTTCTCTTTGGATTATCTTCTTGACATGGAGCAACTTCTAAGGATAAGGTAGATGTTTGGATATGTATGGGGGATGTTTAGAGGTATGATGTAGGATCCTTTTGAAGGGGTATAATAGGCATTGAAGCACATGAAGCTTTGAGGTGCAAGATCTTTGAAGCATGGAAATGATCTATTGCAAGGTGTAAGTTAGCTTGGGTTTCTTTTAGAGGTAGCCCTTGAGGGTAGACATAGTTAATGGGAAAAGTGTCATCATTAGGCTCATTCTTTGATGGAGGAATTTTGGATAGTTGTGGAGCTTTGGGAGATGACTGAAAGATGGAAGGAGTACTAGCTATGGGAGGATCTTTGCTAGATAGAGGTTCGGGAGATGGACAAAGGATGAAAGGATTAATCTTGCTATATGGAGGTTTATTATCTTGCTTGAGAGCGGTATTTTTCACTCCATACTCTTTATTATCTTGATCACAAATAGGTTGATTATGCAATTTCCTTTGATCTGAGATAACTTTGTTGCTCTGAAATGCTTCTTTTTGTGAGGAGGATGAAGATACGGATGGCCCATCATTATAAAGAAAAGGACACCTTAATCTTAACAATGACTTTTTAGATGATGCCTCTTTTTGTTTTTCCTTATTCTCTATCAAGGTTGATGTGTCAAAATCACGAGGAAGCTTAGCTCCTGCTTGAACTAACTTCATGAAATATGCTTCTTTATTCTTCTCCAAAACTAATTGCATTATTTTCACAAACATGGGATCTTGGAGTGCTTCCGAAAATTCATCTTTAGATACTTCATCATCTTGATTCCAATGGAGATTTTGATCTTGATTTCGATAATTGTTCTCCATAATAGGGTTGATTTTTTTCTCAAATAGACTCATCATTATAAATGATTTTCAAGGATATGATCTATTTGTTGCACTAATAAAGAATATCTCCAAAAAGGGTATCCAAATATGAAACCAATTTTTTTTGAATCCTTCGGGAAATACTCTCTGTTTGACCTTTTGTGTTTTTGGGCATCACTGAACCAAGCGTAGGCATGACCAAAACTTCTCTAGGCATGCACTAGTTTGTTGTTAGGCAGTCCTCTGTAGGTTCTTAGGTGACACTTTACTGTTACTAAGTGGGTTTCCAATTCTTCCAAGCGTGTCTCAATTTTTTCTAAGCGTGACTTTAGGATGTCTACGCAGGTTTGAATAAGTCATAGGTGTGGCTGAATCTCTGATAGGCGAGTGTGTTTTGTGCACAGGTGACACTTATCTGACCAAGGTGTAAGGTTTTGAATTTTTTTTAAATGTATAAGATCAGATTTTTCAAAATTTTCTTGTTTGAAAATTAAAAAAAAATGTAGCACACACATCAATGTCTCTAAAAACAATCTAATGTGTATATTCTCAAATGTTTTCACAAGTATAGCACAAGAATAGATTCCAAATATCCTACCTAAAGTCAAATTGTCTTGTAAACATGGCTCTACAAGGTAGCTTTGCTATTTTATCTAGGTGTTAGTAAATATTTCGTTCAAAATGGATTAAAATCTCTCATCCCCCAAGTATGTTAAGGGGCTTCCCACATGCACCGAAGCATGATTTTGTGCAATCTGTGAGGACTACTAGAGGAAGTTTGAGAAATTAAAATCCTTTTGTCATGCACTCCATTAAGGATACATGCATTTCATTTTATAGTGGGTCGGATTCTCGCGACAAAAGAAAGTGTATCCCACTTTGGGCTGTCCCTCTCACCGGCCCTTTAAGGCAATCTCGGGAGGTGAGCCCACTAAGTTTTAAACATGTTCATTTGAAAGCATGAAAAGTGGATTAGGTAGAGCAAGTTTGGGAATTTGATCCACTCAAAGAGTGAAGAGCATATCTCTATTGCTTTTCCCTTATCCCAAACACTTACAATCATAATTTTTTGTTCTTTTTCAACTCCATGACAAAGGAGTTCTTAGAATTGAAATGTTTGTTCTTTCCTTTTAATGATTATCTATGTTTAGAAATTTGACAATGCGACAAGATAAGGGAAGATGCAAGCTTGATATGAAAAATACCTCAACTGATGATAGTAAAAGCTATGCGCATTTTTAAGTAGTAGTTTTTGTCATTTTTATCTCCAAGTCCTTCCCTTACCTTAGAAAATGCATTCCCTCCAGCAACAAGTTACTCGGCACAAACGAACAAAGTGAGGGGAAATCAAAATCAAAGCTTAAAAATGATGAAGTTGATTATGCTTTTGATTTATTTTGAACTCAAATATTTGCAAATTAATCAAAAGGTGCAAGGTATACTCTAATAGGACGTACCTACAACATAAAAACTAGTGAATTAATTAGTCACGTGCATAATCTAATAAAATATTGCATTTTTTTTTTGGCACAGTCTACGCGACATTTGAATGACAGAAAGTGAGATTTTATTAAGTATACACGTGATTTAATTGACTGTGAGCGTCACATTTACGCGGCTCAAGAGAAATCAATTAAGTCAGAAGTGATATTTAATTAATCTGAGAATTAAATCATTAATCAAATGCAATAAAATGGTGAAATGATAGCGACAGTTAAATTACCAGAAGTGACATCTAATGTTTTGGAAGCGTAAATGAAACTAGCAAAGGCAAAGCAAAGCTTCAAACAAAGTGACAATACTTCAAAGATAAGCGATACTTACTACTTTATAAGCGTAAATGAAATCATCAAAGGCAAATCAAAGCTTCAAATTAAGTGACAATGTTTTAAACATAAGTGATACTCCCTGTGTCGTAGGCGTAATTGAAATTTGTAAAGGCTAGAAGCTTTGTCAACCGAAGCGTGATTTCTTTCTGTCATGCGGTACCTCTTTTCTCTCAGGTGTGAATCTGCATGTTAATCCACGTAAGTATCCAAATTGTAGGTGATTTTTAATTTACCATACATGACATTTCTTTGCTTCAGGCGTGACTTCTTTACTGGCAGGCATGATTTCTTCTCTGTAACCTGCAGACAGCAAGCAAATTCAAGTAGTTCTAGCCTAAATATTGCAAATAAAATGATAAATCTGACTGATTTAGAGGCCTAGGGCCCCATGGTGGGCACCATTTGTGTTATGATATTATTCACCTTCATGAAATTAAGATCAAGTAGCAACAATTTAAGCTAAATACAAAGGAAATTTACTCTAAAATGTAACTACAATCTATAACATCTCATGGATCTCTAGAAAGAAGTGGTAAGTGAGCTCTCAGCTGCAAATCCTCACTAGTGACACCTCTAAAATGAGAATAATGCTGCTATGATGCTTCTAAATACTTATTCTATGATGAATTTATGCTTAATCTAGCTCCATTGATAACAATGCAATGATAAAATGATAAAATGATAAACTCTAAATGCTCAAATGCTTCAATTGCTCTTAGAAATGATCTCAATTGACTATAGTAACAATGCTTTTCAATTGACTTCCAAGATTGAATGCTCTTCAAAATGCTTCATACTTATAGTAATTTCCCAAGGGTAGGGGGTAGAGTGAGTTGATCATGGTTATGCTTGGGTAAGGTCAATTGGCTTTGCTTTGTCCATAAATGGGGGGACAAGGAGGGGACAATCATTTAAATGGTTTCAAAAGGCTGGACCATTTCAACAAAAGTGAGTGATTTGTGTCCATTTTGTCTCCAATTTGCTTTGTTGAGGGAAATTATGATTTATTAATTAATTAAAGTAATTAAATTTAGCCATGAAGGGTAAGAGGTTCATTTTGATTTTTTCTTTCAACAACTATGTCATTAATTAAATTTAATCAATTTCATAGTGTTTTTCCCCTTTTCAAGCTTTATTTAATCATTTAATCATTTAATTGAATTTTCCTTTGATTTGAATTGCCTTTGTCCCATTTATAGATTTTTCGTGCTATTTTGATGATTTGATTGCACTTTTTGATTGATTTAAGCCTTTGGCCAATTTTTCATGTCTACAATAGGTACTGAGAGGGGAGGGGTGAATCAGTGCCTTCAAAAATTTACTTGTAACAACCTTTCTGATATATAACTGAATACTGTAATAACCAATCAAAATAACTTGAATCTAATTGCATAAATCAATCATCTAGTTAACTTAAGAAAGTAAACAACATGAAATCAATATGACAATCACATAACACAAGTATTTTGGTAACGCAGAAACCCTTGTTAGAAGGTAAAAACTGTGGTGGGAATGACACCCACAAATTCTTCACTACTGCAGATAGAAAAGGTTTTCCTATTAAGGCTACAAGTTTTGATCACTTCTGGTGATCTTACCCTGTTAGGAGTAACATATTAGATCAGCTAGATCTACCTAGTTATAGGATTTAACAACAATATATGAAGTGTGTACTCGGTTAAGAGATTTATCAAAACTCTATCATAATTGTCAGAAAGTAATAGGTAACTATCTGCTAGTTGACAACTCAATTGTCTGAAACAGATCTATAAGTGCTCATCAAAATATCACCTTATTTGTGATGGTTCTCTACTTTGATCTGCTCGGTAGCCTTGTCTGATTTTGCTCAATCTGAAAACCTTTGTACTCTGTTCTACTCGGTAAACTGATTATCTTGAAGATAGGAAATTTCTTCAAGTGCTCCATGATTCATATATATCAGTTCAACAACCTTATAAAATGGTGCGAACATATACAATATATAGTGTTCTATTTTGCCGCTTAAGCAAAAAATTAGGTTACAAAAGAAATCATAACCCTAATATCTACGGTGCAAAATAACCTAGATCAACTAATACAAATAAGATAATCATTGCATTTAATGAATATCTTTTACAATAAATGCTCCTCAATCTTGGTAAACCATTTTATGATCTGTTGTAACCATATACATTGAATAATGTGTCATTTTTTTATTACTATGTCATTTTCTATGATCATCAGTAAACACTGTATAATCTGCTCAGTGTATACTGCGATGCTTGGTGTTTGGTTTTACCGACTGCTCTGTCTTACTTCTAGTTACCGACTGTCTCAATATAAATGACCGACTGACCTATTTACTATCCTTTGATACTAATGACAACCTAAAATGCTCAATAGAGATGAACAATCTCCCCCTTTGGCATTAGTATCAAAACTTCAAAATGTATATAGACAAAATGTTTCTATATATTCCTTATGTCTCCGCCATATACACATCCACAACAAAAACTTCTAAGTAAAAAAGTACTCCCCCTCGGTGCATGCTCCCGGTAGTATGTAATATACATAAAAAAATATACTATTTGGCATATACATGTTTTCCCCCTTTTTGATAATAATGCCTAATACCCAAAAATTATGTAATGTATACTTACATCTTATCAAAAATGTTTTGATGGGTTTTCTTGACAGACTCCAAGAGGTTTTCCCATTCCTCTTTCAAGTTGGTAAGAGCAATTTGCTCAAGACCGACTTGTGCATGCATGTCAAAGATATTATCCAACACCGAAATCTCTGGTGTTGCCACAAGTTGCTCAACTTTGACAGTATGTGTTTCAAAAATCTTCAGGTAAGGAGTGAGTTCTTTCTGTAACTCTGTAACCTGATTGGTGATGTGCGCTTCTTATTTCCTTAAGTCTACTATCAGCCGCCGAAGTTCCTAAACTCGGTTAATGTTCTTTAAGAAAGTAGTTGGCTCGGTGATAGCTGCTTGTGTACTCAACTTTATTTCTTCTTCTAAACCTTTTATCTTTTCACTAATTTCTATAGTGAAGGTGTCTGTAGTACAAAGCTTGATGAGAAATTGACAGATTATCTGGGTAATAGATTTTACCTCGGTAATGACCTCAGATAATTTCACCTTGTTTAGTGCCACTTCAGTGCTAATCCTTTTTACCAATTTGGTTTGAATCTTTGACTATACCCTTTCTTCTATTATTTTGTCTGCATCTGTATCAGGGGCATTGATTTTGTCGGTGAGGGTGGCAAGTTGATCTAAAATGGGAGTATTCTCATCAATATTTGTTTTTGGTACTATCTGTTGTAGAATATCCCATACATCATTTAACACTTCTTTGTGTTTGTGTTCTTACCTTAACTTCTCTTGTGCCGCTTTCCTTGAACATAGTTCCCCATAATTGCTAAGGTCCTCAGGACTTAGGGTTCTCGGGTCACATTCTGGTATAATGATAACTTCATCAATGGTGACTAGCCCTTTGGCTTTCTTCTTCTTCTTCTCACTTATGACAAAAGATTTTTCATCACTCTTCGGAGTATCTTTCCCAGTTGACACTGTATCATCCTTCTTTTGCTCCTTGATAGACAGTTTAGGAGTCTTGGTTGTAGTGTCAAGTGGGTTCACCTCAGTTGAATTTGTTTCTGCTGGTTCCTTTGTTTTTGTAGACTATGCCTCTAGTTGGTTAGGCTCATTTGTATCTATAGGTTGCTTGGGTGCTTGAATCTCAGTTGTATCTTTCATTGGCTCAGGATGAGAGACATTGGGTTGTACTTGGGAAATGATTTCAACTGCCTCTGTAAGTACAAGTAGTTCACCTAGTAGAGATGTACACACATTGTTAGTGTTTAATGCTTCATCTTTGTATTATGTAATTATTACATCTTCATCATCCTTATCATCAGGATCACCATTAGTGATGTCTTCAATGAGTGCATCATCATCGGTTTTCTTTTGCAAGTGGATCTTAACTTGATTCAGTGCATCCTATGAAATTTTGATTTCTTCCTTTTGTTCAGTGATATCAATTACCTCGGTAACTAATATACCAGTGTCTTCTATTTTCTTGTGTTTACTATCATCAATGAAAATACTTTTACCTTTTGAACTGTGTCTCTTCTTAGAAAGTTTTAGGAATGCTTCATGTTTAGCTTTCTCTTTTGCTTTCAAAATTGATGTCCAGAGAGAGTCACAAATGACATCCATATCATCCACATTCTCATCCATAATCTACATAGCTCTATTCTTGACTAAAAATCTAGCCTGATACCTTGTCATGTATTCACTTACCACAACAAAGCTAAAGTGTGAGGCTGCACGACCTAGTGACCATTCTCTTTTCCTTTTCTCTATTTCAAGTGCAATAGCCCATCTCTCACTTATTTTGTCATCAAGTTCCTTTGGCAGTTGACATGTGAATTCCATCGGTACTCTCTTGAACTTGATCATCATCTGGACAATAGCATGTTCTAGCTTTATCTTGTCCTCAATTGACATGTTGTTAAATTTGTCTATGCCTGGATCATTAAGATTTCCATTCTCAATTATATCTTCAATTATTTCTTCTAATGTGCTTTCCCTATTACGAACTAACTTGAATTGATCAGGATCATTTTTAGTCTTAGTCTCCTCTATATCTTCTTTACTCCTTATGTATTTCCTCTTTTTCTTCGGTGGTTTAGCTGCTTTCTTGTTCTTTCTCTTGATGTATTTCTTCGTCGGTGTAGCTGCTCTTCTTTTTGCTACTTTTACTACTTCTTCTTTCTAAGTAGATTGTGTTGTAGTTGCTGAACATGTACTCATTCCTTTAGGTTCTAGTAGCTGAATATCTTGTTCATCAGTTGTGGGTAGTTTAATTTCTTCTTCATAATTGGTGGAAGGAACCGGTGTATTATCCTTCTCTTTGCCTGACTCATTGTCCTCACTATCATAGGATTTGTCAACCAACTGTAACTGATCTTCGGTTGCTTCATCAACCAGTGACTCCTTAGGTGAGTCAGATGTAGTTCCATATTTTTCTATGAGATCCTTTTTCATTTTCTTTGCCCTTCTAGACATTTTACCGATCTCAATGTCCGTTGTGATTCTAGACTTAGCTTCCTCATACACTCCAAACCTACTGGCAGTGATGTCTATTTGTAATGCCAGCAATGCATTGATAGATTTCAAAGTGAAATCATGATTCATTTCATAACCCATTAGTGCTAGCCATTTTGTTCTTGGTTCTATTGCCTTTATCATTGAGTGGTCTATGCTTACCACAAAGCATATGTCATCTTCAAATTTACTTACTAATTCCTTTGGAATTCTACTCCTTTGTTGCATTTTTGTTTGAAATTCCTTGAAGTATGCATTGAATTCCTTGTTCAGACTATCTCCTAGACTTCTCATCATTTGACTGATTTGAGCAGTTATTGGTTTGTCTGATTACCAGTTTACTTTTCCAATACTCAGTACATATTTTTGTAGATAGAGAAATGTACAGACAAGTAGTGATCCGTACTTACATGTATTGGACTTCTTTTCTTTTATTGTCTTCATGTTGTCATGCAGTTGGTGTAGTAGTAGCTCGGCAAGATCAACCTGGTGATCTTTCTCCACAATTTTGTAAGCCATGTCTATGGCGCTGTAGGGTACACTATTCGGTCTGCTTGATTGAAATATCTTGTACCTGATGACATGAGCTGCAAATTTTACCACTGGATCTTTGATAGTTGATATTTTTAGTGCCCTATTGTCCCATTGAGCTCCAGTGTTCTTTTCTACGTCAGGACGAGATGAACTTCGAAAAGATTTGGCTTTTTCAGTTGTAGGGTACCCAGTAACCCGACTGATAATCTTCTTAGTGACCTCGACAGGTTTATCTAACCAAAATTTGCCATCATGAAATCTGCTCAGCATGATTCTTATCCAGTCATTGTGAAAGGATTGTGGGAAATATGTGAAACACTATAAACTTGACTCCTCAATCTTCTTGTATTCTAATTAAATCTTTCCATCCAGTCCACGAACTTGTTGATAAGTTGCAATGGTCTCAAAATCACATACTTCATCGATCTTGCAGTGAATGTAGGCCCTAACATCTTCTCTTAACAAAACCCTATCTAGAATACTAGAAAATGCACCCATATCATCTGTTTGTGCTATGACCTTAGGATGAGGTTTGAATTTCTCCTCGGCAAAGTGTGCCCTAAAAATTAATTCCTCTTCCTCCTCAAAGTTCTATGATTTTCTTGTGGTCGATGTCGATGCCATAAATTGTTTCTAGGGTTTTGGCAAGCAATAGATAACCAGTGTTCGGTAGGTAGATGAACTTACTTGTTATCATCAAAGAATTATCATCAGTTTGATCTATAGTAGCTTTGAATCTATTCTAAAAATCATTAGCTCAAACTCTTCTTTGTAAAATCTCCTTTCTTTGAAATTGCAATGTAACAATGAACTCTGTTTCTGCATATTTATAGGTTTTTTGATATTCCCACTCAAAATTTGATGCATTAAATGCATGACCTAACTTTTGGTACAAAATGGCTGTCAGCTCAGTAATGTCTACAATATCTTTTGCTCAGTTAACATAGAATTACTTCATCGGTTTGCAATGTTGTCGGTTAACCTTGTATAGTGATTACTGACGGGTAACCAACTCACTTTTCTTCTTTTACTGACTATGTGACATTTGTACACTTATAACACATAAACCGTGGTGCATCTATATTCATGTAGATTTGGTATTTGTACATCATATATAAGGAACTGTATGTAAAATGTGATCATTTAAAATGTCAGTTCCATACATACCTTTGTCATCTTAAGTGGAGGTACCGATGTCACCCAATCCAGTGGACGAGGTTTCACCGACAGTGTTACTTGACTTAGCATTCTCATTTGATGCTTTCTTCCACATTGTGTTCCTTAACTTCATAATATCTACAATGTTATATCCACTCTCAAATATATGGTTTTCATCAGGTGCTCGGTCTCTACAGTTCTTGCTTACATGACCGACCTTGTGAGAATGCATACATGCCATTCTTGCATTTGTCTAGTTTCTTGATTGTCCAATCCGACTCTTTCTGTAATATTTTTCTACAATATGTCCATACCAACCACATGTAGTACAATTAGTCCATGTATTATAATCCCAAACATATGAGTTACCTTGTCTCTTTAGTTGATATGGCTTTCATTGTAGTTTCTCTTTAGGTGTCCAGACTTGTTTCATTTTTGCCTTGCAATCCCTTGTAGTGTGTCCATGCTTATTACAAGTATAGCATATTTTCTCCTCAGTAGTATTATTAGTAATGTCATTCTTCCTAGCTTTGCATTCATAAGCTGGATGTCCAAACTTACCACAGTAATAACAATATCCATTGAACTTAGGAATGACAGGAGGCTTACCTTGTTCTTTACTTCTGCACACATTAGATGTATGTCCTATTTTTCCACAGTGATAGCATGTCAACACTTTAGGTTTTTTACTTTGATTTTTGTTGACTTCTTTAGCTTGTTGTGATGATTCTCCTTCACCAGTGTAGCCTATACTGGCTCTACTTTCGAATCTCCTCTAATTCGTTAGAAAATCATCAATCTTTTTAGAGCTGTCCTCGGCTAACTTCATCATCTCATTGTGTTGCTTTTGTGTTTTTATTTCATTTCTCAATTTTTCATTATCTTCTATGAGTGTTGCTACATCTTCAAGTCTTCTTGATAATTCTCCATTTACTCAGTTCATTTCTTGATTAATTGTCATCATCTGATTTGATACTTGGAAGTGACAATCAGTGAGTCTCTGAATTTCATTTTCTTTTTCTTGAAGTTGTTTAGTCATCAATCTTCAGTCTTCAATAGCCAGATTCTGATCTTGTTTAGCTTATCTACCATTGTTCATGATTTCCACCATTTGAGATTCATGACCGATTTGAAGTGCTTTCACTTGCTTAGATAGATGCTGATTCTTTTCAGATAATTCATAGATTATGCTTTCGGATCTGTTAGAGATGCTTCCAGAGCTTGATCCAATGTGATCAAATATGTCATCAATAGGTTCTTCATGATAACTAATTTCATTCAGCTGAATTGCAAGGTTCTTTCTTTCAACCAGTAATTTCTTCAGTTCTTCCTTGGCTTGTTTATACTACTCCACAAACATCTGCATTTTTATTTTTTGATTCTCAATAGTCTTGTCAAGATTGTATCTCTCCATGACTTAGATCTTTTCCCTTCAGTGGTTAAACTATTCAATAAGAGAGTTGAGCTCTGATACCAATTGTTGGAATTAGGAGAGATAGATACTAAGAGGGGAGGGGTGAATCAGTGCCTTCAAAACTTTACTTGTAACAACCTTTCTGATATATAACTGAATACTATAATAACCGATCAAAATAACTTGAATCTAATTGCATAAATCAATCATCTAGTTAACTTAAGAAAGTAAACAACATGAAATCAATATGACAATCACATAACACAAGTATTTTGGTAACGCAGAAACCCTTGTTAGAAGGTAAAAACTACGATGGGGATGAAACCCACAAATTCTTCACTACTATAGATAGAAAAGGTTTTCCTGTTAAGGCTACAAGTTTTGATCACTTCTGGTGATCTTACCCTATTAGGAGTAACATATTAGATCAGCTAGATCTACCTATTTATAGGATTTAAAAAAACTATATGAAGTGTGTACTCAGTTAAGAGATTTATACAAAGACTGTTAAGTCTACTCGGTTAAGAGATTTATCAAAACTCTATCACAATTGTCAGAAAGTAATAGGTAACTATCTGCTAGTTGAAAAATCAATTGTCTGAAATAGATCTATAAGTGCTCATCAAAATATCACCTTATCTGTGATGGTTCTCTGCTCTGATCTGCTCAGTAGCCTTGTCTGATTCTACTCAATCTGAAAACCTATGTACTCTATTATGCTTGGTAAACTGATTGTCTTGAAGATAGGCAATTTCTTCAAGTGCTCTATGATTCATATATATTAGTTCAACAACCTTATAAAATGGTGCGAACATATACAATATATAGTGTTCTATTTTTCTGCTTAAGCAAAAAATTAGGTTACAAAAGAAATCATAACCCTAAGATCTACGGTGCAAAATAACCTAGATCAACTAATACAAATAAGATAATCATTGTATTTAATGAATATCTTTTACAATAAATGCTGCTTGATCTTGGTAAACCATTTTATGATCTGTTGTAACCATTTGCATAGAATAATGTGCCATTTCTGATTACTATGCCATTTTTTGTGATCATCGGTAAACACTGTATAATATGCTCGGTGTATACTGCGATGCTCGGTGTTTGGCTTTACCGACTACTCTGTCTTACTTCTAGTTGCTGATTATCTCAATATAAATGACCGACTAACCTGTTTACTATCCTTTGATACTAATGACAACCTAAAATGCTCAATAGAGATTAACACAAAGTGTAGGAGGATCATCCTCTTGATCCTTGTTAATTGGCCCTTTTTCTTGTCAGATTTGGAGTGTTGATAGAGTCAACGACATTTGTTTTTCAATTATATTATAAATCTACAAGTAGAAAGAAAAGGAACCAACAGACTCAATAAACATGTCTTTTCATGCATTAGGTTTCAATTGTAAGGCCCAATGAGCCACTATGTAACCATTTGCCTTATTAAGCCCTAGTGGTTAAGATTAGGTCAAACTAGTCAAATAAGGTGGAGATGGCATAAAAATGATGTTTTTGTTCATGTAAGTTATATAGGTCATATTTACAAAGTTATAAGGGTAATTGATTCAAAAGTGACAAAAAATGCAATATTGGTGCAAAACATTGGTAAAAGTGATATTATTGATCATATATTTAATGCTAAACACATGTTTGCATTATTGCTCATATATTTAATGTATTTTTTATCAAATTGAAAATGTAATGCTTATGATGCTCAAATGTTGGTGTTGATTACATGTATATATTTTGTGTGATTATGTCACCCTTAGTGGAAATAGGTAATTGAGTAAAGACATCCTTAACACTTTTGGCGAGGATCCTACACAATCTAGATAGATGCTATTTTCTTGATGCTAAAAACATATTTGTATTATTTATCAAATATTCAATGCATCTTTATCAAATTAAAAATTTAATGCTTATGATTCTCAATTGTTGGTGTTAATTACATGTATGTGTATGTATATATATATGTGTGTGTGTGTCTATATATATATATATATATATATATATATATATATATATATATATATATATATATATATATATATATATATATATATATATATATATATATATATATATATATATATATATATATATATATATATATATATAGTGCAATTTTGTCACCCTTGGTGGAAATAGGTAATTAAGTAAAGACATCCTGAACCCTTTTGGCGAGGATCCTGCGCAGTCTAGATAGATGCTATTTTATTGATGCTAAAAACATGTTTGTATTATTGCTCATATATTTAATGTATTTTTTATCAAATTAAAAATGTAATGCTTATGATGTTCAATTTTTGGTGTTGACTACATGTATATATTTTTATGTGATTCTATCACCCTTGGTGGAAATAGGTAATTGAGTAAAGACATCCTAAACCCTTTAGCCGAGAATCTTGCATAGTCTAGATAAAGGAAAGGCAAGGAACATGTTGGTGTTTCAAAATGACTTATGCTCTTAGGCTGCCAATATACCTTCAGACATATTTTAGGAGTGGTTAGTTACAAAATGTATAAGGGACTTAAGGTAATTGGACCAACTATAGGGACAAGACTGCCCTCTACACTTTTGGCTTTGCAAAACCAAGGTGGGTATACCTAATCCAATAAAAAAATACTCTAATAACACCAAGACTAGATTTGAACAATAGATGATAGAAAGAAAGTACTAAGTGTCAACCAAACACTCATTGACTCTCCATTTCTATGGACAAATTACAACTCCTCAACTAAAGTTTAAAGGTTTAAAATTGGTTCTTGATTTAATTTGGGTGATTGTAAAAACCTTGATCAGTGTGTGCTAACAAGAGATTTAGTCATTTAGGCCAGTGCCTTATCCATTAGGCATGAACCTCAAAACACATAAGAAGCAAAGACTAGAAAATATTCAAGATTCATAGCCATAAATACATCTACCACAATCCTTAATACTTATAGATAATCCTTGTGCAAATTAGAATGAATTCATATCCCACCCAAAGGAATATTTAATCTAATCCTAGATCAAAACTCAGGAATGAAGATACATACATAATAGTTATGCAATGAACTAGAAAGTTCAAAATTCATGAAACTTGACACAACTGAGAGAAAAGAGCCTAATATTTGTATTAATTATGATGAATCCTACCCGTGCATACAAATTATCTCAAAATACAAGCTTGCAAATAACAACTTAGACCTGCAACTTTCTATCTCTCATTAACAAAGATTGAAACACAATTCTTACAAGCCTGAATGAGAATAGGGTTCACAAAATATGCCTGTCAAACACCTAACTCCCAATACCCTGAATGATCATGAAAAAAAATCCTTTTATCACAAGGATTGCAACAAGCATCCGATCATTCATGAAAAAATCCAAAATTCAACCACCCTCAAGAAATTGAATAACTGTAGACAAGACACGCCACCCAGCACAAGGCCATCAAGATCAAACTAATCGACAATCATAGCACATATTCTATCCATGTACCTCAAAAGGACAAAGAAATTATTAAAACCCCATTGATTTTGGCTACATCAGAGGTGGCATGACCCTCATGTCAAATTATCCTCGATAGAAACACCTCAAGACACAAAATCATTTTAACGGCCACCATGATCCTTCTCATAAAATCTCACCTGTAACTGAGCTGGAACATGACCAAAATTGATCTGACATTATGGCTCCTAGGATCGTTGTTTCAAATCCTGCAGAAACCCTAGCAAAGAATTCAAAATCTAGCTCCAACAGATAATTGATTCATTTTAAAACATGACCGTTGATTTAATCTCTTCCCGGCACATCAGGCAACCCACATGAATCGACATAATAGTCAACTAGCCCCTTTAAAAAATAACTTGGCCACATCCTCTATCTCTTGGCCAATAAAAAATGAGCACCTCAATGACACCTGGCACCAGACCCACCTTGACCTCGACCCTTATCTTTACCTTGGCTAGCTTCCCTAACCCTAAGTCATCTGGAGATCACGTGACTAAGGAAAATCTCCAAGTCGCTGAATGATTTAACTAACCTTGGTCTAGTCTAGAGATCACGCAAACAAAGGCATTCGTGTGATTACTAAACATTTCCTTGACCCTGGATTCCATCAAGCAAACAAGTGACCACCACTCGATCAATTCTCATCAATGATCCATATCTAATCTCCAAGTCCTTTTCCTTAACTCACGCTTGATCGTGAGATCACGCGACTGAGGCAATCACTAGATCTCAGATTCTATCTCTTAACCCTAGTTACATCTTAAGAATATGAGATAGCCTTTATTCGCCAAGTCACCAGATAAACTACTTAATCCCAGATAAATCATGAGATCAAGCCCCAGTTGTTGATCCTATCCTCATCTTGTGGTCCTTGTTGAATCGTTGAATGCTAGCATACTTAACCAGATCATCTAGAGATTCAGCGACTAAAGGATTGAGATAACCACCTGCCAAGTCACTAGATATTAAGTCATTGGCTGCTAAGACTTGGAGAATACATGAACACTCAGTCGCGTAATCGCCAAATAGAAAGATAACTGGCTGAGCTGGAAAATAAGACATGTGTAGGAATAGGACCTAAGTGCCATGAAAAGGTAACAGAGAAATAGAATGAAGCTAGGGTTTTTGGACTTAGACAAATTTTGAAACCTTGTACATGGACAAATCTATTTCTCAGACCTTAAAAATGCCACAATTTCCTAGTTTCTGCACTTCAACACATGCGATCTTGATTGAAGCTTGGACACACCATAAAATATCCCTAGCTAAGGGTGCAAGCCATGAAATCTCACAGATCTTCTTCACTGACCAGAACAATTTTGCAGGTGGTCATGATACTTTTCACAAAATTTTGCCAGGCTAGACCATTTTCTTAGGATTTTTGCTAAGACGGGAAAATGGCCTAACATAACACAAAATATATACAATGTTTATGATGTTACTTTATTGATATCTAAACAAATGTTTGTATTATTGCTCATATATTTAATGTATTATTTATCAAATTGCAAATAGAATGCTTATGATGCTCAATTCTTGGTGCTAATTACATGTATATATTTTGTGTGATTCTATCACCCTTGGTGGAAATAGGTAATTGAGTAAAGACATCCTCAACCCCTTTGGCGAGGATCCTACACACTCTAGACAAAGGAAAGGTGAAGATTCTTCTCATGGATCGGGAGGTATAAGTCAATACACCCTATAAAAACCCTTCATTATTCTCTTTCTTTCTCTTTACACCCATCTTGGAGTGGGTTAATAATAAGCTAGGTTTCAGCAACTATATTTTGTCAAACCTTTGATTTTTTTCTCACCTAATCCACCTTGACATCAACATGGTATAGCTCATTCCACTTTCATGACCCTCCTATATGCAGTAGAGTTATCTACACAACTAGGCTAATGTATAGGGTCCTTGTGGATATTCTAACCATACTCTACTTTGACCCACTATCAAGTACTCTTCCTCTTTAGCTCTGTAATAGTTTTTTGGCTAGTAAATTACAACTTCTTATTGTCTCTCCATGGAATCCTAAAATTTATTTCCTCTCACAATAAAAATCAACCCTCTACCAACTATCTCTCTCATTTGATGGAATGTAGGTACCACCAAATAGGTATTTGTCAGATGTGTCTTCCTTGTGCGAGGGAAATTCAGGAAGAGAAGATGAAAGTGAGACATGTAGTAGGCCTAAAAGAGGGAGATGCACTAGAGATCAAAAGATTAGAAGAAAATTATGTAAACACGTGGAATTTTTTATCTCAAGGGGGGACATGTTCTTATGATGATAAGAGCATAGGAAACATCGAGGTTCCCTTGAGGTACAAACATATATAGAAACAATGGGTACCCAAGGAACTTTGTCCAATAAACACTAATTTTTTTGTTAACGAGAGGATATATCGCATAACACCATCATCATTACATGGTTTGGACCTATTTTCCATGGATGATATAAAGGTCTATAACTACAAATTTTCTAAATTGATGGATTATGTTGGACCCCATTACATTTCCAAAAATTGGATGCAGTTGGTTTGATATACATGAAGTATGCGTAGGTATGCAGTGTTAGAAAATTATATATAGCTAAAAGATAATGATCAAAGTAAAAGAGTGGCTATGTACATTGATGAAAGACAAAAAGAAATATGGAATATTGTAGGGTTTATATAAACAATACATGACCTAGGTCAACAAATAGAAAATCCAATTGCATATTCAAGGTGCACGAGGGAAACCTTGTATTCATATGTGCGATAAAATCAATAAGTGTAGGGGAAGAGCTGCTAATCAATTACAATTTGAATTGCATAAATATAAACAAAGTTACTATAAAGTGGTATGTACTATATACCATTTTAACTAGCCTCCAATTAATGACTCCAATATACAATTTTATTATTATGTTTTTTTCATAAGTCTATTGGTATTATTTTACTAATGTTTTTTTATATTTAATTTTTAGCATAGCACAACATTGATCATAGAGGGGAGGCCATAACCCATAACATAGTTCAGAATGCATCTCAAAGCATTTCTACCCAACAGGTTAGCCTCATTGTAATTACACAAATGAGATATGAGAAAAATATTATATTAATATGTTCTTTTTGTTAGGATTTTGGATTAATTTTGATAATGTTACTAATATTCTTTTCACAAGTTGATGTTAGGGAAAAGGCACCTGCAATAGATGAAAACATCAATATAGAGGTTGACTCACTATTATGCAATGATGACATCACATATTCCACAAACATTTTTGAAAAGATAAGAAAGACAAAAAAAATTTAATAAAGAAATCCTTCAATTGTTATTCATAGTCCCTCAAAATGATGATATAAAAGAGAGGGTGAAACAATTGAGTGAGAGATTACAAAAATTGCAAGCTGTCATGAAATCTTTGATTATAACATAGGCTTATTCATGGTTTATTTTTTATACTCTTTTATGTCATGAACTAAAATATGTGTTATTTTTATTAAAAAAAATTGCATCCTCACGATGTTGTTGGTCATGATGAGGGTATTGCAGGTAGTTCAAGTGTTGGCAATGTTCCTATGCATACACCATCTCATCTGACCCCATCATACATGCCTATATTGTTGACTCAAATGTCAACAATACATAGCATGTAGTCATTGGGTACTACACCCTCTAGCTATGAGCACATGGAAGATGTGGAGGCCACTAGTAGTCATGGTGATATTTTAGTAGCATTTCCTAGATCTTCTTGTATTACTAGTACACGAACATTTTCAGTCACATTTTTGGTGAATATATATAGTCCAATTGTAATTTACTTATTGATCACTATTTTTGGACTAATGATCCCCTTCCCATAAAGATAGAGAAGTTTCTAGGTACTTTAAAATTATTATTATATATAGTCCAATTGTAATTTACTTATTGATCACTCTTTTTGGACTAATGATCCCATGATTTTTTTTACAGGCAATGATGTTTTTTTAATAAAAATCTAAATGATATTATATTGGAGGTCTTCGGGCCTACCATATGTACATAGTGGAATGCCCAAAATGAACAATTAAAAGATGGACTCATAAACCATTTAGTTGTGTTAATCGGAGATGACACATTCAATAAAACTAAGGTCCTTTAGAAAGATGGTACATATCTAATGAATCTGAGGGACCAATATAGGTCACATATATAGAAAAATAGAAAGTACAAATGTCCCCCCATGATTCTAGAGAGAGGGAGTGGAAGGACCTAGTTTCAAATGGTAAGGAGAAGGCTAAAAGAGAAAAGGACATACACCATTGGGCCAAGGAAGGTATGTGATACTATCAACAATGTAAATGTGTACTAATTACTCTTTATTTTTACATAATCTATTGTATTTCAAACTTTTCATAGGCAGGCTGACACATTAAAGGCAACAAAGGCAAGTCTAGAAAAATACGGGCATCACAAACTTGGCTCTAGTAGTTATATGAAAGTTTCCACATGAATGTAAGTATCAATAAATGAAATATTGCATCAAAATAATAAATTGCAAACAATTTTTTTTACTCACACAATAGAAGCAAAATTCATGATATTATGCAAAAATGAAGGGCTCTGAATTCAATAGAATGCCCATAGAAGATGGCATCAAGATTTCCTTCCAGTAAGGCTATGGAGCTATGGTTGAATGCCTAAGGGCCTTGCATGGGAAAACAAAACCTTACAATGCATCTGATACACAAGTAAATAACATAAATGAAGATTATTTAAAATTAAATATTTGAGAAATTTATTCGATATTAATTTCTATCATAAAGTGACTATATTTATTTTAAATAAGAAAGCAATGCTAACAATGCACATGACATTGGAATGCAACCTACTAAGGGTGGAGCACAACCTACACATGATGAAGGTTGTGGTGTGCATCCTAGTACTAGAGGTATTCATGTGCTATACAAAATTTTTTATGTAATTATTAATACAACTAAACATCTTTAATTGCAATTGGTGTAGTAATGAATGTAACCTTTTCTATTTTTACTTTAGAGATGTAGAGCGTGATAAACAAGTTGAGCATGATTAGGCTGGACAAGTACACCAGGAACGATGTGCCCCCTTCAGATAAATAGGACCATTGTTATTCTTTTAAATGAATTTAATTACAATTGGTGAATTGATTAATGTAACCTTTCATGTTTCAACTCCAAAGGATTTAGAGAGTGTTCAACATGTTGAGGATGAGGCTAGATCGCATGATCAAGAAGATGATGTGGCCCCATCAGGTAAAAAGAACCCATGTAATGTTCTTTTAAGCAATGAAATACTTGTAACAATAATAAATTTTTTTATCATTTTAATACATTTCTTTGTTATTGCAGTGGGCGCCCCTTTGCATAGGCCACCATGTCATGTTACTAGGCATACATTAAGATCAACAATAAAGGGAAAAACAATTGAATAGGGGAAAGATGATGAATAAAATGATGGTCCACTTTTTCTTTACTCAGCTTAAAAGAAAGGAAATGGTTGTAATCATATTATGTTTTAATGAATGAATTTTATGTGTTAATGAATGGATGTTAATTAATGTTATGTGATAATCAATGAATGTTAAATTTTATTAATGGATGAAAGAATGAATGAATGTTATATGTTAATAGGGAATTTAAAGTGATGTCGGGGAGGTTCAAATGAGCTTCTTCCTTAAAGTGGTTGGCCCTATTAAGTAGATAATATTAAACTATTCTTAAAACAAAGAGAAGCTCAATAAGGTAACACACTTTTCAATGTTTCATTATGTTTCATTGTTAATCTTATTGAATAATGTGTATTGAATCTTAATTGTAGGGTCCAATAGAGAAAACATGAACAACAACACCACAAGTAACTTACTGGAGACCATGATAGGTAAAGTTCTTAATTAAGATTTCTAATTGTTCAAATTCATACTATGGAAGTATTCATACTATGCACAATTGAGATTATCAAAATCACAAAAGTAAGTTTTTTAATACTTCTCCATTTGTTAATTGTATTTTAATGTTGAGAGGATTTGTATGTATGTTTCATGATTTGATTTTTTTTTGTAAAAAGAGATCTTATTTGTTTTTTCTATGTATTATGTTTCATGAAATTATGAGATCTCTATTTGTAAAAGGAGTATAGAAGAACATCAAAATATTTCAATATGTGTATCCCAATGTGGTGCCAACTATACCCATGATGTAATTAGTCCCAACAATGTAATCAAAGTATTTTAGTATTGGAAGGTACAGAGTAATAAATTTTGAGTAGTTTCAGTGCTTCCCAAATGTTATACTACCTGATATTAGAGATGAATTACCAAAGTTCAGTGGATCAGAGTATGAATCAATAGATAGGTACCTATCTTCAAGATTTTAGTGATCTAATTGATGTAGAGGGTCTAGGTTACCTCAAGAATCCTTTAGTTTTCTACTTGTTTTTATTTCTAACTTGACACCATCCAATGGTATGATCTCCTAGCCTTCTTCAAGAGGCCCAATACCTTTTTAAGTTCTCTTGGGTCACCTTCTTGTGACCGACAACCTTGAGAAATTCATATTCTTTGTGAGATATAACTTCTCACATCAAATCCATAATTATTTTAAAGTAATTCTTGATAACTAACATTTTAGAACAAAAGTCTCAAATTGTTGCTAAATTTGAAATGTAATATCTGGGTGTAATTGATTTGTTAAAAATGGTGAGCAGAGGGCAGAGTGGAAGACATGGTGGAGGGAAGAGTGGAAGACATGGTGGAGGGAAGAGCAGAAGACATAGTGGAGGGTAGATATGGCAGTCGCACGACACAAGACAACCTCTGCAATCGCAGAGCCATCTGTTTAAACAATACTATTTTGAGCAGGATCTTCATACCCGAGATGAGCTAGGGCACAAGTTACAGATGTTGAGTCAGAAGAATAACCACTTGGGCTAGGACAAGGGTTTGCAGTGAATCAAGCAAGCTAAATCTGACATTCGACATCGACTTTACTCTTCTGGGTTTCAGTCAGTTCCATTTTCCCAGAGAAATAAGCCTAAAGTAGATGTAATGCCCCAATCTGAAGTGGATGACTTCATGAAGATTTTTAAAGGAAAAGTGATAGTCCAGCCAGTGAAGCCCTTCTTTGTTAATCCAATATTTCATATCAAGGCACCTACAATGAAAAATCATGGGGTTTAGACTATGCAAAAACAAAACATGCCCAAAATAGGGAAGATTTCCCCACAAGGGAAGGTCACCAATCTGTTGATTAATCCTCCCAAATTCAATGGTATCTCCACATTTGAGGTTGGTGAGTTGACTAAGCAAGTTGCTAAGAGGCATGTGGTATCCTTCAACTAGGCTCTTACTTCTTCAGGTCAAGGTTTTTTCAAAAAAGGAAACAAGCGGGAAAAATATTCAAATTTCAATCACTCCTGTCTCAATAGATCTTGACATTTTCTTAGACAAAAGGGGATGGGTAGGAACTGGCCTCATCAAAAGAAACTAGTTTTTGATATCTGTGAAGGCACGCTGCTTGGATCCCCTATTGTGATCCGATATACTCATGGTCCTAGTATGGATAATGGTGATGATCATAATGTTAATCAGATTCCTAATGGATCTACATCAGAGTATCAGTAGCTAGTGGATAGTAGTGCACCCTTCAATCCAAAAAAACCTACCCTAGTTTGGCAGGCCAAGCAGTTGTAGATTCATTCATCACCAACGATTCCTTAGTATGGTAACGATCCCCATTCCTCAATGACTATTATTCTTCTAGACCACTTGCTTTAAGACCAAGTTTACCTTTTTTAGGACAAAGCTCTAATAGGTAAGTTCTCGAAACTAGATCTATCTATTGATGATATTAAGTCTTGGGCCTTAGAGCACTGGCTGGGTTTAATAGATGTTTTCTAGTTAAATGTTGAGTTGGGTTATTTTCTTTCCAAATTTGAATCTGTGGATATGAGGGATGCTATCCACAAGAATAAAAGCTGGTTTTGCAAAGGTTTGGGCCTCTTTACCTTGATATGGACTCCCAATGTAATGTTTTAGGGTAGATCCCCTTTATTCTTTCCCATTTGGGTTGTGTTGCTGCAATTACCCTTAGAATATAGAGATTTGGATATCATAGAGATTATTTCCAATAGGCTTGGAATATTTGTTAAGCATGACTTAATCCCTTTTGAGCATCCACATTGAGAGGTTACAGTGTGCATTCTTCTCGATCTGGCTAAGGGCTTACCAAAATCCATTTCCTGAAAATCAAAATGGGGGTATTGGGAATAGGAAATTGTTCTTCAAAATGAAGACACTATCATGTTATTCCAGCATCAGCTAGGGCACTTCACAGCACAGTGTAATCCTCAACCTCTTACCCAGTTGGTGGTGTGTGAAGATCATTGCACAAACCCCCTTCAATGCTCAATGCATTTGACTTCCCCTTGTGTTATGCAAATGGATGCTCAAGCCCCTTCAGAAGCCCCTATTAAAGATATGCCTTTATTCTATAATTCATATGAGGCATCCATATTCTTCTATTTTGTGATCAGATATATTCTTTTGATCCTAGAGAATTCTAACAAGGTCCTTTTATTAGACTGGAAGCCTGAAGAAACACATAATCTAGACATGGATATTCTAGTGCAACAACTTATGTTTTGAGACTCCCCAATTAAAGAACCAATAACACAAGATGTGCTTGACAAAGAGGCCTTAGTCCACCTTCGAGAGAGGAAATTATCAGATCAGTTACTGTCAGAACTAGCTACTAAAATTATATATGAAATAGTAGAAGAAGAATGTGTATTATTTCATTAAGCTAATCACAATTTAATAGATCCTCAACAAATAATCAAAGGTGCCACACAAGCAAATTTTGGCCAATCTATCAATGTCGCAGGGTAGTCACTAGCTTTCAAGGATGACATAGGTAGAGTTGAAATAGTTGAAGATGAGGGAGTATTACTTTACGAAGTTGATCAAAATCCAATAGAATTTCAGCATGTAGAAAAGTGTATCAAAGATGTCCAAAGTGATCATTCTGCCAGTGTGGGTAGGCAGACACAAGCTTATGTTCCGCGGTCGTTCACACAAGATAGTGAAAATCTTCTAAAGGAGGGTTTAGACTATTGGAAATTTGGCTGAGTAGGTTACATAGATGTTTTCATTATGGAAAAATATGATCTACATGAAGATACCATAGGTCAGAGAGCTAGTATGTCAGAGCGCAATGCAAATTGTCTAAGTATAAGACAATGTGTTTTTACTAGTGAACCTGATGATAGTTTTGGTTTGCAATGTTGATTGGAGTAAGTTCACTACTTGCACACTTGAACATAGACTCTATGGTGACTATTAAAGACTCATCTCAGAGTGCAAGTCAGTACGACATGTACAGAAGAAGTTATGACAGTTCTACTAAAGAAGGTGTTAAGCCGACATGACAGAATATGAAGATAGAATTGATAAAGAGTTAAGGGATTATTTTGTTTATCAAAATAATGACTTAACAATATAAAGGGATGACATCCTAGATGTTAACCCTTGGATAAAGATATTTGTAATATGATAGCCGACTGGAAAGTTATTAATCTTAATAACTTGTATAAAGATATGTAAGAATGTAATTGTGAAAGACATCAATGAAAGTGAGATGTAACGAATGAATGCAATAGTGATAGTGAAAGAGCAGCGAAGAGATATTGATGAAAGTAGTATAAGTTTATGTACCTTGACCTCTTTTGTAATCAGTGAATATTGTATATTACTTATTTGGGTAGTGGGCTCATCTAGTAATCATATTTTATACTACCAACTCCTAACAGGGTTGAGGCTTCTAACAAGGCCTATAGTCCCTTAATCAGGACTGAGACACTATACACATGTAATAGACTCCTAATAGGGTCAATATCCTTAACAAGATACTTTTTATTAGTGGATCTTTGTGGGTACCATCCCCACTGGGGTTTTCCCTTGGCCAAGGTTTCCTTGAGAACAAATAATGTGTTATGAGTTCTTTAATTTTATTGCTATGCATGTTGTTTAGCTTCTTATGTTATGCATGTGTTAAGATAATCTGTTATATCCATAATTGGGAAAAATCTAAAGTTTGTAGAATACTGATTCAACCCCCCTCTCAGTATTCCCTAGTTCTAACAATTGGTATCAGAGCCAGGTTACTCAAAAAAGAATCATTCAAGGAAAGCCTAGCAACTTAAGTAAGATCTCTATGGATATGGATCAACTATAGAAGAATCTTGAAGAAGCTCTTGAATAGATTGATATGCAGACTGAAGAAAGAGTTACTCTAAAAGGAAAATATGATGATGCAAACAACCTCATTGAGAAATTGAAAAACAAGTTGGAAGATCTAAAATCTAAAAAGGAATCCAAAATTCATATTGAAGATTGTCATGACAACTTAGAAAAAGAAAATGAGATCCTTAAACATGAACTGAAGATAGAAAATCTAAAGTTGAGTCTAAAAGATGGAAATGGCAAGAATGAAGCAAATCTGAAATCAAAGAATGAAAATCTTAAGCTTGAAAATGAAGGTTTAAAATCTAAACTTGGTAAAGTAACATTTGAATTTGAGAAAGTCAATTTGTAGTATGTTGAACTTGAGAAATACAATACAATTGTGAAAGGAGAATTGATTCAATCTAAGCAGCAACTTGAAAGACTATATTCAACTAGTGAGAAGATCAACGAACAAATATCTTATCAAAAACCATTCTATGATAATACTGGTCTTGTATTCAACACTTTTAAAGAAAATGAAGAAAGAAAGGAACCAGATCTGAAAATATCTAAAAGCATAGATGAGAAGAAGTCTAATGAGATTAACAAATCGAAAGATACACCTAAGGAAGAAGAACCACCTAAGCAAGAGGAATCACCTAAAGGTATGCAAAGAGAATTCAAAGGTAGATGTTTTTCTTGTAATATTGTTGGTCATAGGAAGAGAGATTGCATAGGTAAGCAATTTAAACCTCTTAATGGTTATTGTTATAATTGTCATGGTTTTGGACATAGAGCTATTGAATGCAGAAAACCTAAATTTGTTGAGAATAACAATGGTAGTAAAATGTTTAGAAATACTAACAATGCAGATAAGAAACCTACTAAAGATATGAATAGAAGAAATGGAGTAGTATGTTATAGATGCAACAAGGTTGGACACATTGCTAGAAATTGTAGATCATAGATCAATCAGCCTGGACCAAGATATGGAAACAATGGAATAGTTTGTCAGATATGTAACAAGATTGGACACACAACAAGGTTTTGCAGAATGAACAATAGAGTTTTTCATACCAATCCTAACCCTAGAATTCATGTAAGAAGAAATGGAGATGCAAGCAATAGTCAGAAAGGATGTTGTAGTAATTCAGATGAAGTGAAGTTTGTTAAAAGTATAGATCAAGGAGACATATTTAGCATTGAAGGTAGTTAGAAAGGTGAAGTATTAAATGGTAAGAATGAATCTTTACCTGACCCATCTCAAAGTACTTAATTCATGAAAATTACAGTAGAATAGGAACTTAGATTAGTGTAGAATTTGATATATGATGAATTGAGTCTTGCGCAATTAATGTAAGGTATTATATGATGTTCTAATGCTATGGTTAAGAGCGCAAAGAAAAATATTATGTTTTGTGAGATCACAAGAAGTTTTAAGTTTTGCAGGTTAATAGAATCAACTTTTTGGAAAGAAGCGGCAAAAGAATTGAATGCGATGTCAGATATAAGTGAGATTGAATTGATAAAAGGTCACGAACAATTTTATTTGATCATCAAAGTGAATACAAGTGTTAAGGAGATCAAAGAGTAGTGATTGGAAGCATTTTGCAAGGATTTGGTGAAGAATTTTGTGTCAAATCTACGCAAGCCCTAAATTGTGAAATCGAGGTATTTTATTTGGAATATCTTTAAATCAGTTAAGGAATTAGAGGAAGTCATGGATATTTCTTTGATTCACAATGTTAGAGATAATAATAGACCTAAAATGAAAAGGGAACCAGTAGAACCCTTGGAAGATGATCCTAGGTTAGCTTTATCATCTGTACCAGATGGAGTTTTACATCTAGAGAATGTTAGAATTTATCTGGGATGTAAACTAGAGACTATCAATGATAGTGATTTCATAGAGCAATATAAGAAGATCTATAATTAGGACATGTCATTGAAAGTAGGGTTTGATCATTTAAAAGATAATGAGATCATTAAGTATGCTTTGTAATATGAATTTGATAATGAAGAATGTACCAAGATAATCCTAAGCAGAATTCACAATGGAAAGTTTTGGTTAGATGACAGAGTGATAGATATTATAGCTAACTAAATTCATGAGGTAATTGGACTATCTAAAATTGGAGCCATTCCTTTAAATGAGAAAAACATGAGGAAAATAGTCATAGACAACACAAATTCATCCTACAATGGCAGAGGAATTGTAATTAGAAAGATACAACAAGATGATGTCAAATACTTGTGTAAGATCCTAAAAACTAAGTTTTGTGCTAACTCAGGAGAGGATGACATGGTAGCTGGAATGATACATGTAGCTTATTTGATGTGTGTGGATAAAGTACAAGTTGATATGTGTGAGATTTTGAGGATACAGTTGTTTGAGAATTTGGAAAAGATAAAGAAGACTAAGTATTCACAGATTAGATTCTCATCTTTAATCACTTATATGTTTTTTCATCTATTGAGAAGATTTCCATTCACCATTGGAAATGAATAGAATGATGGCCAATCTACAATGGAAAGGATTAACCAAGTGTATAGGAGGCATGTTATTGATAAAGTAAATGAAACTGCAGTATTGGTAATTAAATCATTTCAAAATTTGATGTCTAGTAGATCAAGGATCCCACAATCTCTTGTGGAGAAGTATAAAAATGAGATATGTTTCATGGTTGATACTGACTTTACTTACATTGAAGTAGTAGAACCTAGAACATAGTTCATAGAACCTCTTGGCTATGAGATATCTAAGATTGAGATAGAAGAATATGTGAGCAGATTACTTAAGTGCAAGTTGGATACTCACTGTAACAGGTTTGGAACCTTTGAGGAGAACTTCAACTCTACAAAGATCAACCTTGAAGAGAAATAGTCAAAGAAAAGAGTTGAGAGTACTATCAAGAAAATTCTAAAAGATACAGGGATGACTGAACATGAATTCTTGGTAGCCAAGAAAATAACAGCAGCAGTTAGAGATATTGGACAAAAAGAAGTTTTGTTTGTTCCACCTCTATCATCAATTGCAGCATAGCAAGGGGAGACACTAGTTAAGGTAAAAGTGGATGAAATAGAGAAGGATCAAGAAGCAAGAATATCCACTAGATCAACCTCCTCCACACCTAGCAAAAGAGTAAAAGAGATTGCTATTGGACCGGATAAGAGGCAGAAGACATTGGTACCACCAATTCAAAGGAAAATTGTAGAAATCAAAGATGATGATGTTAGAATAACTGAGAGGGGGGTGAATCAGTTATCTAGTGTCCCACAGTTCCAAAATGTATAATCCAAAACAATTCTACTACTTCTGCTACTCGGTAAACATAAAATACTTTCACTGTCTATGTTTTTATCGGTTGTCAATATAAACTTTATAATAGTTACCGATTAAATCTAACATGTAATATGAAAAGTATGATAACAAACAAATATCACAATCAACACATAACACAAGAGATTTAATGTGGAAACCCTGTGAAGGGAAAAACCACCTGGGACTAGGAACCCAAAATTGTTCACTCTTCTGAAGTGAGGTCGGTGAAGACCCAACCCTATTAAAGGTTACAAACATACTATTAGATGTGACCTTGTTAGAGGATTTTAGACCAGAAGTTGTCATCCAACCAGCAGTCACTCTGGGGTTGACAGGATAACAATGTTCACTCTATGAATGAAACATCAAAAGACTTTCATAGTCCACTCGGTTAAGAGATTTGACTATGTACAATGGCTAAATATGTAACAGTAGATGATCTGCCTTAAAAAACTTCAGTTTGTAGTTTACAGATCAATGTTCAGCTCATTCAAATATTTCTGATCAATATAACACTTTAAATTCAATACTATATCAATGTACTATCCATTGGTAATTACTCTCTGTAGTTTGATAATTTTTCTACAGCTCGATTCTCATTAACCAGTATGATCAAAATGCATGAAAACTTCTTCACATGATAATCTTGTAGTATAGTCTTCTTCCGGCTCCTTTTCAATAATGAAACCAATGTCTCTTATATAGACAAGTAAATCATTTTCTTTTCCTCCATCAGATTTTGCCACTTAATCATATTCATAGATTTTCCTGCTTTAGGCCTCCTCATCTAATGTGTCAGTAACATGTTTCAATCTACTCCATTAGATCCCTTTTGATTTATGTTAGTCATCAATATTCATAACAAAACTTATATGTTACCTCAATTTCATACACTTTACAGCTCATCACTTTATCAGCTAAACTGATCATTTAATTCCTTTTTGTTTTGCTTGGTTAACAAAGAAATGTGTCAGTGACCACAACCTAGTTAACACTGTGCTCGATATACACTACACTTCGTCGGTGTATACTAAAATGTTTTATTTACTGACAACATTGCTTTGTGTCTTTTCAGCTCTATTTTTCATCATAGATGAATGCAACATAATAAAGTCAATTCCATCAAGTCATAGACTTATCAACAAGTTACTCAATTTATTCCTTATCCTCATCTGTCATGTACATCTTCCTCATGTAGATATTTTTTTTCTTCATCTCTTTCACCTTCCTTCAGATGTGTTGGTATAGTAATTTACAAGATAAGTATTGTCAAGCTAGTTGACATCAATGACAACATAATACTAATTTAATCATCTTGCATGCTTAATCATCAACTCCTCAATAATCTTAAATTACAGATTCTTCATTCAAGTTCTTAATCAGTTGTAGTTCATCAATCTCTCCCTTTGGCATTGATGGCAACTCAAGTAATATGAAATGTACCATACACATACCAAACATGTATTCTACAACTTTGTGATCAAATGTTGTGCATTGTAAGCTCTTTTTAGCTTAATATGTTTAATCACTACATTACTAAAACAAAATTATAAAATACAGCTTTGTCATTTTGTAGATATAACCTTTTCAGTTCTCAAGTTCCTTTCAGATTATCTCTCCCTTAGATAGTTCTCATCGGTGCATATCTCCTTTTCTTTTTCATATTATTTATCTCTCCCTTTGACAACAATGCCAAAGAAATAAATAAATAATCAGCTCTGTAGTAGCTAAGTAACTCTTTGTTGTCCATTACTTCCTCTGTATCTTAGTATACTGATATCCCAATCTATTTCAGTTCTTCAAACTTAATCACAACCTTGAACAAAATTCAAAGTGTGAACTATGCTGCATCAACATGAATGATCTTCTAATAAGAGTAGGCTGATGCATCATCCAGATCACATTAGTGACCGATAGATAGGGGATGGACCCCAAGTCTATTCCTCAAATATTCAAATGTGTCCTCTGGTAGAGGCTTTGTAAAAATGTCTACAAGTTGTTCTTTAGATGTAACAAATTCTAACTTTACTTGCTTCTCTTGCACTTGTTCTCTTAAGTAGTGATACTTAATTGATATATGCTTTGTCTTAGAGTGCATCACAGGATTCTTTGAAATATTAATAGCACTTGTGTTGTCACAGTATATGATCACCGAGTCAATGATTACCTCATTCATTCCTTCCAACACTTGCTTGATAAATGCAATGTTTGAGCAATTAGTAGTAGTAGCAACATACTCTGCTTCAGCTATAGACTGAGAAATACAAGCTTGCTTTTTACTTGTCTAGGTTACAAGTCTTTCACCAAATAAAAATGTTCCTTCAGTGGTACTTTTTCTTTCATCCACATTTCTAGCCCAATCAGCATTGGTATAAACCTTCAACTCTAACTTACCTTCCTTAGAATACCATAATCCATAATCCTCTATCTTTTTTAGATATCTTAAGATCCTTTTAGTAGCAATCATGTGTGATTCTATAGGATTAGTAGAATATCTAGCAATAATTTCCACAACATGTGCTATTTCTGGTCTACTGTGAACTACATACATGAGCTTACCAATCATGGATTGGTAAAGTGTCTTGTTTACCTCTTTAGTTTCATCTTCCTTTGTCAATTTACTTCCAGTAGCCATCAGTGTTCCCATAGGTTTAGCATCTTCCATGCAAAATATCTTTAAGACTTCTTTTATGTACTTGGACTGTGTGATGAATATCCCATCACTCTGCTAAATCACTTGTAATCTGAGAAAGAATTTAATCTCTCTGAACATAGACATTTCAAACTCATTCCTCATGTCATCAGAAAAAGATTTACATACATGATCTTGACCTCCAAAAATAATATCATCAACAAAAATTTTAGCAATAATGATAGTGTCATTAGTATCACCTTTCATGTACAAATTGTTGTTCTCACTAGTTCTTACAAATCCAATACTTAACAAGTAAGTGTGTAGTCTTTCATACCATGCTCTCGATGCTTGCTTCAAACCATATAAAGCTTTGTGTAATCTACATACCATGTTTTTGTTTTCCAGATCAACGAATCCTTCAGGTTGTTCTATGTAGACTTCTTCTTCAAGTATACCATTCAGAAATGTTGATTTCACATCCATTTGATAAACCTTAAATTTATTGTGTGTAGCATATGCAAGTAGCATTCTAACTCCTTATAATCTAGCAATAGGTGCAAATGTCTCACCATAATCAATGCCTTCTTCTTGTGCATATCCCTTGCATACCAATCTCACTTTATTTCTTGTCACTTCACCATTTTCATTCAGTTTGTTTCTGAATATCCATTTAGTACCGATAACATTCTTATCTTTAGGTCAGGATAATAAGGACCAAGTTTTGTTTTTCTATATTTGTCCTATTTCCTCCTTCATTGCATTAACCAAATCTTCATTTTCTAATGCAACTTTCACATTCTTTGGTTCAAATTCACAAACTAGAAATGTACCTTGTCTTGTTTTTCTTCTTGTCTGCATTCCAGCTTGTCTATTTCCAATAATTTGTGTCTCAAGATGATGTCTTCTGACAAAACTAGCTAATACTCACTTTCTTATTTCTTGTTCATCCTGTTTAGGTTCATTTTCTTTCTCGATAGCACCATCTTGTTTGTTGGTTTCCCTTTCCTATTCCTCGGGGTTATTTTCCTGCTGACTGGTTATCATAGGTTGCAATTTTGGTAGATAATCAGGAAGTTCAATGTAAGTGAATCTACCATAGTCTTCTGATTCCTTTCTTTCTTCTATGTTCTTTTCATCATACACATCAACACAAACATTAGTACTTTCAGTCATCTTATTTGTAACCTTATTCAGACATTTGTATGCTTTAGTCTTAGTAGAATATCCTAAGAATATGTCTTCATCACCTTTAGAATCAAATTTCCCATTTCTCTCATCTTTTAGAATAAAATATTTGCTTCCAAAAATCCTAAAATAACTTATAGTAGGTTTGTGTCCAAACCACAGCTCATAAGGTGTCTGGTTGGTGTCCTTCTTTAGTTGTACTCAGTTAAGCACATATACAGCTGTGCTGATAGCTTCCCTCCAATATGTCTGAGCAACATTCTTTTGTATCATCAATGTTCTAGCATAGTCAATGATTGACCTATTTCTTCTTTCAGCAATCCCATTCTGCTGAGGTGTTCTCGATGCAGAGTCCTGTCTCTTAATACCATTCTCATTACAAAAATTAGTAAATTCATCAGAGATAAATTTACCTCTTCTATCAAATCTTAAGCATTTAATTTCCTTTCCAATCTCTTTTTCTACCTTTTCCTTATACCATTTAAACATCTTAAAAACTTCAGATTTCTCTTTTAGGAACATAACAACCATCAGTCTAGTATAGTCATCAACAAAAAGAATAAAGTATCTATCACCATAATAGCTCTGAGTTCTTATAGGACCACATAGGTTAGTATGAACCAATTCAAGTATCTTCTTTGTTGAGTGGTCTTTTCTTTTAAAACTAGATTTAGTCATCTTACCTTTCTGACATTCATGGCACATAGCATGATTTGGTTTTGACAAGTTAGCCGACCCTCTAACTCTTTTCTTCTTATTAATCTTGATCATGTTATCAAAATTCACATGACATAACCTCTTATACCACAACCATGCATCTTCATCTTTCATTAATAAACAAGAAGACTGATCAATATCAAGATAAAATAGATTACCTTTGGATTGTGTACCGGTTCCAACAAGTCTTCCTCCATCATCATAGGTTCTTACCTTTCTACTCTCAAAAGCAAGTCGGTGGCCTAAGTTGTTCAGCTATGCCACACTTAACAAATTATAGTTTAGTCCATCTACCCAGTATGCATTCTCACATTTTATTCTATCATTAATCATCAGTGAACCTTTACCTCTTACCATACAAGGTGCATCATTTCCCATTCTAACAGATCCACCATCATATTCATCAAGAAAGTCAAATTTCTCTATATCACCAGTCATATGATGTGTACAGCCACTGCCTATGATCCATGTATCATTTCTGCTTACTTTAGAGATTAGTTTTGTTTCTTCATGTTTCTCTTCTTCCTCTGAATCATCCTTCATAGCAACAAATAATACTTCTACATCATCATCAGTGTCAAATTCAGATTCAAATTCTTTAGCTATGTAACATACCTTTTTCCCTTTGTCATAGCTATCTTGGTTGTCTCTGTTGTTGTGTCGGTAGCCTCTGTTGACTCTTCTCCCATAGCTTCCTTTGGATTGGTCTTTGGATCTATCATCATCTTTCTTATTCGGACATCTAGTAGTGATGTGGCCAACTTATTTACAATTAAAACATGCTAGAGATAACTTGCCTCTATACCTTCCCTTACCTTTGGGCAACCTTCTAGCCATAATAGCTTCAAGATCATCAAGTTCATCATCGGTATTACTGTCACTATTATTATTCTTATCATTCTTGCTACTAGACTTACCAATTTTCAAAGAAGACATGAAAGAAGATTCAATAGAATGTACAATTCTATTGTCAAAGTTATTCAATTCAAAGGTTGTAAGCTTACCGATCAGAGTGTCAAGGGTGAGGTTGGATGTAGCCCTTGTTTCATGAATTGCAGAGATCTTGATCGCATAAACTGGCAGCAAAGTTTTGAGAATCTTTCTTATTATTGTTTCATCATCAATAACTCCGATGGATGCTCTAATAGCATGTACTACTTCTTTTAGCCTATTTGTCTATTACATAATGTTCTCACCTTCTTTCATCTTCATATCATCAAATCGACCTCTTAGGCTTTCTGCTCTAGCTCTCTTAACATTTGCATCACCACTATATATTAGAGTCAACTTGTCCGACATCTTCTTAGCTATATCACAGTCCTTGATGTCTTCAAATTCAACATCAGTATAGGTAGTAGCAAGTTCCATCATAGTAATATTGTGTTCATGCCTATCCTTCAATTGATCAAGAGATAAGGAACTAGTGGGTAGTTCAATGTAGCCATTCTCCATCAGTTCTAGTGCATAATTCCCAATTCCAAATATGTGCAACTTCATCCGGCTTTGCCATACTATGAAGTTATCTTTGTTCAGCTTTGGCACTTCCCTCTTATACATCTTGAGACCTTTTTGCTGGAGTCCTTAAAACTCTATTCTAAGCAACCACAGCTCTAATACCAATTTTTAGAATAACTAAGAGGGGGGTGAATCAGTTATCCAGTGTCCCATAGTTCCAAAATGTATAATCCAAAACAATTCTACTACTTCTACTACTCAGTAAACATAAAATAATTTCACTGTCTGTGTTTTTACCAATTGTCAGTCTAAACTTTATAATAGTTACCAATTAAATCTAGCATGTAATATGCAAAGTATGATAACAAACAAATATCACAATCAACACATGACACAAGAGATTTAATGTGGAAACCCTGTGAAGGGAAAAACCACCTGGGACTGGGAACCCAAAATTGTTCACTCTTCTGAAGTGAGGTCGGTGAAGACCCAACCCTGTTAAAGGTTACAAACACACTGCTAGGTGTGACCTTGTTAGAGGATTTTAGACCAGATGTTATCATCCAACCAAAAGTCACTCTGGGGTTGACAGGATAACAATGTTTACTCTATGAATGAAACATCAAAAGACTTTCATATTCCACTCAGTTAAGAGATTTGACTATGTACAATGGTTAAATATGTAACAGTAGATGATCTGACTTAAAAAAACTTCATTTTGCAATTTACAGATCAATGTTCAGCTCATTCAAATATTTTTGATCAATATAACACTTCAAATTCAATACTATATCAACTTACTATCCATCGGTAATTACTCTCTATAGTTTGGTAATTGCTTTGCAGCTCAGTTCCCATTAACCAGTATGATCAAAATGCATGAAAACTTCTTCACGTGATAATTCAGTAGTATATTCTTCTTCGAGCTCCTTTTCAATAATGAAACCAATGTCTCTTATATAGATGAGTAAATCATTTTATTTTCCTCCATCTGATTTTGTTACTTAATCATATTCATAGATTTTGGCAACTTAGGCTTCCTCGGCTGATGTGTCAGTAACATGTTTGAATCTGCTCCATTAGATCCCTTTTGATTTATGTTAGTCATTGATCTTCATAACAAACCTTATATGTTACCTTGATTTCATACACTTTATAGCTCATCACTTTATCAACTAAACTGATCATTTAATTCCTTTTTGTTTTTCTCAGTTAAAAAAGAAATGCATCGGTGACCACAAGCTTGGTTAACACTATGCTCGGTATACACTACACTTCGTCGGTGTATACTAAAATGTTTTATTTACTAACAACACTACTTTGTGTCTTTTCAGCTCTATTCTTCATCATAGATGAATGCAACATAATAAAGTCAATTCCATCAAGTCATAGACTTATTAAGAAGTTACTCAGTGTATTCCTTATCCTCATCTATTATGTACATCTTCCTCATGTAGATATTTATGTTCTTCATCTCTTTCACCTTGCTTCAGATGTGTCGGTATAGTAATTTACAAGATAAGTATTGTCAAGCTAGTTGACATCAATGACAACATAATACTGATTTAATCATCTTGCATGTCTAATCATCAACTCCTCAGTAATCTTAAATTACAGATTCTTCATTCAAGTTCTAAATCAGTTGTAGTTCATTAGATGAAAGCACTCTTGTTAAGAAGAAAACTTGGAAACCTAGAGTTGAAAAGGTTAATGAACAGATTATTCAAGATGGAGAATTTATAAAGATGAACAAGTATTATGATCTCTATGATTATGCAAGGAGATTGAATCTAGACAAAGTAGTGGTGAAGCACATGATTTTATCTGATAAGAAATTTGATACAATTTATGGTAAGATACCTGATGACTTGTACAATAAACTTGTAAATAGAAAGAAGAGAGCATCAGAAGAGGACATAGCTATTAGAGAAAAGCTTGTAAGAAAACTCTATGTTGTGAGAGATGAAGTACACTTCAATCAAATTATGAAGGATCTAAGAACCCATCTGAGAACCAAGAAGAGAACTATTTAGATTATGGGAGGTAGATATGTAGAAATTAACACAGAAACATAGCAAGAAATCATTAAGGTTATGACAGAGAATGGTGGTGAATCATCAGTTGTAGCAGAATCTAAAGATCAAGTAGAAGAAGTAGAACAAGAGGTCATTCCCTCTCCACCAGCCATAAATATTGAGGATGAAGTAATAAATGTAGAAGGAACTAAGATTACCTTGGATAGTGATGATAACTTATTCAAGAATCTTGAAAACATTGTTGACAATTTGAATTTTGAACAGTAAGATAGTATCAAAGGAGAAGAGAAGACATAAACCACAATTGTAGAACCTAAAGTGGTAGAAAAACAAGTACATGTTCCCACTCAAGAAGAAATCAGTCTTACACCTGAGACTGGCAAGAAAACTCAGATTGGTTCTATGATTGAAAATTTGAGAAAGGAAGTAGATGATGATGATCAGATGGAATTGATCACATCTTTGAACAAGATCATTGGAAAGAACAAGAAAGTAAAGAGTCTTGAAGGATGCCTGAAGGAGCTTACTGAGAAGTTACAAGGCATTATTACTACACAAATTGTAGAAGATGACCCTCTAGTAAGAGCAAAGAAAGTGATGAATACTTTTGATGATGAGTTTGCAAATCTATTTGATATAGAAAAGATGAAATCTCAAGTAGCTTATGAGGCCAAAACACTTTTGGACATTAGTCAGAATATTAGGAAAGATATCAATAACCTTGATATCTGTATAAAGGACTTGTGGAAGAATTTAGAAAGATGAAAATCCTTATACATTCAGTGTAAAAAATCAGAGAACTTGGTAGCAGAGGAAGATCAGAAGATGAAGATGAAGGAAGAAGAAATTCAGAATGATTTAAACCTTCTTTCGAGCCCCAATGTGAAGATATTTGATATTGAGCAGAAAACTTGCAAGATTAATGATGAAATGAGAGTTTTGAAAGATGAAAAGGATAGGAAGCTGAAGAGATTAACTCTTTTAAGAGAGAACATTTCTATAAACTTGAGCACTATTGAAGGGCAACTAGAAGAATGTCTTTCAGCCAAGACATCTTTTCATAAGTTTAGTTATGAGAATCTCCAAGCATGTGAGATTGCACATTATGGATTGTGCGCACTACTCAGTGTGGTAGATTCAATTAAGAAATCATGGAATAATGAGTTAGAGGCTATGAAGATCAATTTTGTAGATTGTGTTGCAAGCCTACCAGCTTTGCAATATTGAATTAAGGTATAACTTTTTGTGAACATAGTTTTGTTACCCTCCTTACCTTTTTTTTGTCATTTTTGTCAAAGGGGGAGAGATATATAGTAGTAAATTGATAAGGATACATACTCTTAGGGAGAGTATAGTATATAGAGAGGATTCATGAAGTCATAAGGATAGTATATATATATTTTATATTATGACCACAATTTTGAGATTTTGAAGTTGTAAGACTTAGACAATTTTCTCATATGTTGCCACCAATGACAAAGGGGGAGATTGTTGGCAATTTGGATGAGTTGGTTACATAGATGTTGTCATTATGGAAACATATGATCTACATGAAGATCTCACAGGTCAGAGAGCTAGTATGTCAAAGCGCAATGCAAATTGTCTAAGTATGAGACAGTGTGTTTTTACCAGTGAACCTGATGATAGTTTTGGTTTGTGATGTTGATTGGAGTACTTTTAGTGCTTGTGCACTTGAACATAGACTCTGTGGTAACTATTGAAGACTCACCTTAGAGCACAATTCAGTACAGCATGTACGGAAGAAGTTATGACAGTTTTACTAAAGATAATGTTAAGTCGATAGGATAGAATATGAAGATAGAATTGATAAAGAGTTAAGGGAATATTTTGTTTATCAAAATAATGAGTTAAAAATATAAAGGGATGACATGATAGATGTTAACCCTTGGATAAAGATATTTTTAATATGATATCCGACTGGAAAGTTATTAATCTTAATAACTTGTATAAAGATATGTAAGAATGTAATTGTAAAAGACAACAATGAAAGTGAGATGTAACGAATGAATGTAATAGCGATAGTGAAAGAGCAGCGAAGAGATATTGAAGCAAGAAGTATAAGGTTATGTACCTTGACCTCTTTTTTAATTAGTGAATATTGTATATTACTTTTTTGGGCAGTGGGCTCATCTAGTAATCATATTTAGTACTACCAACTCCTAACAGGGTTGAGGCTTCTAACAAGGCCTATAGTCCCTTAATCAGGACTGAGACACTATATGCATGTAATAGACTCCTAAGAGGGTCGACATCCTTAACAAGATACTTTTGATTAGTGGATCTTTGTGGGTACCATCCCCACAAGGGTTTTCCCTTGGCCAGGGTTTCCTAGAGAACAAATAATGTGTTATGAGTTCTTTAGTTTTATTACTATGCATGTTGTTTAGCTTCTTATGTTATGCATGTGTTAAGATAATCTTTTATATCCATAATTGGGAAAAAGTTAAAGTTTGTAGAATACTGATTCACCCCCCCCCCCTTCTCAGTATTCCCTATTTCTAACATAGACAACCCTGTGTTTCTTCAAAGATCTATATCAGATGAGTTGGTATGTAATCCAGATGGGACCCTAATTAAGAAAACCAGAGATGTTGATTTAATAAAGATTAATGGACATCTTCAAGATTGTAGTTCAGTGTTAGCCTCCCCTAAACTAGATGATGATTTATATCATCATATTAGAGATTGGATTCAGAACAACACTTTTCTTGATCTAGAGGAGAGTCATATAGAAAAATTTTAGAATAGTAATAGGGAGTTTGAATTTGCTACTCTTGTGACAAAGCCTCATTAGTCGGCATATGACTCTAGTCTAACCCTTTCAGTTGAGAAAACACCACTCCAAAATGCATAGGCTAAGGCTACACCAAAGAAGCGAGGCAGGAAACCAAAAAGTAATCTAGTCAAAGAAGAAATTGCAGCAAGTATCCAATCAACATTGTGTTAGCACGTGCCAAAATTTTTATGGCTCTAGCCTTTTTCTTCTGGTCCCTGCAGTCTTTTTTGTGTCCCTGGCCTTGAAACCCTAGCAAATATTCAAAAAACTAGTCATTGGGTCCTTAAATTTAAAATTATCCTAGCCCTTTTCTATTTTGATGTTACTTTTCGCGGGTCACTTAAGGGTCCTAATATGCATGTGCTTTATATTTTTGGCTGGTCCCCATTTTAACTTTTCCTAAGTTTCTCCCCGGCGGCCTTTAATATTTCCTAAGTCCCCTGCGCCTAATATTTTTCTCGAAAGCCTAAGCCTCAGCGTTTAATTCTTCCTAATGTTTCAGCTTTGTATTTTCCTGGGCCCAACTCTTTGACACCATCTCCATCCAATAGTGGGCATATCTTCTCATGAGATGTGTTAGATGCATGAGATCTTAAGACCATCATTGATTTTTCCTAGTCCACTGCCATGTTGGCACAGTTGGCATTCTCTCATTGGTCAGTGTGTTGCTAAGAGGGATCCTGTCAATGGGGCCTATAGTGAAGTATTTTCAATCTACGGTCGGTGCATGATCTTAAGGAATATTCTTCCCCTTTGAGATCATGCACCATCCATTGATTTCGAATCCAACTCAGCATGTGTCAGTGGGACCTGGTTTCTAGATGTGTCAGTGGGTCCTGATCCTATCAGTGAATCAATGAATGGTGTATGATCTTATGGGTTTTGTCAGAGGCTTAAGATCTTGTGATGGCTGTTGATTGTGTTTCCTATCAGATGGTTGTCAGAGATGGGAGGAGATTCTTCATTGAGGATTGGCGTGTAAGCACATGGAATCTTCCGAGCCTTTCAGATCTTGCACCAACCGTCCGATCTTCCAAGCAGTTTTATGTTCTTAGTGGGGCCATTTGCAAGGTGGTGTAGGGTTGTCAAAATTCTATTGGTTGACATGGATGATGTGGTAAGGTGGGGTCATTGTTAGAGAAATTAGTGACGAGGACAAGATCTATGGTCGGTGTAAGTTCTCATGAGTTTTATCAGAGCTATGAGATCTTACGCTTGCCGTCTGATTATAAGGCTTGCAAAAGGTGGGTCCTTTGTTAGTGTGATCAAGCATGAGCCACGAATGAGATAATGATAGGTGGCATAGAGTGGGCCTAGGTGGGGGTCTAAGGTCTAGCAGTCCGAATAAATATGTTTAGCGGCCTGATAAAAGATTTAATGGGTTCGCTCATTCGCATGATAAAATGGTGATGTTCTAAAAGTCTTGGTGATTCAGCGAATAGGGTTGTGTAATCACTAAATCATTTGGTGGAAGTAAAAAATGTTCTATGAACTGGCGAAAACCTTTGTCGCTATTTCGCTAAATTTGACTGGGGCCCTTTTAAGAGATAAGTCATAAAGATCACGAAAAGGAGAGATCTAACGGCCATGACTTAAAGTTAACTTGATTTCAATTTTCGACCGTTGATTTGCTGCAAGCGCCATGAAGGTGACCATTGAAATTCAAATTCAAATTTGCCGAGGGTTTCCAGCGATAGGAAGTACCAGAATTTATGGTTTTAACAGCTAATTTTGATTGGTTTGGTGGCGCTTGTTGTTGCAGTGTGGTCCAGGGTGTGATGATCGATTACAGAGATCTGTACCTTGCAAGGAATGAGATGAATGGCTCAAGGTGTATTGTAGGGTGATTGAATAGACTGGTTTTCATGGCAATTCCTAATTGTTTTGTACTTTTCTCACAGATTTTCATGATTGCGGATCTGTTTGAGATTCATTCTTTCTGGGTTGCCTGTGTTTCTTCCCCTACAATAAATTTTGATGTAGTTTTTGGTTGGTTGAGTTGTTGAAACCCTAACCCTAGTCACCCAAAGCTTGATGAATCATTTTTGAGGATTCCAAGGTGACTAGGGGTATAAGAAGTAAGATGTTTTATTTTGAAAGGGTTCTGATCTTGATTAGTTCCAGGGAGTTGTAGCAAGTGGTATCATATTGTATTATATTGAATAGAATTTCCTTGTAGTCTTTTGCAGGTTATTGAAGTGGTTTTCTCTCTTCTCTACTTTGAATATGTACATGATTCATTATACTTAATGTAATTATTTCAAGCTTTCAAGTCTCTCCTTGGTGTCAATCTTGTGAATTCTAAATTTTCTGATCTATTACATAGGATTACCTTTGTATATGTTCTAGTCTTCAGTTCTTGATCTAGGATCAAGTGAAATATACTTTGGATAGGACATAGATTCACTTTGATTTGTCTGTAGAAGGATGTTATAAGTAGTGGATGGGCTGGAATTTTTGTGTTTATGGCTATGAGTTTTTGACAATAGTTGGTTCATGTTCAATGTCTGTATTTGAGATTTTCCCAATGGATAATGGCATTGATCAGGGATTAGTATATTCAGTTGAGTTCAATGCTTGATTGGCTCCTATTTACTTCTTTCCATCTTCATATATCAACACCTTTTCAACTTTTAATTGTATTTGGTTAATAGTAGTAACACCCTATAGTAATGGAGAGTCAATGAATGTGAGGTTAGCATTTAGCACTTTCTTACTATTCAATCTGTTGTTTGGACCCAGTCTTTGGTGTGTGAAGTATAGTTTTCACTAGGTTAGGTGCACCCGCCTTGGTTTTGCAAAGCCAGAAGTGAAGAGGGTAGTCTTGTCCCTATAGTTGGTCTAGTTACCCTAAGATCCTTATACATTTTGGAACTAACCAATCCTAAAATCAACCTAAGGGTATATTGGTAGCCTAAGAGCATAAGCATCCATTTTGAACACAAACGCATTGCATGAAAAATTCACACCCTCTAAAAGATTGACAAGGAGAACCAAGGGTTCTCCTTGTTAGCAATGAAGATAGCCTCTTGGAATGTCAGAGGTCTAAATGCCTTTGACAAAAGAAACAGAATCAAGCAAGAGCTAGATTCTCTAAAAGCGGATGTGATACTTCTTCAAGAAACAAAGATGTCATTTGAATTCTTTCACAAGTCAATTGGGAAGTGGTCAAAGTGGAATTCTGCCCACAGCTTGACAGTTGGTGCATTAGGTGGGTTAGCTATCCTTTGGGACCCTAAATTAATTCAAGGGTAGGTACTTCATATGAAAAAGAATTGGCAAGCTATTGGGTTGGAGTGTTTTGACATCAAATTTCTTCTCTTCAATGTCTATGGGCCCACATCAACTTTAGACAAGAAGAGATTGTGGAGAGAGCTTACCCAATTCATCCATCTTCAAATGGATCTTTATATCATAATGGGTGGAAACTTCAATGCTATCCTCAAGTTATCAAAAAAATGTGGTGGAATTTTCCCTCCACTGAGAACCATCTAAGACTTCTCAAATTTTGTTGAAGATAATAGCTTTATGGATGTAGAACCATCCAATGGGAAATTCACATGGACTAACAAAAGGGCAAATTTTTCTTAGATAGTTGTTAGACTAGATAGATTTCTCTTATCACAGAATTGGAAATTAGCAGATGTTACATTTCATTCAGAAATCTTGCCTGAGCCAGGGTCAGACCACTTCCCTATATGTTTGCATGTGAGTTCAATTATAGCAAATCAAGGATTTTAGCATAGACCATCCTTCAAATTTGAATGAATGTGGCTGCGTCATCCAAATTTTTTGCCCTTACTTAGTCAGTGGTGGATTAGTGCACTGGATTTTGAGGGAACTAAAATGTCTCAGTTTTCCACTAAGATGAAACATGTTAAAAAATGTATCAAAAAGTGGAATGAAGAGGTCTTCATGAATATTTTCAAGGAAAAAGAAGTAGTAAAGCAAAAATTGGAGTCCATATACAACAATATTATTAAACAAGGAATGGACAAGGACTCATACATCAATCTGGAAAATCCTCATGCAGGATTGGGAAAAAATATGTAGCAGAGAAGAAGAATAATGGAGGCAAAAATCAAGAGAATTATGGTTAAGAGAAGGGGATAGGAATACTAAATACTTTCATGCTTCAGCAAAACAAAAAATAGCAATTAACCATATTTTCACTATCTCTAATGCTATAACAAGCATCCTCTTATCTGAACCCCAAAGCATCTAAGAAGAATGAGTCAGATATTTTTAGTCCCTACTAGCTCCTCCTCTTATTCTTGGTTCAGTAGCTCCTCCATTGGATGAGTTGTTGGAAGCAATTCCTACATTGGTAACAAAGGCCGATAATCTAAAACTTTTGGCTCTATTTACAATCCAGGAACTTAAAAAAGTGGTCTTTTCTCTGCCTCCAGATAAAGCTCCTAGTCTAGATGGTTTTACAGCTTTATTCTTCCAAACATGTTGGGATTGGATTGGATGGGAACTATTGGGTGTAATTAAAGAATCCAGGATTAACAAATCCATGTTAAAAAACTTCAACGCCACAAACATAGCTATCATTCCGAAAGTAAAAACACCCTAATCATTTGTAGATTTCCGCCCTATCTCCTTATGCAACACTATTTATAAGATCATCACAAAGGCTATCTATCTCAAAATGAGGCATCTCATTCCTAACCTTGTCTCATAGCCACAAGGGGGATTTGTACTAGGCAGAGAAACAATGGAAGGTGCTTTAGTGGCACATGAAGCCCTTCACACTATCAATAATAGTTGGATATGATGAAAGCATATGATAAGGTAAATTGGGCATTTTTTATTACGGTTTTGCAAAAAAATGGATTTGCAAAAGGTTGGTGCAAATGGATCAAGGCCTGCATATCAGGTGCTAGTTTTTTAGTTCTGATAAATGGGGTTCCGGCAGGCTTCTTTTCATCCACACAAGGTGTCAGGTAGGGGGATCCCTTATCACCAGTGCTATTCATCCTCATGGCAGAATCATTTAGTAGGCTTATTCAGAGAAAACAAGCTCTAGAAAATTGAAAAGGAGTGTAGATTGGCTAGTCAAACATTTCAGTAACACACTCTCTCTTTGCGAGTGACGCATTACTGTTTGGGGTGTCTAACATTTTGGAGGCTAGGCAAATCAAACGAGTGTTGGACCTTTATACTGCAACCTCAAATCAAAAATTTAACCCCCTTGAATCTAAGATATACTTGTTTAACACTAATTATATTATATCTAATAAGATTGTCAGTCTTCTAGGATTTTCAGTTGACTTTCTTCCATTTGTTTATCTTGGCATTCCATTCTTTATGGGGGAAAACAAAGTTAGCTATTGGAAACCTATCATTGATAGGATCAAATCTAGAGTAGTAGCATGGAAAGCAAGGTGGTTGTCTCTTTCAAGAAGAATTTTACTTATTAAAACAGTCCTATCAGCTATCCCAAATTATTATTTATCAATTCTCAAAGCAACCCCTTCGGTTATACAAACCATTCAAAAGTTTCTAAGATAATTCCTATGGACAGGGAATATGAATGGTGAAAATAAAATTCCTCTGGTCTCTTTAGAGAATTTTTCACAAGTAAAGCAGTTAGGAGGAGCAGGAATACATGACTTTCAAAAATGAAATCAGACCTTTGGGGGAAAATTAGTCTGGCAAATGTACTCCAAGCCACATAACATATGGTATCAAATTATGAAAAAGAAGTATTTAGATGATACTAATCTAGCAAGAATTTTCACTGTGTCAGACCCACCTAAAGGCTTAGCTATTTGGGACTTCATGATCTCTTCTAGAGAAATAGTATGTAACTTCATTACTTGGGAAGTGAACAATGGCTTGTCGGTTAAATTTTGGCATCACTCATGGAATGGTGCACCACCCTTAATTTGAATGAATGATATAGGGGCCATAGTTGCTACTTCAGAAAATGCTTGGGGTACTTCCCTCAGTGGCTATGTTTCAGGAGTATGTCTCTACTCAAAGAAGGTGATATGGAAAAATCCTCATGAATTGTCATTATCCCCTCAAGAAATCCAATGTTTGGAGAATATTTTCTTAGAAAAATTAGTCTATCTATCAGACTTGGAGGATAAATTGATTTGGGCTCTGGGGCTAGATGGAAAATTCATCATCAAGGAAAGGTACAAGCTTATCCAATAGAGGGATGCTATCATTAAACCATCCTGTGCTTACACTTTCTACTGGAACCATCTGACTCTACTGAAGGCTGGTTGCTTTACATGGATAGCATTGAAGTAAAGGGCACTAACTAGTGATCGGTTACACAGACTCAACATAGCACAACCATTCAACTATCCATTGTATGAGAGCCATCAGGAAGACATAGATCACTTATTTCTAAATTGCCAATTTGCACAGGATTGTTGGCTTTTCGTTCTTGGGAAACTACATTATTCCACACCACTTCCATACTAGTTATGGGACTTATTTGAGTCCTGGCCAGAATTGTATTGTACATCCCTATTTTCTGCTATTTGGAAGTGCATTCTAGTGCTAGTAGTGTGGGCAATATGGTGGGAAAGAAATAAAAGAATTTTTCATAGAATTTCTTCTACAATTCAAGCAGTCACATCAGAGCTAGAAAGATCTATATCTAAATTAGTAAATGCTAGCCACAGTAAGCTTAGGCATAACCTAGTCATGACATCTTGGGACTCTTCTATACTTTTAGAATGGAAAAATATTCATGTACCTTTTGGTTGGTGTCACCAATCTCCATCTAATAAGGTGCATAATAGAGCCTCAGTAAAATGGATTCCGCCATCTATAGGGACTGTTAAAATAAATTTTGATGGATCTTCAAGAATAAATTTGGGGAATTCAAGAGTAGGAGTATGCATTCGGGATCACCAAGGTACATTGTTAGTAATTAAATGTTGTCCACTCCCATTTGGAACAAATAATGTGGCAGAGGCCCAGGCACTATTTGCAGGTTTAATACTAGCTAAAACTGGAGGATTCCAGTAGATTCATCTAAAAGGTGACTCGATGGTCATAATTACAGAATGTATTAATCAAGTATCACACAATTGGAGACTCACATACATTCTACAAAAAATTTGGCAATTATTAGATTCATTTCAAGTAGTTCACATTTCTCATACACCGCGGGAAGGTAACGAATTAGCAGATTATCTGGAAAATAAAGGGTGTGATGGACATGAGGAAATGTCATTTAATCTAGAGGAAATCATAAAATAGGATGCCAAACTTCATAACATACTTAGTTTGGACAAGATGGCACTTGATGGATCTTGCTCAAACATGCGGATGTGAGGCTCTTCAAGGTGCTAACTGGCAATTGGGCTTATTGCATGGCAACTGAAAGTGACATCGCATCAATGATCCACATGGCTTAAGTATAGTATAAGTGTGATAGTGAGAATTGTTGATGCAATAATGAATGCGTAATCTATCTGAATCATAATCATGCATTCACCTGTCATCGTTGCTAAGATACAAATCATCCAAAGTACATTGAATTTGTAGTTTCATAAAATGATATACAGAGGTTATGTGTGCTTTGTCTGATACGCATTTTATTTTATAATGAGCCTTGTACCTCCTTTACTCCAAGCATAGATTGTGGGATATTTTCCATTAAATGTAATGAATTCCAAATACTCATTTGTTGCCTTCAAATACCCTGAATCCTAATAAAGTTATGCAGTTTTTTGAGTTTCTTGCATAGCAAAAATATTGTTTTGTTATCTGTATCTTATTTTTCAAATGGAGTTTCCTTCCTGTGTTTCATGTGGATATCTCCATGCTGAGCTCCTGCCTAGGAATTATAGGGTTTTCATATCTCCACCTTCAACTGAGCTCCCATTCCCAAATAGAATCGATGGATCAGAGATTGAGAAAATATTTATCTGCAATTCCATGCTCCATTACAAGGAAGTTTGTTAGGTTATTGGTGAATACATGTTGTCACCAAGGACAAAAATAGTGGTATTTCCTTCACATTTGGTGTCAATCTTCCTTTCTAACCTAATGGACCTGCTACAATCGGTCGACTTAGTGGTTTACATTGCCAACAAGATAGTTCAGCCTCAGTTCATCCCAAGCACTCAGCTTATGGAAGCACTTCAAAAGTATGAGCTCTGGTCAAGTAAAGCACTAATTGGTGGTTTATTTTTGCATCATGACATTATGGTAAGCCATGAGCATCTAATGGCATATGATAGTTTTAAATGGGCTATGGAGAAAAAGAGTTTTTGAATTGTTAGCAATAATTTGCAGATGGTGGCACTAGTTATTGGGAAGGATCTCACGGACAAAGTCAGAAGAGTTGCACATGTGGTGTTGGATCTGTTTCTCTCATCGCTTCCTCTAGTTCAACCTCCATCTTTGAACACAACTGCCATTGCACTACTCCCTGGTACTTAAAAACATGTTCCTAATCTAAATGTCCCACTCTCATCTGTTCAATCTTCAATTGTTCCTCCCGTAGCACCAATTACGCTTGATGGCTGGGAAGCTTAGTAGGTATTGGCTCTACCAGCTAGATGGGAGCATGCATGGGATTTCATGCAGCAACCATCCTCTCCCATGGATGAATGGTAGTTTTGTGTAATGGAATGATATAGTACAAAGGTGCATATGTTAGATCTATTTGGGGTTTTTTAATTTTGTTATGCCCCTGCCCTACTAGTGGGTTTTTGAACTACTATGATTTGCATCTGCAAATCCAATTGTAAAAAGTGTTTTATTTCCCTTCTATGTATACAACTATGATCCTGGGGTTTCTTCCTGATTCTTCCATGGGGGAGTCCTTGAATCAATTTATTTTAATATAAATATGGTGGCTAGTCCACTTTGGCCTAAAAAAAAAATTTCTTGATAACTAACCATTTCATATTATGATCTGAACACAATCACTTACAACACTTAGGTTGCAACACTCAATTTTGGGGACTTCTATGATAAACAATTTTTGAAGATTTATACAATCTTCATGGTGTAATTGCAGGTATTATGAATGAAATTTCTATAGTTTGTGAATTTAGGTGGGTTTTATTTCTCTTGTAAATATAAGAAAATTACAACTCATTCATGGTTGAAAGGAGTAAGAAAAATCATTTTTGTAGATGTGTTTGTTAGATGGTCTTGATAAAAAAATATTTTTTTGTGGATTTTTCACACATCTATTGCTCTTTACTATTCTAAAAAATTATTGTAATATTCATGATGTTAGGCTATTCTTCCACCCGGAATGAAAATTTTCATAGGCTTATGCAAATGGATCAACTGAAGAACAGGTATATTTCATTAATGGTAATTAATGTTTCCATGTTGTATATCATGGCAGTTTTTATTGGCGTTTCATGGTACAATAACTATAGACATTATTTAAGAACTAAATTTGGATTGTTGGATTTATCATGCCCCAGTTCTAATTATACTACCTTTACAAATGACCTCATAAAATATTACATACTTTATGGGCATTTATTGAGAACTTGGCTCTTTTCTTCACTTCATTTTACAAGGTAAAATACTTATTAATTTCTTTTAGACTATTTTGTTTGCATGCCACTTGTCTTCCAAGATTTCCATTTTTACTCTTGATGGTTTTTAGTTCTCATTAAGTATATAATAAATATTAAATTACTAACACTGGCACATTCCTTTGTGGTAAACACTCGACTGATTACTTTGCTTCATTTGTAAAAAAATGTCATTTTATGAATGCCTGTCTGATTTGACCTAAATAGTTTGTGTGATTTTATTTGAAAAAATATTTAATTCTTCATGGTCCTTTATGATCGTGTAATAGGTGTCCAAATGTTTGCAAGGTGTAATTTACATGTTACAACTAGTGTACTATGATTTATTTAATCAAATGCAGGAATTATTCTAAAATGGATTGTGTAATGGTTTGTTTATTTTTTGTCTTGAGATTGTTTGGACAAAACTAGAATGTGGATGAATTTTTTTTATTGGTTTGTTTTTTGAGTTTGATTTGCAAATCCTTATTGTAGTCATGCATACACATACTTGAAAGTAATCCTGAAAACCAGACTATAATTCTCATGGGTCTTGAATATATGATTGGTATTTCTTATGTGGATGACACTGGAGCTTTCATGGTGGGTTTTGAGATTTTGGATTTCTTTGTCTACTTCTAATTTGTTACACTTAGAAGCTTCGAAATTGAGGGCTTATTGTGGTAAGATAAATTTAGTACATGGAAACATTCCTTCAAACTAAATGTGCTTCTATAAAAATAATTGTTTTCTCTAGTGTATCTAAATAAAAATCTTTCACAATTCCTCATATATCTTTTAATGATGTTGTCTCTATCCAAACTATGAATGACGTGTCTGCATCCAAACTGATATTTTAATTTTCCCTCAGTAGTTTGGAATTAACCTTATATTTTCTTCTAAGATCCATATTGCAATTCCTTTTAGTGTGTTGCATAGGTTAGTAACCTTTCCCTCGGTGCCATTATCTTATGTTCTTTTAGATTTTTTTGTTGGCAATTTGGAAATGGCTCCATATTGTCTTGTAAGAGCTATATTGTGATTCCTTTTTGTCTATTGCATAATTTAGTGACCTTGAATTTGGTGTCATTGACTTCTGAAAGAAGCATTATCATAATAAAAATTAGATATTTACATATCATATCCCTACACATTTTTTTGTTGCCCATATGTAAATATCTTATTTTTATTATTTGGGTTTTACTTTTTAAACTCTATTAACAATTTTCTATCTAGATCATAATAAAAGGTGCTAGTCCACATGCTAGTTTGCTATATTTTTCTACTTTCAGATGGAAATGAAAATTTCAATCTCATAACTAATAAATGAGGGTTTCTAAATAGTTTTCAAAGAAATTCATGGATATCTCAATCTAGATGATGACAAAACTTAATACTTGTCTTAAATGAAAGGTAACTCATCATACTTCATAATCCAATTGGTTTCACAAACAAATCAATCTATGTGAGGTAGGAATGAATGCCTGATCAGCCATGAAGATATGAAATGTACATAATAAATAACATTTTCATTAAACATCTTCCAACCAAACTCACTCCTCTCTCCTCCTTTGCATTCCCTCGACCAAAAGAGGGAATTTAAACCTCTTTCAATCAGTTACAACCAAATTTTATCAAGTTCCTAGTTATTTGATCCAATTAAAACTTAATTGACATCTTTTACAAGAATTGTAAAAGTTGTCAATGAAACTTTTTTTTTGCAATTCTTGACAACTTAATGCCTTGACCATAAAATAGGAATTACTACATCAAATTTGTATCAAACATACCTTAAATGACCTAAAATAACCATTTATGAGATGGTTTACACCATACATCTTCCCTTCTCACTCCTTCTATAATCACAATATGGAATATATGCACTCAAATTGATGAATGTATACTTGACTGTCCACCAATCCTACAGGAACCTTGGTGATAGTTAGAGGTATAACAAATTATCCCTTTACAAACTTCCTCTAACTCGATCACCCTTCCTTTAAAATCAATAATTACATGTAATTTATAAGACTCTTCAATGATAACTTCTTTAACCACCCTTAGGACCGAACCACAATCATTTTGAAACTTTAGGCTAATGTTGCACTTTTACAATTTGCTAGCAACTTTTACATTTTTGACATGAAGGACTTCTAACTTTACATGGATACTTCAAACACATTGAAATGGACTAGAAACAACATTTTACATCATCCTTAACCTTGCTTGGGCATTGTTATCATAGTTTTACTCATTTTTAGATTGGTGACCCAATTACTAGATGAAGCTACAATACCCTAGTAGGCATTATTAGGTGATCTTTCTTAAATTTGTGTTCATTTCAGAAAAGATACATGTAAAGGGAAAATAAATTTATGCATCTAGAGATTACATGTATATATGCGAAACATCTCGTATGTACTATACAAAGGAAAGAAAGACAATATCATCTGAGCTCACACAGGCCATTAGCATAGCCAACTTTTAGAAAGATATGCATGAATATAGACATACATGAATCAGATGAACATAAAATATGAGGGTACCAGACATTGCCTAGTAATGAAGTGTTGACCCAGTTTTGTCCAATGTGCTCCTGCGATCCAAAACCTATAGAGAAGAGAGGAAGGGATGGGGGTTAGATCAAATGGATCTAAGCAATACATGATATCCTAATATTTTCCCTCATCTATAGGAATGCATATATGCAACCAGTCATATGCTTCTAAGGGGGGTTATGCTACAGGGCATGTGCACTCAGGAAAGATGCTGCAGGAAGAAAAGGAGATACCATATTTTCACTAACTTGTTTGTTCCATGTGCAAATATAGAAGAAGTTGATTCACTATTGTTACCTCATTCAGATAATCAAAGTACTGAGAGGATGGTATTTCCAAAAGACCATCCTCAAAGTACAAAGATTGTCTATACAAAAACAATCCAAAGGTGTTGGAGTCTAGATGAATGATGTTGCCCTGTGAAGTGGGCTCTGTCAAGAAAACCTCAAATTTCCATAGCAAAGACCACATCATAGGCCAAGAGCACCCATGATCACCTCAAGGGAGGCAACTAGATGAAGTAGTATCAGTGGAACATTAAGAGATCATAAAGGCATAATAATGAAGCATGAAAGCATGGAGGTACAAAATAGAGATTAACACAAAAGATAAAGGTACAAATCTATATCATTCATACATATTCAGGGCATGGAGTGTGTTTTAATCTACATTGTGAGCTAAGTAAAAGAGGCTACAATTGGTAAAATAATGGTGTTATGCCTCTTAGGAATAGTATGATAGTATGATGGCATAATATCATTTGGAACAGTGAGTAAATGGTGCATGTGTCAAAGAAATGAGCACCAAACATTGTGTCATCAAATGGATCTCAAGCATGGAATAATGAAACAGTCACAGGATGTCAAGAGTCTAAAACATTTATGCTAGCAAAATTTAATGGAGAGATCACGGTGCAAACCAAAAGGCAAAGGATCAAAGATACATGCTACCAATGTGCTCAAGAAATACAACAATAAGATCAAAGCAATGAGCATAAATGAACACATTAAAATGACACCCAAGATTGTTCATGGGACATCATATACTCATAAGCAATGCTAGCAAATTGAATGGAACTATCAAAATAATGCCATCAACAAATAAATAAGAAGAGATATGGCATAAGGGAACAGGTGCCATGAATAGTGGCAATACACAATGCTCTAGTTTGTGGTTCTACAACAAGACAAATATGCAAATGTCAAAAGCTATGGCTCACAGAATGTTAATGGAGTAGTCAACGTTTCATAGGTATGAAAATCAACATAAAATATGCCCAATGCCATAACTTAGGAGCCCAAGTAGCATGAATGATAGTAAAAACATTGATGCCCTAGCTTAATCATGAGCTTTATAACCATTCAAAGTGCTGAGGTTAAAACAACATGGTGCCAGAACAATAATGAATAAAATAAACATAGCACAGATGTCCTAGTCTAAAGCTCACAGGATGTTCATGAGCAGAGAAACACAACAGTAAGTAAATGATGATACAACAAGCACTGATAGGGCATGACCATAGAAATAAAAATTTCAATATAATCTAGATAGATCATGGGCTGCAACAACAACCATACACAAGAATGCACATCAACAAATGAGAACGCGCCAGCTTGGGCCTTCAAACATAGATAATGAATTCATAGTGCATTGATGCCTCAGTATAACCCACGGGTAGCACTAGCAATGAGAAGTATAAACATTAGGTTGCCCTAGCTCAAGGGCTTTTAACAATAGCAATCATATTCCTCTTAGGCATCAACAAATGCAGGGATGTTCTAATGTCCATTAAAATAGAGAATGTAAACAAGGAATAATGATGCCCTAGCATTGTTCATGGTTTATCCAAGCACAAATTCCCTAGCATTTCACGGGCCATTGAATCTCCAGGAATGATACAACATACATAAGATCAAGAAAAAATAGAATGATGACCTAGCTTATAGCTACAGGGCCCTCAAGTAAAAACAATGAGCTTGATTTCATGCAACTGAGAATAAAACTAGTGATAAAATAATGCTATCAAATCAGACATCACAACAAAGACACGACATTAAACAATATATAGTACCATAAAGAATATGCCCTCACCATGAGAAGATAAATGCATAAACATGGTGCCCTCGAAATGTAGAGATGGAAAAAAATAGTGATCAAATCAAATATAGAGGAGTAAAAAAACCCAAATGCCTTCCTCCAATAATGATGCCATGAAGCTCAAAAGGCTCAAAGTTTCTAAGCGAGCCCTTGATCCAAGATGCAAAATCTAGTGTGGATGGAAACTTTCCCCATCTTGTTGGCAATGAAGTGTTGTTGTCTTAAGCATCTTCCCTTTTATTTTATTTTATTTGGATTGGTTTCTCAAAGCATTTAATTATATGTTTTCCTCTTTTTTTAAAAAAATTAGGTTGAGAGTTTTAATTAATGTTTTAATTTGATGCTAGGTGCTAATTGTGATAAGTGGGTTTTTATTTTAAAAGATGTACATATTATTTAAATATGTTTTCCCCTTTTTTTGGGTTGAGAACTATTTATTAACATAAGTAAATTAAATATTTTAGATCCAGATAGAACTAGAATCCTGAAATAGGGGTAAAGCATTTAATGTAAAATCATTGCTCTTATTGTTGTAAGATATTGGCAAGTGGTGTTTTTATAAACCAATGTTAGAATATCATTTATAGAGCATGATTCAAAAGGGATAGGTTAAGCTTTAATGGATATCTTTTTAGGGATTTTCACTTTCCCCCTTACCCCTACAAATTTAGAAATCTGACATCTGGATTTGAGAGGTATCTTCACAGGCCCTATATGCAATTTTCTTCCATTTTTGGTGAGGTTGAGGGTCCTAAATGTAGATTCCTAGGCCTTGTTTTATATACCTCTCACTTAGGTGATTAAGGTTAATTCTTCATTCTCTCTTTCTTGGAGGTGAATGCTTGTAGCTCTGAAGAAGAAGATTTTTATACTTGGCTCCTTTCCACTAAATATAAAGCAGTATTCCTTATTGCCTCTATTATTTTCTAAGATTTCCATTTAAATTCATGTCAAATTTATTGTGATTTTTTTATCCTTTACTTTGCATGTTTATTCAAATTGAATGTTCAAGAAAGTGTTTTGCTATTGTTGTTTTAATCTGTGTATAGTTGGGTTTTAAGTTGTGGAAGTTCTTTCCCTTATTTTTCTCCAAGTACCTCTCTATTTCAAAAAATATAAAGGCAATAGGTCAAATTGTGAATTAAAAAAAAAATTCAAGTGTCATTGTGAGTATTACTTCAATTTGTAGATCTATCAAAGTTTGGTGAATCACCTAGTTTAGTTTCAATTTCATGCACTCTCTTCCCTTTTCCTCCTAAAGTCAGTTTAAGTTTCAAGGTGATTCAAGGGGAAGCCAACCCGTAATCCATAAGTCTACTTTCTGATAGGTTACCCATAGCCTGAAAGTAGTCCCATGTTTCACAGGATTGCTAGGTTCACACATAGCCACATTCGAGCGCAATCCCTAGTGACAACAAGCACACACTTTGACCATGTTGGCTCTATTAGGACCTTGATGCACTATTTGAACAAGTTGATTCAAATGGCTTGCATTGTCTTACATAAATACTTATTTTGACTTTAAATACATTCAAATGTCTTTATAAACTTAAAAAAAATGAAATTTCTCTTGGCATATCCTCTTGACCTCCTAGTGTACCTCTGATACTAGTTTCTCATGCACTAAGAACTAACATAAGTTACCCAATTCACTAACTTGCATAGTAGACCTACTAGGAGACCTAGTAGCAACTAGCCCTCAAACTTGGCCTTTTTGCCTCAAACTTGAAAAATTCCTAAATAAGGGCCCAAATAAAGACCATTTATGGATACAGTTTTGGATGATACATGATATATCACAAATTGGGAATTGGGTTTGGTCTTTGACTAGGTCAACCTAATAGTGTCAAATTAGGCCTAAATGGGAATTAAGCTTGGTCTTAATGGATCTCTATTTTACCAAGCCCTCCTTGAATTTCATACCAATACCTACATTGATCTTTGACCAATTTGTCCACACCTTTGGACATAAGGACTGTTATTTCTCTCAAATCTGTAACATCACACTCTCTCTATAAATTTTATACGAATGGATATTTCAAGGCTCAAGAGACCAAAATAATTGCTCCGAGTGTTTTGTTCATGTAACCACCAAAAATATTTTACACTTTTGTAGTTCACTTGTTCATGTAAAAATCATGCAAGCCAGAAGAGGAGATGCTTCTTCATCACTATCCTCATATTCCATAAGGCTTGCCTTCTAAAAATAAAAATAGAATTTAAGAAGTGCATGAAATAGATAGATTCATGTAAGCTCAACTACAATACGATACATTACATTTTCATCATAATGTATCTTAATGTAGTTGAATTTGCATGAATCTATCTATTTCATGCACTTCTTAAATTATATTTTAAGTTTTTGATAGCAAGCCTTGTGGACTACAAGGAAATGATGAAGAAGCATCTCCTCCTCTGGTCTTCATGCTTCTTACATGAACAAGTGAGCTGCAAAAGTGTAAAAGGTTTTGGTAGTCACATGAACAAAAAATTGGAAACAATTATTTTGGTCTCTTGACCCTTAAAATATCCATTGGATATTTCATTAGAATTCTGTCGATACCCCCAATAGGATCTAATGAGAATGTTGTACTTGCAATGGTTTTTTTCATCATAGGTACAACATTCTCATTAGAGCCTACTGGAAAGTGAGAATTTTTGTCTAAATGTCAATGAGATATAACCATCAGACTTCTGATGGTTACACAAAGAAGTTTTGATGAGAAAATTGTATGTGTGACAAATATCTTTGTCGTACATATAACATGGTGTGTTTGACAACCGACGTCACCTCAACATGGCTACAGTTAGTTGTCCAATGACATTATTCATCAAAATGCTAAAAAATTCAAGGGAAAATGGAAATTTGAATTTTCAACAAAATAGATGTCAAAAATTTGGTGACATAGTAGTCATCGAAGCCTCAGATGAAATTCTAGTGATGAAAACTTGGTCTTGACTTTGTTGAAGGTTCGACTAATATTTTTCATAATTTTGAAAATCATTTGTCAAAAAATGGGTCCAAATGTGTTAGTAGTCATAAGGGATCCTAGGACACATTAATGTGTCCTAGGACCCCTTATGCCTTCTTACTACCCCTTAGGACCCCTTACCATACACTACTCATAAGGAGTATTGAGGAGTCCTAAGGGGTCTTACAGGGTTTTAGGACAAATTAATGTGTGCTAGGACCCCTTATGAAATCTACACTAATGTATGATAAGGGATCCTAAGGGGTCTTAAGGAGTCCTAAGACACATAAATGTGTTTTAGAACCCCTTAAGACCCCTTATGACCCCTTACCATATACCAATGTATGGTAAGAGTTTCTAAGGGGTCTTAAGGGATCCCAAGAAATATTAATGTGTCTTAGGACCCCTTAATAACCCTTATGACCCCTAAGATGTATGGTAAGGTGTCCTAAAGTGTCATATGGAGTCATAAGGGGTCCTAGGACATAATAATATGTCTTAGGTCTTATGACCTATTACAAACCCTTACCATACACTAATGTATGGTAAGGGTGTTGGATATTGCTGAGATATCATGCATATATGTGTTGAAATTGATTTTTAATCATTGACGTCAACATATTTCTTTATTTCTGACAGTGTTTCTAGTTTATTTAGTCAAGAGTTTGGATTGATATGGCTACTATATTGAATGTCAGATGTTTCAAAGTAACATATGGTTGAAAGGGTGTTTGTAGTTGATCAATTTTGACTTATAGAGGTTTGCATTATGATTTGAGTGAGTTTCAGGTAATTTATTAGAGACTGGTTTTTCAGGTTATTCAAGAAGTGACAGTGTTGCAATTGTTTTATCAGTCTGGATTGGTTATGCAATATTTTTGGTTTCTAACCTAGTGGTGAGTTTAGAACATGGATATGTGTCCTCATATTGAATGGTTTGTGATTTGGATGCTAGCAAGCTATTTTTTTGAGTGACATGGGTTATTTTTCTATGTTATTGATGAAAAGTGCAGAGATAATTATGAATTCTAAGACAGAGTTGCTTATGTTGTTGATGTGGAATTTCACGTCTCTTTCTGATGTTTCTAGATTAGTTCCTATTCATGTTTCTAGATCACATTAGATTATGTGATCAAATTTAGTGATTTCCCTATGGTGTGTTGATATTTTTTATTCTTGGTCAACTTGGTGGTATAGCATGTTGCGCAGGATTGTGGCATGATTTGTGGATCTAAAGCATGTCCATGGATGAATATTTGGGTCATAGCCATGGTGTTTTTTATATTTATTGGATCGCATTAATGTTTATACTATAATTGGTTAAATATTTCTAATTTAGGTGTTAAGGTTGATGCCTACATTGTTTACACTTTCAATATTTAAGAAATGTATTTAAAGATGTAATCAATTGTAATTGCAAAGTGTGATAGAAGATGTTCCTATGTGTATCAAAGATTGTGTGAAGAGGTATGAGTGGAATATATAATTGAGATAGAGATTTTTTGTACTTCATCAAAGCTATATTAGCATATTTGAGATGTTATCAGTTAGTTCATAAACTAGTTGATTATTCTACATAGTGGATTGTAATCCATTTGGGGTTGTAGCCCTTGTTGTATTCTTAGGGTTGTTTCCCTTAGTTATATTTTAGCAGTGAGCTCTAGGCTTTAAGACTGAATGCATGTACATTCCCCTTTATACCTTTAACAAGGTTATTGTGCTAGTACATCATCTTGTGGGTTTGATCCCCACAGTGGTTTTCTATCTTAACTGAGTTTCTACATCAAAAATACTAGTTTTATGTGTTATTATGATGTGTGGTTCAATGCTTTAATGTTTATCATTCAAATCTAAGTTTTAAGGTTAAGTGTTGGATAATGTTTTGAGATTTGGACACAACTAATTAACCCTTCCCCCCCACCCACCTTCTCATTTGTGTGTGTTGTTTTGTATCTAACAAAGGGGTCCATGGACACTTTAATGTGTCCTAGGACCTCTTAAGACCTCTTACAACCCCTTAAGACCACTTACCATACATTAGTGTATAGAAAAGGATTGTAAGAGTCATAAGAAGTCCTAGGATACATTAATGTGTCCTAAGACCCCTTACAAACTCTTATAACCCCTTAACATATGCAAATTTATGGTAAGGGGTCCTAATGGCTCTTGAGGAGTCCTAGGATACATTAGTGATCCCTAGGGCCCATTAGGACCCATTACCATACATTAGTGTATAGTAAGGGGTCATAAGAGACCATAAAGGGTCCTAGGACAACTTATGACCCCTTACCATACACTAATGTATGGTAAGGGGTCCTAAGGGGTCCTAGGAAACATTAGGACCCCATAGGATCCCTTACCATACATTATTGTATGGTAAGGATCATCAGTGGTCCTAGGAACCCTTAACACCCCTTAGGTTAGGACATCTTACCATACATTAGTGTATGGTAAGGGGTCGTAAGAGGTCATAAAGGGTCCTAGGACACATTAATGTGTCTTTGAACGCCTTAAGACCCCTTACCATACATTAGTATATAGTAAGGGGTCCAAAGAGGTTGTAAGAGGTCATAAGAGGTCCTAGAACATACTAATGTGTTCAAGGACCCTTTAACAACCCTTAAAACTCCTAATATGTATGGTAAGGGATACTAAAATGTTCCAAGGGGTCATAAGGGGTCTTAGGATACATTAATGTCTCCTTAGACCACTTGAAAAGCTTTACAATCCCTAAGATGTTTGGCAAGGGTTCTTAGAGGTTCATAAGGTATCCTAGGATACATTAATATGTCTAAGGACCCATTATGACCTCTTATGACCTCTTACCACCCCTTAGGACCTATGGATCGTAAGAGGTCATAAGGAGTTCAAGGACACTTTAATGTGTCCTAGGACCCCTTAAGAATCCTTAGGACCCATTACCATACATTATTATATGGTAAGGGGTTATAAGGGATCTTAAGGCATCCTAGGACACATTAAAGGGCCTTAAGGATTCTTAAGGGGTCCTAGAACACACTAATGTGTCCTTAGACCCCTTAAAACCCCTTACCATACACCAATATATGGTAACAAATCCTAGGGGTCATAAGGAGTCTTAAGGAGTCGTAGGACACATTAATATATCCTAATACCACTTATGACATCTTATGACCCATCACAATACATTAATGATGGATGGTAAGGGATCCTAAGTGATCGCAAGGGGCCTTAAGTGGTCCTAAAATACATTATTATGTCCTAGGACACCATTACAACTTTGAAAACCCCTAAGATGTATGGTAAGGGGTCATAAAAGGTTGTGAGGGGTCATGAGGGGTCTTAGGACATATTAATGTGTTCTCAGACCCTTTATGACCTCTTACGACCCCTAAGAACCCCATAACATACACTAATGTATGGTAAGGAATCTTAAGGGGTCTTAGGAGGTCTTAGGACCCCTTAAGACCCCTCATGAACCCTCACCATACATTAGTGTATGGTAAGGGGTCAAAAGAGGTCATAAGGGGTCCTAGGATATTATTGCATCCTAAGACCCTCTATGACCTCTTAAGACCCCTTAGGACACCTTACCATACACTAATATATGGTAAAGGTTCCTAAGGGGTATTATGACCCCTTAACACCCCTTATGTATCTTTAATATACACCAATGTATGGTAAGGGGTCCTAAAGGGTCATAATAGATTATAAGGGGTCCTAGAATACATTAAAGTGACTTGGGACCCCTTATGAACACTTAGGACATTTTAGGACCCCATACAATATATATTAGGGGTTGTAAGGGGTGTTAAGGGGTCCCAAAACACATTAATATGTCCTAGGAACCCTTGTGACCTCTTAGGGCCCCCTAGGACCCATTTCCATACTTTGGTGTATGTTAAGGGGTCCTAATGGGTGTCAAGGGGTCCTAGGAAACCCTGATGTTTCCTAGGACCCTTTAAGACTCCTTAAGACCCCTTACCATACATTAGTATATGGTACAGTGTCCTCAAGGGTCTTAAGAGGTCATAAGGGGTCCTAAGACACATTAATAGGTCCTAAGATCACTTAACACCCCTTATGACCTTATAGGATCCCTTGACATACATCTTGGGGGTGTTAAGGGGTTCTATGAAAAATTAATGTGTCTTAGGACCCCTTATGACTGCTTAGGACCCCTTATGACCCCTTATGACCCCTTACCATACATTGGTGTATAAAAAGGGGTCTTAAGGGGTACTAGGACACATTAATGTGTCCTAGGATCCCTTAAGACTGCTTAAGTCCCCTTACCATACACTAATGTATGGTAAGGGGTCCTAAGGGGTTTTAAGGGATTCTCAAACACATTAATATGTCCTAGGACCCCTTAACAAACCTTAGGATGCTTTAAGACCCCTTACTATACATCTCATTGGTCATGAATGGTGTTAAGGAGTCTTGGGACATATTAATGTGACCTAGGACCCCTTATGACCCCTTACCATACATTAGTGTATGGTAAGGGGTTGTAAGGAGTCTTAAGGGGTCTTAAGGGGTCCTAGGACAAATTAATGTATCCTAAAACCATTATAGACCCCTTAACACTCCTTAAGAACCTGTAACAACCCTTGAAAACCCTGATATGTATGCTAAGGGGTCCTAAGTGGTCGTAAGGGGTCTTCAATGGTCCTAGGACATGTTAATGTGTCCTAAGACCCCTTATGACCTCTTAGGACCCCTTACCATACACTATTATATGGTAAGGAGTTGTAAGGGGTCTTATAACACATTAATGTGTCCTAGGTGCCCTTGAGACCTCTTATGACCCCATACTATACACAGATGTATGGTAAGGGTTCTTTAGGGGTCATATGAGACATTAACCGTATGTCCTCTTACGACCCTTTACCATAAAATAATGTATGATAAGGGGTCCTAAGGAATCTTATGACATAATAAGGTGTCCTAGGATCCATTAAAACCTCTTATGACCTCTTACCAAACATTAGTGTATGCTATTGGGTCTTAAGGTGTTGTAGGGGGTCTTAAGGGGTCCTAGAATACATTAATGTGTCTTATGACCCATATGATCCCTTACCATACCCTAACGTATCGTAAGGGGTCTTGAGGGGTCTTAAGGGGTCCTAGAACACATTAATGTGTCTTATGACCCTTTAGGACCTCTTACCATACATATTAGGAGTTTTAAGCGGTCTTAAGGTGTTCTTGTTGTAATCACCTAAAACTTGTCTAGTAAAACCTAACCCCCTAAGCTCAATCAATTTTCCTTAAGAAAATTTTTAAATTTCAAAGGCACAATTTACTATGAATAATTATGTAAGCAACTTGGATAATCCCCCTTTCATAATTAAACTATTTCTAAAATAAAGCACAAAAAATTTCTAATATTAAATCTTGAAAACCATTTAATTTTCAAAACCTTACTTTTAATATAAAGTCCTAGCACTTTAATTAAAAGAACCCATTTATCACATTATTGTGCAACTTAATCTTGATTGAATGACAATTAAAAGGTGATTTTTTATTTTTTCTTATTCTCTCATCAAGATTGACCAATCAAAACTTTTAGATCCTCTAAGAAGGATTATCTCTCTCACCACTCACCTCAACCTAAGATATTTTTCCTCTTAATCTCCACCCTTCATTCTTGAGGTAATTTCCTTAGAAGGAAGTTCTTCCTTGGCTCAAAGGGTTTGATCATCTTATATTTCTCATGATCTTTCATTCTAGAGTTAGTGTGTTATTTTGAGTTTCTAGTGTTATCTTGAGTTCTTAGTTGCTCTTATCATAGTTATCATAGCTCTCTTGCATTCTTATTTTAGATCATCTTGTAGAGTAATCTTTCATTTTTAGCTAGCTTTGAGTTTAGTTTGCTTTCATAGTAGCATTGGTGTTGTTATTTTAATCTTGCATCATGGATTCATTCTAGTTTAGCTTCATATTTTCTCTCATAGTTTTGCACTTGCATATTTTAGATCATCTTGGAGTGGTGAATGCAAGTATTTCATCTCACTCATATGTTGAATCTTCCATTTTCAAGTAGTCAAGTCACTAATCCTTCATACCCAATATGATGAGCATTGTATAAAGGATTAAACTTACTTCAACTAGGAAGCAGTAAGACACTTTTAAAATTTAGTTGTTCATTATGAATGAATACTAGTGGCTAGATTATTGAGTTAATAGTTTATTGAAGTGTTGGTTTCATTCCAATTGAATGCCAATTTTATACCACACACTTGTGTTCTAGGACCCCTTCATGACCTCTTACGACCCCTTACAATAAACTAGTGTATGGTAAGGAGTCTTAACGACTCCTATGACTTAGTATTGGTTATTTTTATTTATTTTATGAATCTACGACAACCATCATACCACTGTAGTCTAGATTATCATATGACACTTGTTTCATCACATGTAGTTGCGAGTATTATTGTACAATAATATGGAATAAGGTCATTTATCACATGCAGTCTTGAGTCTCATTGTAATATGCATAAATCCTTTGTTTTATTATACCATTCATTGGGTTTCATCATACGATTATATGGTTGAGGTTGTGTTGTATCGCATGTCTAGTTGATTGCATTTCCATATTTCTATCCTTGATCTAGCTTTATCTTGATCTTAACATTTTGTTTTGTAGGAAATAACTTGTTTTTATAAGATATTTCATAGAGAATTTTCTTGCCAAATCCATCTACATTGTATTGTTTTGAGACTACTAAAACTTTGTGGTTGTAGGTGTTAGAAATAGGGAATACTCAGAGGGGGGGGTTGAATCAATATTCTACAAACTTTATCTTTTGCCCAATTATGGATATAATAGATTATCTTTATACATGCATAACATAAGAAGCTAAACAACATGCATAACAATAAAGAACTCATAACACATTATTTGTTCTTGAGGAAACCCTGGCCAAGGGAAAACCCCAGTGGGGATGGTACCCACAAAGATCCACTAATCAAAAGTATCCTATTAAGGATGTTGACCCTGTTAGGATTCTATTACAAGCATATAGTGTATCAGTCCTGATTAATGGACTATAGGCCTTGTTAGAAGCTTCAACCCTGTTAGGAGTTGTAGTACAAAATGTGATTACCAGATGAGCCCACTGCCCAAACAAGTAATGTACAATATACACTGATTAAAAAATAGGTTAAGGTACATAACCTTATACTATTTGCATAAATATCACTTCACTGCTCTTTTACTATCGCTATTATATATGCTCCATATACTTCGCATCATATCACTTGTCCACACTTATTGTGTTCTTTCTCAATAATACTACAATTAAAATTACAATTACATTTATACCAATAGCTTTATCAAAGAGTTAACATCTAGGATGTCATCCCTTTATATTGTTAAGTCATTATTTTGATAAACAAAATAATCCCTTAACTCTTTACTAGTTCTGTCTTCATATTCTGTCGTGTCGGCTTCACACTGTCTTTGGTAAAACTATCATAACTTCTTCCGTACATGTTGTACTGACTTGTGCTCTAAGATGGGTAATCAATAGACATAATAGATTCTATGTTTAAGTGTGCAAGCATTGAACTTACTCCAGTCAATGTCACAAACAAAAAATGTGTCCAGGTTCACTGGTAAAACACTGTCTCACACTTAGACAAATTTGCAATGTGCTCTATCATACTTGCTCTCTGACCTGTGTGATCTTCATGTGGATCATATGTTTCCATAATGACAACATCTATGTAACCAACTCAGCCAAATTGCCAAAAATCTCCCCCTTTGTCATTGGTGGCAACATATGAGAAAATTGGCTAAGTGTACAACTCAAAATCTCAAAATTGTTCAAAACTATGGCCATAGTATAAAATACATACTATCCTTATAACGCCTCAAAAAAAAATTATTGCCTCTAATATAGTACTCCCCCTAAGAGTAACAACCCTTATCATATACTATCAATTTTCTTTTATATATCTCTCCCCCTTTGACAACAATGACAAAATAAGGTAGGGAGGATCACAAAATTGTATCATAAAAAGTTATACCTCAATTCATTTATTGCAAAGCCGATAGGCTTGCAACACAATCTAAAAACTCTGTCTTCATGGCTTCTATCTCCTTCTCCCATGATTTCTTAATGGAATTTTCCACATTAAGTAGTTTGTTCAATCCATAAGAAGCAATTTCACATGCTTGGAGGTTTTCAAAGTTAAATTTTTGAAAAGATGTCTTAGCGGAAAGACATTCTTCCAACTATTCTTCAATGATGCTCAACTTCATAGAAGCATGCTCTCTCAAAAGAGTGTATCTTCTCAATTTCCTATCTTTCTCATCTTGTACAACTCTGATTTCATCATAAAGTTTCCTACTTTCTTCTCAACATCACAGACCTTCACATTGGGGCTAGACAAAAGGTTTGTTTCATTTAGAATTCTTGCTTCCTTCAACTTTATCTTCTGATCTTCCTCTGTTGTCAAAGTCTCTAATTTTGTACACTGTATGTACAAAGATTTGCCTATTTCCAAATGCTTCCTCAAATCCTTGATACAGATATCAAGAGTATTGATATCATTTCTGATATTCTGATTGATGTTTAAAAGCATTCTAGCCTCATAGTCTACTTGTGCTTTCAATTTTGCAATATCAGCTAGGTTTACGAATTCATTATCAAAGGTGCTCATTACCTTCTTTTCTTTCTCCATAGGGTCTTCTTTTGAAATTTGTGTAGTTACAGTACTTTGTAACTTCTCAGTTAGTTCCTTTAGACACCCTTCAAGACTCTTTACTTTCTCATTCTTACCAATTATTTTGTTCAAGGATGTAATCAGTTCCAACTGATCATCATCATCTACTTCTTTTCGCAAATGCTCAATCATAGATCCAATTTGAGTCTTCTTTCTAGTCTCAGGAGTAAGACTGGTATCTTCTTTGGTGGGAATGGGAACTTGTTCTTTTGTAACTGGTGGTTCTACAACTATGGTCTCTGTCATCTCTTCTTCTTTTGTAGCTTCCTATTCTTCAAAGGCCGAATTGTCAACAATATTCTCCAAATTCTTGAATACATTTTCATCAGTATCCAAGGTGATTTTTGTACCTTCTACATTCATTGTTTCATCTTCAATATTAATAGCTGGAGAAGAGGGAATGTCCTCTTGTACTTTCTCACCTACTTGCTTTGCTGCAACTGATGATTCTCCAACATATTCTGCCATAACCTTGATAATAGCCTGTTCTATCTCAGAATTTACTTCTTCATACCTGCCTCCCATAATCTGAATTGTTCTCCTTTTGGTTCTCAGATAGGTGCTTAGGGCTTTCATGATCTGATTGAAATGAGTTTCATCTCTTATTTCACAAAGCTTCCTCACAAGCTTTTCTCTTATAGTTGTCTCTTCCTCTGATGCTCTCTTCTTCCTATTTAGAAGTTTGTTATAAAGATCATCAAGTATCTATCCTTGAATAGTATCAAACTTCTTGCCAGTCAAGATCATATGCTTCACAAATGCATTTTCCAAATTAAGTCTATCAGTATAATCATAAAGATCATAATATTTGTTAATTCTTGAAAAGTCACCATTCTCAATAATCTTCTCATTAAGCTTTTCAACTTTTGGTTTCCAAGATTTCTTCTTAGTAGTGACATCATCTTTTACTTCTGCAATCTTTCTTGGAACTGGTTGCACTAGAGTTTTATGTCTCTTTCCTAGTCTAGTGGTACTTTCCTTAACTCTTTTGCTAGGTGTAGAGGAAGTGGATCTAGTAGACATCTTTTCTTCTATGTCCTTCTCAGATACTTCCACTTTCACCTTTACTTGTGGTTCTTCCTATTGCACTGCAATTGATGATAAAGGAGGGATAGACAAACTTCCTTTTTTCCACTCACTCTGATTGTTGTTGTTGTCTTCTTTGCTACCAAAAACTCTCTCTATGTCATTCCTGTATCTTTTAGGATTTTCTTAATAGTGCTCTCAACTCTCTTCTTAGACTGCTTCTCTTCAATTAGAATCTTTGCAGAGTTGAAGTTCTCCTCAAAGGTTCCAAACCTATTACATTGAGTGTCCAACTTACACTTCAATAGTCTGCTAGCATACTCTTCAGTCTCTACCTTAGATATTTCATAGCCAAGAGTGTCTATGAACTATGTTCTAGCTCTACTACTTCAATATAGGTAAGTGTGTGTGTGAAAATTGTACCTGATTTATAGACACAACACTCAGTAAAACATTAGAGGTTAGCAAAAATTGAAATCGTGCAAAATTGAAAACTATGTAACCAAGCGATTTACTACCTTCTAATAGGTGCAAGATTGATGTTCTCAGATTGTAATCGAGATCAATGACCTAGACGACACCTAAATGAAGGATTTGAATGCAAAAGATGGATATGAAATTGAATGCAATTAATCTTTTTTTTTTTTAGATTTTATGATGCAATATGAAATGAAAACTTGATAGGAATCTATGCTAGATGAAATTGATATGCTATGAATGCTATTGAAAACTGATATGAAATGAATGCTAAATGAAATTGATATGCTATGAATTGATCTATCTAACAATGATATGCAAAGCTATGAAATTCTATGCTATGATATGAAAACTATGCAATTGAAATTGATCTCACAAAGCTTTGAATTCGCAAGTTGATTCTTTCAAGCTCCAATTGTGCAAATTCTCCAAATCTGATATGCTATGATTCCTGTAGAGTAAGTTTGCAATTTGCGAGATGATTGAGAGATGAGTTATGAAGAGCTGAGCATTGTTTTTATAGAAATCCAAGGCTTTGGAGGTGCATGGATAAAAGCCATAAATCACTCAAATAACTCAGGTTGATTTTTGAGTTATTTTTAAATAAAGGATAATTAACTCACAAAAATATGCAAAAGCTAAGCTTTAACTCAAAATAGAGTTTAGCTTTAATTGATAATTGATAGTTGTTTGCTTTTATGATTGTGCATGTTTTATTTATGAATTAATTTAATAATAAAGTGATTTATTTCCAACTTAACTGCTTTTAAAAATAAAACAATTGATTTATGGGTTAATCAATTATTTAATCAAACTTTTATTAAAAACTATATTATTAAACAATGACAACTTGCTTTAATTAATTAAATAAGAATTTAATCAATTAATCATAAGATTTTGGATTTATTGTCAAAATTTAAATAATATAATTAATAATAGATAAAATTAAATTTAATTACACAATTAAGTGGCAAATATTAAATCTAATTAATTAAATATGAAAATATTCAATTAATCAAATTTTAGGATAAATGTGATTTATTGCTAAATAATTATAAAATTAAAGATAATTATGATGATTAGGAATATTACTAGGAATATTCCCCGATGCAAAATTTTAAGATAATCAATTATGATTCGATGATGTTTAGATGTGCCTTAGGTTAGGACTTCGATGTCAATTTTGTTCGATTTGAAGATGTAGGAGATTAATGAACTTATAGCCCATTTTTGGGGTATTACATTTTGCCCCTCTTTGAATTACTGTGCGAAGCGCAGTGGTTCAAAGATAGTCTGTGTTTGATAAAGATATGAAACTGATGTTTGAGATTGATAATTGATATGAGATAGAAGTTGATTGATATTGATTTGATATGGAGATAATAGGTCCTGAGTGACCAAAGATAATATTTACTATAACAAAAAATGAACCTATGATTGCGAAAAAGTGTCAAAATGCCTGATTCCAAACCTTAGGATTGATAAGAAGTGAGTGACCCGTTCTAGACTCGATTGTCTTAGCAGAACTAGCAGGTATCACATCCGAATCCTTCAGTTGCCGAAGAACCAAGGAAAGAACACTATGATCTGATGGTTGCAATAACTGATATAGTTTACAAGATTAGGAGAATACCAAATTGATATGGATCGATGAATCTGATATGCCCCAAGTGATGATAGATTTGCCCCGAGCGATGAGGACTTTTGATGAATCAGTAACTAGATATGATTGTTGTCTTGATTACTGATGAAAGATATTGATAGATTTGATCGATAGAATTTGATTTACAGACTTTGAATGATGTGCAATACCATGCCCCCTTCGGGATTAAAATTGAAATCTAACAAGAAAAGTCAGCGTTGATAGTTTAGAAGCATGTTAATTGATTTGAGAAGTGGTTCAACACGTTCAAGAGCACATTCTGCATCGTTTAGAGGTCTTAGAGACCAAGGTTGACTAGGTTTGACCATGAGTTGACCAAAGTTGACCAAGTTGAAATTTTGATAGTTTGATGGAAGATAATCAGTTAAGTTGAATACTAGATTTCTGTGATGATTGAAGGTTGATTATGCAAGTAGTTAATAATATGAATGATCTCAGATTTGAATTTTGATCCCAAAAAAGGATTCTACTTGCTGCTTCGTTGGAGGAACCTTCATGTGAGATTTAGCTCTTGTTAGATTTGAAGAATTGATTTGAAGAATCATTTAAGCATTGAAGTTCGTTTAATCATTGTGAGATCATGCAAACATGCAAAATGCAAAGAAGCATGCAATATGAAATGCAACCTAAGACCTAGGACCTAGTCACTGATAATATGTCAATTTTTTATCATCATTGAACTTTTTGGTAACTGGATAAATCAATACAATGCCCACTAGCTATGAAACTATAGACATATGAATATCGATTTGTATGCACAAGAATCAATACAACACCCACTGGCTAGGCAACCATGGACATATGAATATTGATTTTATTTTCAGAATGTCCGATTAGACATAAGCATCAAAGCATAAATGCCAGGATGACTTGAATATCATGTCCATTTTGATATAGCAATTTATAGAAGCATCAAAACATGAATGTCGTGATGACCTGAATATGCCTTGCATTGCAAACACATCAAAGAGTCAAGAGATCATTCTAAATCCAATGTGAATTACCCGTAGTGACCCTTTATCGTTCACATCCTTAGGCAAGATCGCATTGCACAGTAGGAGAAAGAACTCACTCAAAAAGACAATAGTTAGATCGATACTTCTTTGAATCATCCAGGTATCAATGGTCGAGGTACGCATGGCCATCCAATTCGAGATAGAGGCTCTTATAGTCGGACACCATTTCAATCTAGAATTTTCAAAGTTGTTAGATTTCACATACGAGCAAAAAATAAAGAAAAGATTATGCCCCCAGTCATCACTCTCTAAATCCTATAAAGGACATCATCAAAGAGCTTGAAGGGACACAATATGCAAAAATCTCAATGTGAATCAGTAAGCATACAAGGAGATAAAAGCATGTAAAAAGCATAGATTGTTTTTAGTTGAGTTTTGATGTTTGATTGTGTTGTTGTAGATGCAAAATCCTTTTTGGAGATGAGACTGACTGACTGACTCAACTTGAAGCTTCAAAGGACTCTGACTGGATAGGATACGTCTAAGATATATGGGAGACCATAAGATATGACATTGATTGCCCCCAAGTGTTAAACATTGATAGGATATAGACGCTTGAGCCGATTGGTGTACAGACTGACTTATTGAAAACTGGAAATGTAGAAACAAACCGGGAGATATGTACAAACTAAAGCAAGACTGAAAGCTAGGAAAGACCAAGATTGCACTGATAGATGGAGCATTTGGAACAAGTGGCACCTGTTTGCCAGGTTTTCACCATCTTGGCAGAGATTCTATTTTTGCTACCAAGGTGCCTGTTTCCAGGTTTTCACCAAGGCACTTTTTCTTTTTTCATTTTTTTGTATTTTTCATTTTTTTAATTTTTTTGTACTTTTGATATTTTTTGATTTTTTTGAATTTTTTATATTTTTTATATTTTTTTGAATTTGTGATATTTTTTTATTTTTTTGTGAATCATCAAGGCGCCTATTGCTAGGTTTTCACCAAGATGTTCATTTTTTTAGGACTTTTTCCAATTTTTAGGATTTTTTCAAGATATTTAACCATAGACTGAATGCCTTAGGCATAGAATTTCTTCAGATGGAGAACGTTGATTGGTTCTCAGAGCTTTTCTCCTTCAGTCATTGAGAGTTGATAGGCACCAGAGCCAAAAGTAGCAGTGATAACAAAGGGACCCAACCAATTGGGTTCGAACTTCCCCTTGCGTTCTTGATGTGATTGATTTTTAGGATTTTCTCTCAACACTAGATCGCCAACCTGAAATTCTCTGTGTCTGACTTTCTTGTTGTAACCTCTAGACATTCTTTTCTGATACACTTTGAGATGATCATACGCTGCTTGCCTACGTTCATCTAGTAATTCAAGTTCTTGTAACCTAGACACTTTGTAGTCTTCATCAGTGACAAGTCCATGCATTCTGATTTTGAGTGATGGGATTTCAAACTCAATAGGTAGTACCGCTTCAGACCCATAAACTAAAGTGAAAGGTGTAGCCCCAGTAGGCATTCTGATACTAGTTCTGTAGGCCCAGAGAGCTGGATTGATCATCAGATGCCAGTCTCTTCTGATTTTATTCACTGTTCTGTGCAAGATCTTTAGGAGATTTTTGTTGGAAGCCTTAGCTTGTCCATTCCCTTGAGGATAGTAAATAGAAGACCAATGTTGTGTAATCTTGAATTTAGCACATAAGTCATCTAGGTCCTTTTTTTTGAATTGTCCCCCGTTATCTATGATTATAGAGTGAGGGATCCCATATCTGCAAATGATGTAGTTCAGGATGAACATAGAGATCTGTTTCCCTATTGCTTGTGTTAGAGGAACTGCTTCTACCCATTTTGTAAAATAATCTGTAGCTGTGATTATATGGGTATGTCCATTAGAAGAGTGCAGATGGATAGCACCTATGAGATCAAATGCCCATTGTTGAAAAGGCCATTATGTAGTAAAGGGAATCAGATCTCTCCCTGGAGCATGAATCAAGTTGCCATGTACTTGACACTGTTGACAGTTTTTAGCAAATTTAATAGCCTCTTTCTCCATTTCAAGCCAATAGTACCCAGCCCTAATAAGTTTTTGAGCTAATGTTAAACCGTTCGAGTGTGACCCACATATACCCTCGTGGACTTCCTCTAATGCACGTTGAGACTCTTCCTGTTCTAAACATCTAAGCAGTGTACCATCTAGACCTCATTTGTACAGATCATTACCAATGATGACATATCGGGATGCGGATCGGATAAGGTTTCATTTCTCAAAATGGTTAAAGGACTCAGGGATGATTTGGTCATGGAGATAGGAGAATAGATTTTTGTAGCGAGATGAGTCATAACCTACAACACTGCAGATCATGCAGGTTTCAGGGGAGTCATATGCAGGATAGGATAGGGCTTCCACCAGGAACTCGTAGCGTAGCTCATGTTGGGGCTGCTGTAAGAGAGTAGATAGTGTCGCCATTGCATCAGTAGCCTTATTCTCCATTCTAGGTATTTGCTCAAATGTGATAGAGATGAAGTATTTCTTTAAATCATCTACCATTCTCTTGTAAGGAATGAGCTTTTCATCTTTGGTTTGGTACACATCATTGACTTGGTGGATAACCAATTGTGAGTCTCCATGGATGTGCATCGCTGTAACTCTCCACTGTATTGCCATTTTCATACCATTGAGAAGTGCCTCATATTCAGCAATATTGTTTGTGCAAGGAAACTTTAATCTGAATGCTTTGGGTATCGAGTATCCTTGAGAAGTGATGAACAATATGCCTGCTCCAGATCCATTCTATGTGTAGGAGCCATCAAAAAATAACTGCCATGCTCTAGAAGAGAGGTGCATGATAGAGGAATCAGGAAATTCCATTTGCATGGGTGTATCATCAAACAGTGGTGCTTCAGCTAATTGATCAGCAATGACTTTTCCTTTGATAGCTTTTCTTTCAACATATTCAATGTCAAATTCGCTCAAGAGCATGACCCATTTAGCTAGTCTACCTATGAGTGTAGCTTTGCTTAGGAGATATTTTAGTGGATCAATTTTAGCTACCAAATGAGTAGTATGAGCTAACATGTAGTGTCTCAGTTTCTGTGATGCAAAGATCACAGTGAGACAAGCTTTCTCAATCATAGAATAGTTCTTTTCATATGCCACCAATGTTCTACTTATATAGTAGATGGCTCTTTCCTTTTTGTCTTCATCATGTTGCGCTAGCAATGCCCCCAGTGATGTGGCTATTGCAGAGACATACAAGATCAATGGCTTCCCATGAATAGGAGGCATCAAGATAGGCGGATTTGATAAATACTTCTTGATATGGTTAAAGTTGTTCTCGCATTCTTCATTCCATGCAAAGGTCACACCTTTATGTAATGTTTTTGTAAAAGGCTGTGATATGTCCGCTAGCTGTGATATGAATCTTCTGATAGATTGAACTCTGCCTTGCAATGTCCTCATTTGACTGATATTTGTGGGAGGTTGCATCTCTATTATAGCCTTGACTTTAGCTGGATCAACTTCAATGCCTTTCTTTGAAACTATGTATCCTAAGAGCTTTCCAGAAGTGACACCAAAAGCACACTTCTTAGGATTTAGTCGGAGACTAAACTGTTCCATTCTATCTAGGATCATGCTCAAGTCTGTTAGATGTTCAGTTCTGATCATTGATTTTGCTAAGGTATCATCAACATAATCCTCCTTTGTTCTATGCATCATATCATGAAAAATAGATGTCATTGCTCTTTGGTATGTAGCTCCCGCATTTTTGAGTCTGAATGGCATAAAATTCCAATAGAAGGTTCCCCACGCACATGTAAAAGTTGTTTTCTCTTGATCTTCTAGAGCAATTTTGATTTGGTTGTACCCAGAAAAGCCATCCATTAAGGAATACATTTCATAGCCCGCAGTCATGTCCACTATCATATCAATGTTAGGTAGCGGAAAATCATCCTTAGGGCATGCTCTATTCACATCTCTAAAGTTCGTGCACACTCTGATTGAACCATCTAGTTTTGAAATAGGTACAATGTTAGAGATCCACTCAGCATAGTCTATGACATGGATGAATCCAGCTTTTAGGAGTTTTTCTAGTTCTGCTTTGACTAAGAGTGCAACATGAGGATGCATCTTTCTCAGTTTTTGTTTGATTGGTTTTACTCCAAGAGCAATGGATAGATGGTGCATAATGAGATTGGGATCCAATCCTGGCATATCTGAATATTTCCATGCAAAATTGATCTTTTTTTCTGATAAGAATGTAGTGAATTTCTATTTCTCTTCTTCTGATAAAGATTGTGCTATATGTACCAATTGTGGTTCCTCTGTTGTACCCAAATTGATGGATTGAGTGGGCTCAATCAGAACTGGAGATCTATCCTATAAATGACTCAAAAGGACATCAAATATCTCATCCTTAGGCACCTCAAAGAGGTTTTCACCTTCAAATATGTCTTTTCTTTTTACTTTTGACGATTCTGAGACTGCCACAAAGTGGTTTTCACCCTCAGAACTCTTTTTCTTTTTATTTTTATTTTTTTTACTAAGATATTTGATGTCCGACTCAGTCATGCTGACACTCGGTTTGCTGATGGAAGTCCTCATAGGCTCGACTACATTGAGGTAACAAGCAAGGGCATAGTCACTTGGAAAGGTGTAGATACCATGGCTCGGGTTCATGGAAGTTCGGTCAATAAGATCAGGGCGTTGGATAGTTAAAGTATGAAAGGCTTGGGATATGGTGTTCATGGATGGGGATATGTCATCATTGGTCCTAACCCGATGCTCAAGTTCAAAGGTGATATTACAACTCAAAATTTTTAATTCATGAATAGGCTCAACATCATCGTGGGAATCCTCTTCAGTCATAGGTGGATCAGACATGTTAAGTTCATTGTTTCGCTCTAGACCTACATTGGGTTGAGATACATATTGGTGAATAACATCAATATATTTCTCTGTTATAAGCTCATCTTCTTCTGGAATGGCACCCCATTCATAGTCATTTGACTCAGCTTCTGATTCAGGATCTCTAGGAAATCTTAGAAAATGTGTGAAATCAGGATGAATACCCCAAGAAGGATTACCCTTAGTCTCTAACTTGAATTCATAGTCATGGGAATCAATGTCAGAATAACTACCCCCTTCTTCTTGATCATTTTGATTACCTTCGAGATTAGTTGGTTCTTGTGGTGCAACCATCTCTTGTGCTATAGTAGGTTCTTATGTTTCTACTACATTAATTCTTCTGATAGGATCATCTTTATCATCAAGAAGATCTTTGATCTCTTTAGGCAATTTTTCATAGGGGATAAGCTCAGAGCTATCTGAATCATCATCAGAGGGTTCTGTTTCTTCTTTCTTAAGAAGGGGTTCTCCTGGTGCAATTTGTTCTATGACATGAGAACAACCACCTTTGAGATGATAGGGTTTCTTCTTAAAGCCTAAGCCACCAGTATCTTTGTTGGCTCTACCAATATGTGGAATGGGTGTCACAAGACCCTTTTTGCTAATTCCTAGAGGTCCTTGACCGAAATATCCCATCTTGGCTATCAATCTGTTTCCTGGACCATATGAATTAGAAGGGATTGTAGGTGCTATAGATTCACTAGGTTGAACAATTTTAGATTCAGAATCCTCTTTATATAGCCATGCCAGCACAGCTTCATCCTCTTCAAATTCTTTTTTGGATACTTGCTCCACCACAAAATTTCTTTTGTATGCTTCCATAGGTTCCTTAGGTTCTGATTTAGACTACTTCAAGGATTGTCCATATGACTTAGGTGAGATTGGGAGAGATGTCAGAGACAAGACTGGCTCTATAGTGTATTCTCCCATCCCATTTTCTTTGATATTGATCTCTTTAGCAATGTCTTCCATTTTGGATGTGGAAGCCACATTTTGTTGCTTGATGGAAGATTCTCTGTTATTAGGTACAAGCTTATCGACACTTTCCTTCAATGTATTGCAAGTTGTACTTAGATCTGCTGGGATAGTAACCTCCACTCCTTCATAGGGAAATTTCAAGCATTGATGGTACGTAGAAGGAATAGCTTGCATTTCATGTATCCAGGGTCTCCCTAGAAGGATATTGTAAGCCGATGGTAGATCAAGCACCTGACATGTGGTATCTTTGATGACTAGACCCACTCGGATAGGTAAGACAATGGTGCCTTTAGAAGATCTTTCCTATTCATCATAGGCCTTTATGGTGATCTTCTTTCGAGGATCAATAGCCATCTCTGAGAATCCCAATTGTGTGATTAAGTTGTAAGAACAAATGTTGAGGCCTGCGCCCCTATCTATCAACACACGTTTGACTTGACGGTTCTGGATCAAGACTTCTATGTGCAAGGGCTGATTATGTGGGTGACTCAAAGAGTTGTCATCTTCCTCTGAAAAGGAGATATATTGTGGAGACGTTAGATGACCAACCATAGTCTGGAACCTGTCTAGATCTAGATCATCAGGAACATTAGAGCCAAGCAAAGCTTTGTCTAGGATATCTTTGTGAGCTAGAGATATTTGAAGTAACTCAAACATAGAGATTTTGGCATTGGTATGCTGGAGTTGTTGGACAATGCTGTAAGATGTAGGTCTTGTATCCTTTGGATTGGGAGATTTCAAGGCAACCTTCTATTTAGAAGCAGATGTGAGATTGAAAGGTATCTTAGGGACATTAGATGAACTTGGTGTTTGTCCTTTCAGATGAGCCTGAGCTTGTGATCTGGTAACCACATTAGCTGAGGAATGATTTCTATCTCTTTGTACAATCGTGATGACATTGCAGCTCTCAGAGAGATATGGTTCAACCATATTGATGACAACATTATTTCCAAGGTAGGCATAGTTGACTTTTGCCCCCATGTTAGGCTGAGAAGTGGAAACTCCCTTGCCATGTTGTGGAAATGGTTCTATAAATGTTGTGTGATCATTATTGTTGGTAGAATTATCGATCGTGATGCCCCCTTGATCTATCAAGTCTTGAATGGTATGCTTCAAGTGGAAGCATCCATTAGTTCTATGGCCTTTAGTCCGATGGAAAGCATAGAATACATTATCTTTCCACCAATATGGTTTTGGATCCGGATCAGGGTTTCGAATTGGTGGTAAAGAGATCATGTTATCAGCTATTAGGGTTCTTAGGGTAGATTCCAAAGATTCTCCCAGGGGAGTAAACTTTTGTTTATTATCCCATCGTTTGAATGGCTTCTTTGGAGATGGTTCAACAGATTTTTTCTCTGAAGCTTCAATGGCTTTGGTGGCAAGGGTGAGATTGTAGGCCGGTGCCTTTGATGGGGTGCGGATAGTGTCAACAACACCATCAGAGATGATACCTTTGTTTCTATTCCAGCTCTTGTTTTTATCTTTTGAGCTAGATCCAGATTCAGACTTGTCCTTTTGAAGTGTGATTTCTCCTTTCTTGACAAGTACTTTCTCAATCTTGATTGCATTATCCACCATTTTATCAAAAGATACATGATCTTGCATTTGTAATGGATAATTGAGCTCTGGAACAAGGTTATTGATAAAGATTTCAAGTTTCTCCATTTCGGGAATTTGTCTAGCATATAGAGAGAACTTCTTTCTCCACCTCTTGAGGAAAGTTAGGAATGATTCCCCTAGATATTGCTTGAGGTTAGAGATATCGATCATGGTGACTGGATGTTGAATATTGTAGGAATATTGTTGATAAAACAATTTAATCAATTCCTCAAAAGTTTTGATTGTAGAAGGTAATCTTGAAAACCACTGAATGGATGCTCCTCCCAAGGATTTAGGAAAAAGATGCATTAGATAAGTCAGTTCATGCATGAATTCCATGGATTGCATACAAAACTCTCTGACATGATCTTGAGGATCAGAGTGTCTTTCATATTTGTCATACTTTGGTATCTCCACTCTTTTTGGGAATGGTGGCGTATACAAGTTTTTGTCGAATGGGAAAGGACATAGGGCCTCCATGGAGAACTCCTTGGGTTCCTTCTCCTTCTTAAGATTGTTAAATTTGACTTGTATAGCATGCATCTATTTTGTCATAGCTGTGAGTGGAGTTTCTTCCTCATGTGTGATTATATCATCAACATTAAAGTTGGGAGGAAGCTTAGCCCCTTCCTGGGCTAATTGTAAAAAGTATGCCTCTCTATCCACTTTCAAGAAATGGCTCATCATTCTCTTGAATTCATCATCATTCTGACATTGATGGATTTCAGAGGGGGTAGGTTCTTGGTCGGAAAAATGTTGAGAATGGTGTCCTTGGGATCCTCCTCCTAGAGAACTGTGGTTTGTCCCTGCTTGAGACATGATAGGAGTTTTTGGACTCTCTGGAATAGATTGAGGAGGAGTTTTCTGATTACCTCTATGAGTTGATAAAGGAGGTATGTAACCAGTTTTCAATCAAAAGTTACCGAGACCATCATCTTCGTAGATACCTGACTTGATGAGTTGTTCAAGAGTTGAACCTGGGGTATTGGTCAAAAGTAAGTGCTGAGATGTTTCTTCTGATTTCTTGTGTGAAGAAGCTCTGGTCTCCACCATTAACTTTGAATGAAATAGAAGAAAAGGACGAAGACAACTGAAGAACAATTTGATTCGAGAAAATTAGATGATGCAACCTTGTCAAGATTATGATAGTTTTGAAGATCTGATGAGATTTGGGTGAAGGAAACTATGCCCTGGATGTATGGGATAGATCGCCCAAAAGATAGCGGACACGAGTTCTCAACACTTAGTCTATTTTTGAAGATTGATTGAAGATTGATAGTTATGACAAGGTTTTGACACGAGATAAAAAGGACTCAAATTGATCAAACAGAAGGCTAGATCAGATTCAAAAGATCAATCTCAGAAAATGGTAGAATGCTCAATAGCTACTGCTCTGTTCCTGACACAATGATATTTTTGACAGATTCTGGAACTAGGCTGGAAACATTGGATATCTTGCAATTTGACAATTTCTGACAACTCTCTCAAATTTTTCCAAACGACACTCTGCAGAGTCATACGACACTGGGTAGTCTATGAAATGATAGTTGCTAAACTCATATGACAATTGGGTAGCAATGAAACGACAGTTGGGTTGTAATGAAATGACACTTGACAAAAAGTCGCACGACTTTTGACTTCCTAAAATGACTTTTGACTCCAGAAAGAATTTTACGTCAATTTTTGCAAAATTTAAAGTTTTCAATTTTGGATTGTTTGCAAATTGTACTATCCAAATTTTGAAGGTTATACCAAATTTGATCATTTTTAATAGCCAAGTAGATAAACAAGCACGCAGAACAGCAAGCAAGTTATTCCAAGCACGTCTGAAAATAATGAACAAGGGCAAAAGCAACCTTGCGCATGAACAATCAAGTGACCAAATTGTGTTAATCCCTGAGAGTACTAATTGTGTATGTTCTGAAAAGTTTTGCAATAACACACATATACCTGAGAATGAAAAATTGGCCTCTCTAGGGTTTTTAGTAATGGTTTGACTCTACAACTTTTATGATTCAAAGGGGTGAACTCTAATCCCAACACACCAGGGTTTTGACACAGTCTGAGAACTTAATCTTCAAGAGCTACTAGGGAGATCTGACAACCCAACAATGAACCATACCGGTGGAGATTTCTTCCACAAGGACATTTATATAGCGGCTGTCACTACCATGGTGAAAATGGCTATTACCGCTTGAGGTTCTGTCAATGCAGTTTTCCCTGTGAAGGGATTGTCCGCTACGGTTAACCCTCTCTAAAGCTGACTCACAGATTTATACCACAAGGGGACTTGGCTCCAGATTCAAGGTTTTGACACCTCTTCACTTTTAACCCAAACAAAGCAAGCAGATTAATCTGACACGCTAAGACAAAGTTTTGTTCCACCAAGGTCTGTGATATCAACTCCACGTGATCTATCAACCTCTCCAGGGAGAGAATGTATCAATCAATAAGAGAAGATGAGCTAACCAATTTTGATTCACCAAAGCTCGTGATATCAACCCTGCGTGATCTATCAACCTCTTCGGAGAGAGAATGTGTCGATCAATAAGAGAAGATGCACTAACCAAGTTGAATGTGAAACGCACTAAGTATCCTCCCTACCTACAAGGATTCTATCATCAAGAAATATTTCTCTAGGAATCCAATCTCTCAAGAATCACGAATAGTGTTCATAGGGCCTATTACTATGTGAGCACAGATATATTCCCGAAAGCAAATCTACCAAAAGCATCCAAAAAGTAGAAAGAGGAACACTTAACGCTTAAAGAAAATATGAGATGAGTCCACAAGGTGGAACACTTAACACCTCACACAAGCTGAAAATGAGTCCACAACTTAGAAAACAAGTGAGTTCCTAAAAGCACAAAAGGGTTGCCAAGTGGAACACTTAACGCTTCTGTCCTGTTGACCCCTCCCTTTTATGGCGCTGAGATTGCAACCACGGGGCAGAAATGAGGGGCCGGTGGATTAGCGAGTCCAATAACCCAAGATAGCAATCAAGATCAATCACAAGTATTCTAAGACTACTTAATGAATCCTTAAGGGATCACAACCTAGTATCAAATTATGCAAGTGTGTAGAAATAGATCAAAAGCATGAAAAGATGCACACAAGCTTGACACGTGAGAGATTTATTTTAAGTCCCAAATTGAAATATTATTAGATAAAGGAGAATACTTGGGATCCTTGCAACGTGCTTAGTAGATTTTACTAGATTTTTAGCAATTCTTGTTGAGCTTTTCCATTCAAGCAAGTGACGAACTCTCCAACAAGCAAACAAGCAAACAAGCAAACAAGATATGCAAAATATATTCAACTTATGAAAATCATAGGTTTAGCTCTAAAAATCAATTTTAAGGAGCAGTAATAACCATAAATTAATCCAAATGACAACTCATATCATGCATTGAATCATATGAAAAATAAGTGCATACCCATCATAAAATTTTAATTTTTTTTGCACTACATTTGACCTAGTCAACAAGATCTAATTTTTTTGATATGATTTTGGCCACAAAAATAAAAATTAAGAATAGAAACCCTTACTAAAAAATAGAGAGCTTTCCAAAAATGCAAAAATTTTAGAAAAATCTCTTCATTTGTGCCCTAGAGACCCGTTTTATCAAAACAGACTAGTTTTTGTAAATTGACTATTTGAGCTATTATATCATGTCCAAATTTAAAGCAAAAAGAATGGACTCCCTGTAGAATTTGAAGAGATTTTTGAAAATATAAAAATTTTAGAAAAATATGCTGATTTGCGTCAGATATTAATTTTTTATGAAAAATAAAAAAAAATTTATTAAAAATTCTAAATAATTCAAAAAATTCTAAATTTTTTTTCAAAGCTTCCCTGATATGTGTCCAACTTGAAAAAAAAATTTTAGACCAAAAATTTAAGCCGTTTGGGAGATAAAATTAAATCTTTGAAACTTTAGGGTTTTAGCTCCAAGAATCAAAATCAGCATGCAAAGGTGGGTTACCCCACGGTGGGCGCCAGAAATGTGTGTGTAAAAATTGTACCTGATTTGTAGACACAACACTCAGTAAAACATTAGAGGTTAGCAAAAATCAAAATCGTGCAAAATTGAAAACTATGTAGCCAAGCGATTTACTGCCTTCTAATAGGTGCGAGATTGATGTTCTCAGATTGTAATCAAGATCAGTGACCTAGATGACACCTAAATGAAGGATTTGAATGCAAAAGATGGATATGAAATTGAATGCAATTAATCTATTTTTTTTTTAAGATTTTATGATGCAATATGAAATGAAAACTTGATAGGAATCTATGCTAGATGAAATTGATATGCTATGAATGCTATTGAAAACTGATATGAAATGAATGCTAAATGAAATTGATATGCTATGAATTGATTTATCTAACAATGATATGCAAAGCTATGAAATTCTATGCTATGATATGAAAACTATGCAATTGAAATTGATCTCACAAAGCTTTGAATTTGCAAGTTGATTCTTTCAAGCTCCAATTGTGCAAATTCTCCAAATCTGATATGCTATGATTCCTGTAGAGTAAGTTTACAATTTGCGAGATGATTGAGAGATGAGTTATGAAGAGCTGAGCATTGTTTTTATAGAAATCCAAGGCTTTGGAGGTGCATGGATAAAAGCCATAAATCACTCAAATAACTCAGGTTGATTTTTGAGTTATTTTTAAATAAAGGATAATTAACTCACAAAAACATGCAAAAGCTAAGCTTTAACTCAAAATAGAGTTTAGCTTTAATTGATAATTGATAGTTGTTTGCTTTTATGATTGTGCATGTTTTATTTATGAATTAATTTAATAATAAAGTGATTTATTTCCAACTTAACTGCTTTTAAAAATAAAACAATTGATTTATGGGTTAATCAATTATTTAATCAAACTTTTATTAAAAACTATATTATTAAATAATGACAACTTGCTTTAATTAATTAAATAAGAATTTAATCAATTATTCATAAGATTTTGGATTTATTGTCAAAATTTAAATAATATAATTAATAATAGATAAAATTAAATTTAATTACACAATTAAGTGGCAAATATTAAATCTAATTAATTAAATATGAAAATATTCAATTAATCAAATTTTAGGATAAATGTGATTTATTGCCAAATAATTATAAAATTAAAGATAATTATGATGATTAGGAATATTACTAGGAACATTCCCCGATGCAGAATTTTAAGATAATCAATTATGATTCGATGATGTTTAGATGTGCCTTAGGTTAGGACTTCGATGTCGATTTTGTTCGATTTGAAGATGTAGGAGATTAATGAACTTATAGCCCATTTTTGGGGTATTACAGTAAGGTTAGTATCCACCATAAAACATATATCATCTTTATATTTTTCAACAAGAGACTTAGGGATCCTTGATCTGCTAGACACAATATTTTGAAATGTCTTAATAACAAGTACTACACTCTCATTAACATTGTCAATAACATGCCTTCTATATACTATGTTAATCCTTTCCATTGTAGTTTGTCCATCATTCCATTCATTTCCTATGGTGTAAGGAAATCTCCTCAAAAGATCAAAGAACATATATGTGATTAGGGATGAGAACTTAAACTATGTATACTTAGTTTTCTTGATCTTCTCCAAGTTTTCAAACAATTGAATTCTAATAATTTCACACATATCAACTGGTACCCTATCAACACACATTAGATAGGCTGCATGTACCATTCCAGCTGCCATGTCATCCTCTCTTGAATTTGCACAAAACTTAGTAGTTAGGATCTTGCATAAGTATCTCACATCATCTTGTTTGATCTTACTAATCACAATTCCTCTACCATTATAGGATGAGTTTGTGTTGTCAATGACTATTTTCCTCATGTTTTTCTCATTAAAAGGAATAGCTCTAGTTTTAGATAATTCAGTGACTTCATGAATCGAGTCTACTGTAATATCTATCACTCTATCTTCTAGCCAAAACTTTCCATTATGAATTCTGCTCAAGATAATCTTAGTGCATTCTTCATTATCAAATTCATACTGTAATCCATATTTGACAATTTCATTATGTTCCAAATATTCAAAACCTTGTTTCAGTGTCATATCCTAATTGTAAATCTTTTGATATTCATCTATGAAATCACTATCACTCACTATTTCTAGTTTGCATCCAAGATAACTTCTGACATTTTCTAAGTGTAAAACTCCATCTAGTACGGATGATAATGCAAACCTAGGGTCTTCTTCCAAGGCTTCTACTTGTTCCCTTTTCAATTTAGGTCTATTCTTATCTCTGACATTGTGTATTAAGGAAACATCCATGATTTCTTCAAATTCCTTTACTGATTCAAAGATTTGTCAAGTAAAATACCTTAATTTCATGATTTTAGGGCTTGCGTAGATTTGGCACAAAATTCTTCTCCAAATCCTTGCAAAATGCTTTCAATCACTACTCTTTGATCTCCTTGACACTTGAATTCTCTTTGACGATCAAATAATATTGATCATAACCTTTTATTAATTCAATCTCACTTAGATCTGACATCGTATTCAATTCTTTTGCCGCTTCTTTCCAAAAAGTTGTCTCTTCTAACCTGCAAAACTTAAAACTTCTTGCGATCTCGCAAAACATAATATTTTTCTTTATGCTCTTAACCATAGCATTAGAACATCATAAACTACCTTCCATTAACTACACAAGACTCAATTCATCATATATCTACTTCTATACTAAATCTAAGTTCCTATTCTACTGTAATTTATATAATTTAAGTACTTTGAGATAGGTCAGGTAAAGATTCATTCTCACCTTTCAATACTTCACCTTCCTGATTACCTTCAATGTTGAATATGTCTCCTTGATCTATGCTTTTGATAAACTTCACTTCATCTAAATTACTACAGCATCCTTTCTGACTGTTACTAGCATCTTCATTTCTTCTTGCATGATTTCTGGGGTTAGGATTAGGATGAAAAACTCTATTGTTCATTCTACAAAACCTTGATGTATGTCCAATCTTGTTGCATATCTGACAAACAATTCCATTATTTCCATATCTTGGTCCAAATTGATTGATTTGTGATCTACAGTTTCTAGCAATGTGTCCAACCTTGTTGCATCTATAACATACTACTCCATTTCTTCTGTTCATATCTTCAGTAGGTTTCTTATCTGCATTGTTAGTATTCTTAAATATTCTACTACCATCATTATTCTCAATAAATTTAGGTTTCCTACAATCAATAGCTCTATGTCCAAAACCATGACAATTGTAACAATAACCATTAAGAGGTTTAAATTGTTTATCTGTGCAATCTCTCTTCATATGACCAATAGTATTACAAGAAAAAGATCTAGCTTTAAATTTTCTTTGCATACCTTGGGGTGATTCCTCTTGCTTCGATGATTCTTCTTCTTTAGGTGTATTTTTAGATTTGTTGATCTCATCAGGATTCTTCTCATCTAATCTTTTAGATATCTTCAGATCTGGTTCCTTGCCTTCATTATTTTCTTTAAAAGTGTTGAATCCAAGACTAGTCTTATCATAGAATGGTTTTTGATAAGATATTTGTTCACCAATCTTCTCACTAGTTGAATATAGCCTTTCAAGTTGTTGTTTGGATTGAGTCAGTTCACCTTTCACAATCTTATTGTATTTCTCAAGTTCATCATACTCCAAATTGACTTTCTCAAGTTCAGATGTTACTTTAGAAAGTTTATATTTTAGTCCTTCATTTTCAGTCTTTAGACTTTCATTCTCAGATTTTGGATTTACTTCATTCTTGCCATTTCCATCTTCCAAACTAAGCTTTAGATTTTCTATCTTCAATTCATGTTTAAGGATCTCATTTTCTTTTTCTAAATTATCATCACAATCTTCAATAAAAACTTTGGATTCCTTTTCAAATCTCAGATCTTCCAATTTGTTTTTCAATTTCTCAATGAGGTTCTTCGCATCATCATACTTTCTTTTCAAAGTATCTTTTTCAATAGTAAGCAAGTCAATCTATTCAAGAGCTTCTTCAAGATTCTTCTGTAGTTGATCCATATCCATAGAGATCTTACTCAAGCTGCTAGGCTTTCCTTGAATGATTCTTTTCCGAGTAACTAAGCTCTGATACCAATTGTTAGAAATAGGGAATACTGAGAGGGGGGGTGAATTAGTATTCTAAAAACTTTATCTTTTTCCCAATTATGGATATAACAGATTATCTTTATACATGCATAACATAAGAAGCTAAACAACATGCATAACAATAAAGAACTCATAACACATTATTTGTTCTCGAGGAAACCCTGGCCAAGGGAAAATGTCGGTGGGGATGGTACCCACAAAGATCCACTAATCAAAAGTATCTTGTTAAGGATGTTGACCCTGTTAGGAGTCTATTACAAGCATATAGTGTATCAGTCCTGATTAAGGGACTACAGGCCTTGTTAGAAGCCTCAACCCTGTTAGGAGTTGTAGTACAAAATGTGATTAACAGATGAGCCCACTGCCCAAACAAGTAATGTACAATATACACTGATTACAAAATAGGCTAAGGTACATAACCTTATACTACTTGCATCAATATCACTTTGCTGCTCTTTTACTATCGCTATTACATATGCTTCATATACTTCACATCATATCACTTGTCCACACTTATTGTGTTCTCTCTCAATAATACTACAATTACAATTACAATTATATTTATACCAATAGCTTTATCCAAGATTTAACATCTAGGATGTTGTCCCTTTATATTGTTAAGTCATTATTTTGATAAACAAAATAATCCCTTAACTCTTTGCTAATTCTATCTTCATATTCTATCCTGTCGACTTCACACTATCTTCGGTAAAACTGTCATAACTTCTTCCATACAAGTCGTACTAACTTGTTCTCTGAGATGGGTGATCAATAATCATCATAGAGTCTATGTTCAAGTGTGCTGTTAGTCCATTTTCTTGTCACACCAAAAATCCTTTGAAAATAGCCTATTCCTTACAAGTTTTGTAATGTTGTCCTGCTCGACCTGCAGTCATAGTTTTATCTTGTGAAGCAAATCCACAATGTTTCATGTTGTGCACTCTTAGCCCTATGTTCTTCCATGTGTCACCTTGCTTTAGTCCAGATCACATCTCCTAAATCACAAAATCCAGAAAACTATTCAAGTTCTAAGGTATGCAAGAAAATATTTTTAGAATCTGCCACAGTGTTGAAAACCCACAATGTTTTTGAAAATCCATGATGTTTTCGGTCTGTGTGAAAACCTTCATTGTTTTTGACCTTATGCCTTCCAGCTTTTGTGTGCTTATCTTTTGGTGTCAGAAACCTTATGTGTTTTCAAATTTTTTTGTCGAAAACCATGTGTGTTTTCAACCTCATAGTTTCCTGTTTGCTGGCGTTCCCTAACTGCGCAAGTGCGATGGATGGTGGGTCCAGGTCTATAGGCTCTTCCTGATTGGTTGTCACATGGCCGCATGTTAGACTTTTCTGACATGTAATCATGTGACCGTTTGCCACCTATCCGTGTGGGTCCCAGTTCTTCTTAGTTGCCAGGTGTGGTTAAAGCTCAAACATAATCGGTGGTTGTCGTATGTTCACATGGTAAAGATGCATGGTGTTTATCCTTCACGCTTTTGTGATAGCTGTTCAATTTTCTTGTATGGGTGTGCAGTGGGACCTGTCTGCTCGGTGGCACTAATGTGTCAATTTTCTATTGGTTGCCTGTGATGAGTTGGATTTCATGTCAGCGGGGCCCGATGTCAGAGATTTAAGATCTACAGTCGACGTGTGATCACATGGAATATTCTCACCCCATGCGATCATGCACCCACCATTTGATTGGATGCCAATGGGTTTGTTCGCAGTGGGGCCATTTGGGCTGAGGTGTCGTCACTTGATCCGATGAGCTGGGTGATGATTTGGACTTGTCAATGGGCCCGGTATTTCTTAGGTGGAATGATAATGTAGAAGAGATCTATGGTTGCCACATGATCGTGAGGAATATTCCTCCCCTTTGCGATCATGCGACCACCGTCCGATCTTCCCAAAAGGTAAGGCTTTTCTTGGTGGTGGGTCCAGTGTTAGGTGTTGCAGAGATGGAAGCTTTTCATTGGTCGATGGGTTTGTGACAAGGCATGCAGCAAGGTAAAAGGGGTGAGCTGGTAGTCTTGTTGCCTTGTCACATGATCACAAGGGCCATCTTTCAACCATGCGATCATGTGACAAGGGTGTCACATTGGCAAGTAGCGGTGGTGGTTATGCTGCCAGTTAAGGTTCGCAAGTTGTCGCATGTTCGCATAGCCCATCTCCGTGCTATGCGATCATGTGACAACTGTTGTACATCATCATTGCGGAGTTAACCTGAGGTGTCTGGATGGGTTAAAAACATAAAGCCCGTGAAGTATGAAGATCTAACAACGGGGATATAAAGTTGATCCCGGTTTAAATTATGACCACTGATTCACTACTGGCACTGTAAGATTGACCATTGCTTTTCAAATTTAAACTTCTGAGAGGGTTTCCAGCAATAGGAAGTACCAAAATTGAATGCTTGTGTGGCTAAATTTGGAGGGAATGATCTCGCTAACTGTGCAATGTGGTCCAGAGAAGCCATGTCGCTGATTTGCAGAGGTTGTTTTGTACCTGGTGGAGTATGTTTTTGACCTCGAGAAGCTGTTTGCAGGTGGCTGATTTGACTAATTTTCATAGAAATTCCTAGTTTTCTGTCCTAGCTCACAGATTTTCATAATTGCAGATCTGCCTGAGATTTGTTTTTTCCAAGTTGCTTGGTTTCCTGCCCCTGCAGTAAATTCTTGATTGGTTCTAATTGGTTGGGTAGCTGAAATCCTAACCCTGGTTACCTGTAGCTTGTTGCATCCTACTAGTTTAGGATTCCAAGGTAACCAGTGGTATAAATTGTCAAAATTTTGACTTTGTAAGGGTTCCAGCTTCGAAGTTCTGAAGTGTTCCTAGTCCTCGATCCAAGATTGTAACACTATTGCATTCGATATTCTGTTGATGATAGAGAAAAAGTTGCAAGTCTAAGCTGTAATTTGCAAACTTGACTCCTCTGGATTGATTATTTAAACTTAAGGATTCTTCATACTTAATACAAGTACATGACTCTTATCTCTCCTTTGTGTCAACTTAGATAGATTCTGAACTTTCTAGTCCTCTACATATTGTTTTATGTATATGTATCCACTCTTGAGTTCTAATCCAGGATTAGATGAAATGATGCTTTAGATGGGACATAGATCTATCTTATTGTCTATGTAAGGATACCTCATAAGTAGTAAAGGGGATTGTAGGTGTGTTTATGGCTTGGAATCTTAGCTATTATCTAGTGTGTGTAGCATTCATGTTCTAGGAGATCTTGCCCAATGGATGAGGCACTGGCCTAAATGATTATCTCTTTGTCAACAAATATTAATTGTTGTTGTTATGATCCCAAAAGCATAAGTTAAGAACCATCCTTTTAAGTTTTGAGTATTTAGTTGTATGTGGTTCTACCCATAGTAATGGAGAGTCAATGAGTGTGTGGTTAACACTTAGTACTTTCTTACTATCCTATTATCTATTATTCAAACCTAGTTCTTGGTGTATGAAGTATATTTTATACTAGGTTAGGTGCACCCGCCTTTATTTTGCAGAGCTAGAAGAAAAAGAGGGCATATTAAGTCCCTATAGTTGGTCCAGTTGCCTTGCAGAGCTCCCACACTTGAAACTAACCATTCCTAATATCAGTCTCAAGGTACATTGGCAGCCTATTAGAGCATAAGCATCATTTTGGACACCAATAAGATGGCGACTCCATTGGGGAGCCATGGTATAGAGTCATGTTTGGTAAAGAACACATTCCTCATGTTTTGCAAAGTTAGTCAAGTATGTTTTGCCTGTCATTGTTAAGTCTGAAAGTCCTAGTTCCTAAATTAATTTTTAGTAATTTCTCACATTTGGTGAGTGGCGACACTGAGTTCTTTGATTTGCACCAGTATGCATATTTAAAAGAAGGCTACAAAGAAAGAGGTGGACTTGCAGTGACAGAGGCAGCAGACATTTGGGCTCCTGTGACTTATAGTGTTAAGTCAAGAGAGGAATCATGAGAGGACTCTATGTGGGATGTATTGTGAGTTGCTGATTTGAAGAAGGTCTCGGCTTTCTTTTCTTTCCTCTGCAAAGGGGTGGTGGCTCTACAAAGTGTTAAGGGTGATTTGAAGGTGACTCCAACTCACACATTTCTTGCAACTGCTCCAATACATTCAAGTATTTCTCAAGAGTTGAAATGCTACCTTATTAAGTGGTCAAGCACAATAAAAAGGAATAAGGTGTGAGTAGAGGTTTGCATGCTTCAAGTTTATAGTTGTAATTTTATGAAAGTATTGCATTAATAAGTTGTAATGGGTAAGCTTGAGGATGAGCTTGCATTATTAGACCAAGGCATCCAGAGGGATTGCATAAAATTGATAAGATTGAAGGTGGGATGCAGACAAGATCTATCCATATCTCTTTTTTATGATAGATTTTGTGGTGCATATGATGAGCTTCCAGATGACGTTGAGTTTCCTAAATCTAAATTCATTGGTTTATTCTTGGAGCTTTGTTTTCCTGAGTCAACCATTTGGTCAGATGCTTTGTGGGAGGAGTATTATGGATGTATCAGGGATTGGGTACTTAGTGATGATAGTCTTGAGCCTGAGGATGCACTTGGGGTTTTACTCTTTGGTACTAATATTGAGAATGATGGAAGTTATGAAGGAGATGTGTCAAGTGATGACACTCTTTCTTGCAATCATGAGAGTGATGCTCTTTCTTAGTATGGGGTAGAAAGGTTATGCAGTCAATCAGATGAAGAAAAGGATTGGATTGATGAATATGTTGCTGATGATTGTATGTCAGAGGAGGGTGTTCTTGTGGATAGTTGTTCACTTCATAGTGAACAAATTTTAGATCTCCTATCTTGTGAATATCTTAGGTATGCAGGGAGGGATGACTCTGAGTTCCTACATCCAACACACATTGATTTTGACCGAGAGCATGAGTCAATAGGGTTTGACTTTGACATGTGTGCCTTTGATTCTTTTACTACTCCCACATTACTAGATGACAACCAGGTTCAATATGATATATCAGATGATGATGTCATTAGTATTTTTTCAGCCTCAAGTGATGCAGATATCCCTAATGAATGTGTTGATGTTTCCCCTCCCACCCACCAGCAAATTTTGGGTTTGTCAAGTGCTGACAAGATGCAGGATGCTCATAGTTTTGATGATTCATGTTCATCAGAGTTCTCCTCATGCGGTTACCCTGTAGAAGAAGAGGTTGAAGGCCATGAGAGTGTGTTGTCCTGTTATGAAGATTGTTTTAGTGAACAAGTTTCTTGTTCATACTCTTTTCCTCCATTTTCCAAATATGATAGCGAAGAAAACCTTCACTTGGTTCATGATCCATCAGATGAGGATGTCATGGTTGAACCAATTTTCTCAGTGGCTGAGGCAATGCATGAAGGTAAATCAGAGGATCCAATTCCTTTTCAGCCAGGTAATTTTATGGTAATGCGTGATGCTCAACATGTTCTATTTTTTTATCATTACTAGATGAAAATTATATTTGTTCCAGTCATCAAGGAGAAGTAGATGATGTTCCCTACTTCTTGGAATATGAATATGAATGTAATAGTCATGACTAGAAAAGCATGGGTAGTGATCAGTACACTTTTATTTTTTAGCCCATGATTATTCACATATGTTTGTAGCAGAATGGTGAAGAAATTTTCAGACTTGGGGTCACATATGTGGATGAAAACTAGATTTTTGATGTAGGAGGGTCTCTGATTTTCTTTTGGTGGCCTAGGGCCATCAAGTAAATTTCTAAAGTTCTGATCTTGTAAATTTTGTAAATATTCTTCCCTTTCTGCTGTGTGTTTCCTTTCCTAGTTCGGTTGCCAGTTTTTGAGTTCCCTATTTTTGTCCAGTGGGTGGTATGCTCTCCTAGAAATCCCAAATTCTCACATGGGCACAAGTCACCCATCATCCCTAGCTAGAGCCACTGTTAGTCCATTTTCTTGTCACAGCAAAAATCCTTTAAAAATGGCCTATTCCTTGCAAGTTTTGTAATGTTGTCCTGCTCGACCTGTAGTCATAGTTTTATCTTATGAAGCAAATCCACAATGTTTCATGTTGTGTGCTCTTAGCCCTATATTCTTCCATGTGTCACCTTACTTCAATCTAGATCACATCTCCTAAATTGAAAAATCCAGAAAGCTATTCAAGTTCTAAGGTGTGCAGGAAAATATTTTTAGAATCTGCTACAGTGTCGAAAACCCACAATGTTTTTGAAAATCCATGATGTTTTCGGTGTGTGTGAAAACCTTCATTGTTTTTGACCTTATGCCTTCCAAAATTTGTGTGCTTATCTTTTGGCGTCAGAAACCTTGTGTGTTTTTTATTTTTTCTGTCGAAAACCCTGTGTGTTTTCAACCTCATAGTTTCCTATTTACTGGCATTCCCTAACTGCGCAAGTGCGATGGATGGTGGGTCTAGGTCTGTAGGCTCTTCTTGATTGGTTGTTGCATGGCCGCATGTCAGACTTTTTTGACATGCAATCATGCGACCACTTGCCACCTATCCGCATGGGTCCCAGTTCTTCTCAGTTGCCAGGTGTGGTTAAAGCTTAGACATAATCAGTGGTTGTCGTATGTTCAAATGGTAAAGATGCACGGTGTTTATCCTTCACGCTTTTGCGACATCCATTTGATTTTCTTGTATGGGCATGCAGTGGGACCTGTCTGCTCGATGGCACTAATGTGTCAATTTTCTATTGGTTGCCTGCGATGAGTTGGAGTTCATGTCAGCGGGGCCCAGTGTCAGACATTTAAGATCTACGGTCGGTGTGTGATCACATGGAATATTCTCACCCCATGTGATCATGCACCCACCATTTGATTGGATGCTGATGGGTTTGTTCCCAGTGGGGCCATTTGGGCTGAGGTGTCATCACTTGATTTGATGAGCTGGGTGATGATTTGGACTTGTCAGTGGGCCCGGTATTTCTTAGGCGGAATGACAATGCAGAAGAGACCTACTATTGTCGCATGATCATGAGGAATATTCCTCTCCTTTGTGATTATGTGACCACCGTTCGATCTTCCCAAAAGGTAAGGCTTTTCTCGGTGGTGGGTCCAGTGTTAGGTGTTGTGGAGATGGAAGCTTTTCATTGGTCGATGGGTTTGTGACAAGGCATGCGGCAAGGTAAAGGGGGTGAGGTGGTAGTCTTGTTTCCTTGTCACATGATCGCAAGGGCCATCTTTCAGCCATGTGATCATGCGACAAGGGTGTCATGTTGGTAGGTAGCAGCGGCAGTTATGCTAGCGGTTAAGGTTCGCAGGTTGTCACATGTTCGCATAGCCCGTCCCCATGCTATGCGATCATGTGACAACTATTCTACGTCACCATTGCGGAGTTAACCCAAGGTGTCTGGATGGGTTAAAAACATAAAGCCTGTGAAGTATGAAGATCTAACAACGGGGATATAAAGTTGATCCTGATTTAAATTGTGACCGCTGATTCATTGCTGGCATTGTAAGATTGACCGTTGCTTTTCAAATTTAAACTTCTGAGAGGGTTTCCAGTGATAGGAAGTACCAAAATTGAATGCTTGCTTAGCTAAATTTGGTGGGAATGATCTCGCTAACTATGTAGTGTGGTCTAGAGAAGCCATGTGGCTGATTTGTAGAGGTTGTTTTGTACCTAGTGGAGTATGTTTTTAAGCTCAAGAAGCTATTTGCAGGTGGCCGATTTGACTAATTTTCATGGAAATTCTTGGTTTTCTATCTTGGCTCACAGATTTTCATAATTGCAGATCTGCCTGAGATTTTTTTTTTCCAGGTTTCTTGGTTTCTTGCCCCTGTAGTAAATTTTTGATTGGTTTTGATTAGTTGGGTAGTTGAAATCCTAACCCTGGTTACCCGTAGCTTGTTGCATCCTACTAGTTTAGGATTCCAAGGTAACCAGTGGTATAAATTGTCAAAATTTTGACTTTGTAAGGGTTCCAGCTTCAAAGTTCTAAAGTGTTCCTAGTCCTGGATCCAAGATTGTAACACTTTTGCATTCGGTATTCTGTTGATGATAGAGAAAAAGTTGTAGGTCTAAGCTGTAATTTGCAAGCTTGACTCCTCTGGATTGATTGTTTACACTTAAGGATTCTTCATACTTAATTCAAGTACATGACTCTTATCTCTCCTTTGTGTCAACTTAGATAGATTCTGAACTTTCTAGTCCTCTACATATTGTTTTATGTATATGTATCCACTCTTGAGTTCTAATCCAGGATTAGATGAAATGATGCTTTAGATGGGACATAGATCTATCTTATTGTCTACGTAAGGATATCTCATAAGTAGTAAAGGGGATTGTAGGTGTGTTTATGGCTTGGAATCTCAACTATTGTCTGGTGTGTGTAGCATTCATGTTCTAGGAGATCTTGCCCAATGGATGAGGCACTGGCCTAAATGATTATCTCTTTATCAACAAATACTGATTGTTGTTGTTATGATCCCAAAAGGATAAGTTAAGAACCATCCTTTTAAGTTTTGAGTATTTAGTTGTATGTGGTTCTACCCATAGTAATGGAGAGTCAATGAGTGTGTGGTTAACACTTAGTACTTTCTTACTATCCTATTATCTATTATTCAAACCTAGTTCTTGGTGTATGAAGTATATTTTATACTAGGTTAGGTGCACCTGCCTTGGTTTTGCAGAGCTAGAAGCAAAAGAGGGCATATTAAGTCCCTATAGTTGGTCCAGTTGCCTTGCAGAGCTCCCACACTTGGAACTAACCATTCCTAATATCAGTCTCAAGGTACATTGGCAGCCTATTAGAGCATAATGATCATTGTGGACACCAACATGTGCAAGCACTAAAATTACTCCATTCAATGTCACAAACAAAAACTATGTCCAGGTTCACTAGTAAAACATTGTCTGACACTTAGACAAATTTGCAATGCGCTCTGTCATACTTGCTCTCTGACCTGTGTGATCTTCATGTGGATCGTATGTTTCCATAATGACAACATCTATGTAATCAACTCAACCAAATTGCCAATAGTAGGATACTCGTCAAAGTCTTATCTTGAGATATTTAAGCTATTTTGTTTGCAGGTTGCCTTGGAGATTCAAGAAAACATTGTCTTCATTAGCTTGATTTTCTAGACAGCTTAATTAGGTGGATCCCTTGTTTTGAGATTAAGCAAGGATTAGGGATTATGCTCTCCTTTCTTTAGAGAGGATCATAAACCAAACATGATTGTTTGATCTTAGGAAAGTAGTCTTCTTGTGGTAAATTTGAAAGTGTTCAGTGTGCTTGGGAGAAACAAGAGAATTAAGGAAGTATGTTGTTCTCCTCTTTGAGGTAGAATAAAAAATCTAGACATTCCTCTTATTATCTATCTTCATTTTCATTTTACCTTTAGAGGGCCTATTGCTGAGGTATAATTATTTCTAGAATGACCCAAGTGGGACAAAGAAAATCCAACTCTTCTAACCTACTATAATTTTTTTTCCTTGAAGATTAAAGACTCAAAGACATATCTTTTAACTATGCTGAGTCATTCATTTAGTTATAAGTGTGTGTGTGAATTTTGTACCTAGCTATAGACACCACTTCAGTAAAATATTAGAGGTTAGCAAAATTGAAAATTGATAAATAAATGAAACTAAGCGAACCAGGTGATTTACTGTCTTCTAGTAGGCGCGAGTATGATGTTCTCAAATTGAAATCAAGATCAGTGACAATGCAACACCTAAATGAAGGATTTAATGCTAAAGAATGAAAAGCTATATGAATGTAGATTAATCTATTTTTTTGTATTTTCTATCCAATAATATGAAATCTGTATGAATCTAAGTTATATGAATGAAATTGAAATTGAATGCAGATTTAATCTAAGAATGATATGAATTGATATGAAAATATATGCAAAAATATGAAAAAACTATGATCAACTATGAAAGATCTCACAAATCACTTGTCGCAAGTGCTCAATCCTTCAATCACCAATTCACCAAAGTAATTGTGCAAATTTGAGTGTTGATAATTATGAAGTGTTAGAATAACTGAGAGGGGGGGTGAATCAGTTATCCAGTGTCCCAAAACAAAATGTATAATTCAAAACAACTTCTCTAATTTTTGCTCGTCGGTAAACAATAAAACTTTCACTGTCTATGCTTTTATCGATTACCAGTCAAATACTATAACAGTTACCGATCAAATCTAACATGTAACATGTAAAGAATGATAACAAACAAATATCACAATCAACACATAACACAAGAGATTTAACATGGAAACCCTGTTAAGGGAAAAACCACCTAGGACCGACAACCCAAAATTGTTCACTCTTCTGAAGCGAGGTCGGTTAAAACCCAACCCTATTAAAGGTTTACAAACACACTATCAGGTGTGACCTTGTTAGTGGATTTTAGACTAGAAGTTATCGTCCAACCAGCATTCACTATGGGGTTGATAAGATAACAATGTTCATTCTATGAATGATACATCATAAGACTTTCAGAGTCCACTTGGTTAAGAGATTTTGACTATATACAATGGTTAAATATGTAACAGTAAATGTCCTACCTTAACACAACTTCAATTGCAGATTACAGATCAATATTCAGTCCATACAAATCCTTCTGATCAATATTTCACTTTAGATTTAATACTATATCAACTTACTATCCATCAGTAATTGCTCTTTTTAGCTCGGTAATTGTTTTGTAGCTCGGTTCTTACTTAACCAATACGATCAGAATGCATGAAAACCTTGTTCATGCAATATTCCTACAGTTTCTACTTCTTCCCGGCATGTTTAATAAGAAATTTTGTTCTCTTATATAGACAAGTAAATCATTTTCTTCTCCACCATCAGATTTTTCCACTTAACCACATTCATAGATTTTTCCGCTTCAAACTTTCTCGGTACTTGTGTCAATAACATGTTTGATTCTCATCCTTTAGATCTTTCCTGAATTTTGTCAGCCATCGATCTGTGTAACAAACATTATATGTTACCTCGATGTTATACTCTTGCTAGCTCATCAATCTTATCAGCTAAACTAATCATTTAATTCATTTTGTTTCACTCGGTTAACAAAGAATGTGTCGGTGAACATTGCTCAGTTAATACTATGATCGATATACACTACACTCCGTCGGTGTATACTAGAAATGCTTCATTTACCGACAACACTGCTTTGTGTCTTTCAGCTCTATACTTCATCATAGATGAATGCAACATAATAAATTCAATATCATCAAGTCATAGACTCATCAACAAGTTACTCAATGTGTTCCTTATCCTCATCTGTCATGTTCATCTTTCGTCATGTAGATTTCTCTGTTCTTCATCTTTTTCACCTTTCTTCAGATGTCTCGGTATAGTAACTTATAAGATAAGTGTTGTCAAACTAGTTGATATCAATGACAACATAATACTGATTTAATCATATTACATGTCTAATCAGAAACTTCTTAGTGATCTTTAATCACATATTCTTCAATCAGATTCCAAATCAGTTATAGTTCAACAATCTCTCCCTTTGGCATTGATGGCAACTCAAGTAATATGAAATGTACCATACACATACCAAACATTTATTCTACAACTTTGTGAACAAAATGTTGTAAGTCGAATAGAATTAATATGTTTAATCACTATGTTACTAAACCAGCATTAAATAATATAGAATTTTTTAGTTCTCCTGTTCCTGCTTCTGTTCTCTGTAGCTGATCTTCAATACTCTGTCTCATTCATATTGTCTCTCTATAGCTGATCTTCAATACTCTGTCTCATTCAAATTGTCTCTCTCTTAGATAATTATCGTCGGTGCTTGATCCTTTTCATAGCTTGTTCCTTTTCATATTATTTATCTCTCCCTTTAACAGTAATGCCAAAGAAAGAAACAAACAAACAATTATGTCTTCCTCTATATCTCTGAATATTGATATTCCAATCGGTTCAAGTTCTCAAACTTAATCACAACCTTGAACATGATTCAAAGTGTGAATTATTTTGCATCAACATGAATGATCTTTTGATAAAAGTAGGCTGATGCAACAACCAAATCACATTAGTGACCGATAGATAGGGGATGGACCCCAAGTCTAGTCCTCAAGTATTCAAATGTGTCCTTCGATAGGGGTTTTGTAAAAATATCTGCATGTTGTTCTTTAGATGTGACAAATTCTAACTTCACTTGCTTCTCTTGCACTTGTTCTCTTAAGTAATGATACTTAATAGATATATGCTTTTTCTTAGAGTGCATCATAGGATTCTTTGAAATATTAATAGCACTAGTGTTGTCACAATATATAATCATCGGGTCAGTGATTACCTCCTTCATTCATTCCAAAACTTGTTTGATATATGCAATGTTTGAACAATTAGTAGCAGCAGCAACATATTCCGCTTCAGCTGTAGATTGAGAAATACAAGCCTATTTTTTACTTGTCTAGGTTACAAGTCTTTCACCAAAGAAAAATGCTCCTCCGATGGTGCTTTTTATATCATCCACATTTCAAAGCCAATCAGCATCGGTGTAAACTTTTAGTTCAAACTTCCCTTAGGATACCATAATCCATAATTCTCTATTTTCTTCAAGTATCTTAAGATGCTTTTTGTAGCTATCATGTGTGATTCTCTAGGATTAGCAGAAAATCTTGCAACAATTCCCACAGCATGTCCTATATCTAGTCTACTGTGAACTACGTACATTCATTTACCAATCATGGATCGGTAAAGTGTCTAGTTTACCTCTGTAGTTTCATCCTCCTTTGTCAATTTGCATCTAGTAGCCATTGGTGTTCCCATAGGTTTAGCATCTTCCATGCCAAATGTTTTCAGTACTTCCTTTATGTATTTATATTGTGTGATGAATATTCCATCACTCTGCTGAATCACTTGTAGTCCAAGAAAGAACTTAATCTCTCCGAACATAGATATTTCAAATTCCATTTTGCATTTCATCAACAAATGCCTTGCAGAAAAGATTTGAGCCTCCAAAGATAATATCATCAACAAATATTTTAGCAATGATAATAGTATCATCAGTATCACCTTTCACATACAGATTGTTGTTTTCACTTGTTCTAACAAATCCAATACTTAACAAGTATGCAGTCTTTCATACCATGCTCTTGGTGCTTGCTTCAATCCATATAAAGCTTTATGTAATCTACATACCATGTCTTTATTGTTAGGATCAACAAATCCTTCAGGTTGTTCAGTGTAGACCTCTTCTTCAAGTATACCATTCAAAAATGCTGACTTCACATCCATTTGATAGACTTTGAATTTCTTGTGTGCAGTATATGCAAGTAGCATTCTAACTCCTAATCTAGTAACAAGTGCAAATGTTTCACCGTAGTCAATGCCTTCTTCCTATGCATATCCCTTGCATACCAGTCTATCTTTATTTCTTATGACTTCACCATTTTTATTCAATTTATTCCTATATATCCACTTAGTACCGATAACATTCTTATCTTTTGGTCGGGGTACTAAGGACTAGGTTTTGTTCTTCTCTATTTTCTCTATTTCCTCCTTCATTGCATTAACCCATTCTTCATTCTATAATGCAAATTTCATAGTTTTAGGTTCAAATTCACAAATTAAACATGTACCTTGTCTTTTTTTGCTTCTGGTTTGCATTCTGGAATGTTTGTCTCCAATGATTTGTGTCTCAGGATGATGTCTTTTGACAAAACTAGCCAAAACTTGATTTCTACTTTCTTTCTCATCCTGCTCAAGGTCATTTCCTTTCTCGGTAGTTCCATATTGTTCCTCAATTTGTGTTTCTAGTTGTCCTACATTATTTCCCTGCTGACCGGTTGTTACAGTTTGCGGTGTCGGTAAATACTCTAGATGTTCAATGTAAGTGAATCTACTGTAGTCTTCTAGTTCCTTTGTACTTTCCTCTATGTACTTGTCATCAAACTCATCAACATTAACATTAGTACTTTCAACTATCTCATTTGTAGCCTTATTCAAACATTTATATGCTTTACTCATAGTGGAATATCCCAGAAATATTCCTTCATCTCCTTTAGAATCAAATTTTCCATTTCTCTCATCTTTCAAAATAAAGTATTTACTTCCAAAAATTTTGAAATAACTTATAGTAGGTTTGTGTCCAAACCATAGTTCATAAGGTGTTTGGTTGGAGTCCTTCTCTAGTTATACTCAGTTAAGAACATACACAGCTATACTGACAGCTTCCCTCCAATATGTCTAAGAAACATTCTTCTGTATCATCAATGTTCTAGCATAGTCAATTATAGACCTATTTCTCCTTTCAGAAATGCCATTTTGCTGAGGTGTCCTTGGTGTAGATACCTATCTTTTGATTCCATGCTCATTACAAAAATTAGTAAATTCATCAAAGATAAATTCACCTCCTGTATCAGATCTTAAGCATTTTATTTCCTTTCTGGTTTCTTTCTCTACCTTAGCTTTGTACCACTTAAACATTTTGAAAGCTTCAGATTTCTCTTTCAGGAACATAACAATCATCAATCTAGTATAGTCATCAACAAAAAGAATAAAGTATCTATCACCAGAACAACTCTAAGTTCTCATAGGGCCACATAGATTGGTATGAACCAAATCAAGTATTTTCTTTGTTGAATAGTCTTTTCTTTTAAAACTAGACTTAGTTATCTTACCTTTCTGACATTCATGGCACATGGCATGATCAGGTTTTGTCAAGTTAGGCAATCCTCTAACTCTTTTCTTTCTACTAGTCTTGATCATGTTATCAAAGTTCACATGGCATAACCTTCTGTGCCACAACCAAGCATCTTTATCCTTTATTAACAAACAAGAAGACTGATCCATATCAAGATAGAATAGATTACCTCTGGATTGTGTACCAATTCCACAAGTTTTCCTCCATCATCATAGATCTTCACCTTTTTGCTCTCAAAAGCCAGTCAGTGGCCTAAATTGTTCAGCTAAGCCACACTTAACAGATTATAGTTTAGTCCATCTACCCAGTATGCATTTTCACATTGTAGTCTGTCATTGATCATCAATGAGCCTTTACCTCTTACTGTACAAGGTGCATCATTTCCCATTCTCATAGATCCTCCATTATATTCAACAAGATGATCAAAATTCTCTACATCACTGGTCATATGATGTGTACAGCCACTGTCTATGATCCATGTATCATTTTTGCTTACTTTAGAGATCAGTGCTATCTCTTCATGTTTCTCTTCCTCCTCTGAGTCATCTTTCATAGCGACAAATACAACTTCTATATCATCATCAGAATCAGATTCAGTTTCAATATCTTCAGCTATGTAACATACCTTTTTGTGTTTTTCATCTCAGTTGTCTCTATTGTTGTGTTAGTAGCCTCTGTTGACTCTTCTCCCATAGCTTCCTTCAAATCAGTCTTTGGATCTATCATCATCTTTCTTCTAGGGGCATCTAGCAATGATGTGACTAAATTCTTTACAATTAAAGCATGCCAAAGGTAGCTTACCTCTATACCTTCCTTTTCCTTTGGGAAATCTTTTGGCCATAAGTGCTTCATGTTACCCAATTTTCCTATTCCATACAAATTTGGTTAGACTGACTTTATCCAGGGTCTAAATTTTTTACCCTGTTGAGCCCCTAAAAATTTTATGGCCCTGTGTCTTATTTTCTAGCCTCTGTAATCTCTTTTAGCCCCTGGATGCATGTTTGAATTTGAAAAGGTAGTCGTTGGCCCCAAAAAAGCCCTACAACCCTATGGCCTTTCTATTTCATGGTTACCTTTTTGGCCACTTAAGTGGTTCCTTTTTCCACGTGCTCTTTATTTTTCTAACTAGTCATGAGATCTCTGATTCCCCATGGTTAAGTCCTTAACATCCAGTGATCTGGCGAGTGGTTATGGTTTGTTTGGCGGTCTCGATTTCTTGGCAGGTTAAAGCTCGTGCAAGATCGATGATTCTCGCTATATCATTGGGTGAAGATGATGTCTCTTTAAGTATCATGGTATAATGATGATCGTCGATCCTCCTCTTTAGCATAGTTTTTTTGTGTCAGTGGGTCCACTAACACCTAGTCCAAGCTATACACTTCTGATTGGTCAAAGGCTAGTGATGTGGTGCCATGTCAGAGTGGGCCCAGCGTGTTGTCTTTCTTGAAGATCCATGGCTGTCATATGATCGCATAGAATATTCTTGGCCCATGTGATCATAAGCCAACTATTGATCTTACTTTATTACCAGGGCTCTGTCAGGTGGGTCCTCGTGTTCTAACGTGTCGCATTATATTAGCCGACGGAGTGATGATTGTGATCTGTCAGTGGGTCTGGGAGCCTTAGGAGAGGTGGTCATCAAGGAAGATCTTTAGTCATCGCATGATCTAATGGAATCTTTTGACCCCATCAGATCATGCAACCACCATTCAATGCGGATTCAAGGATTCTTCTGTCAGGTGGGTGCCAGTCGTGCAAAGGTGCTTGATTTTCATTGGCTTCTAACTGGTGATGTGGCATTTGACTTTTCAAAGGGTCTCCCGACTGTTACAAGGTCAATTTGGGTTGTTCATCTTCTAGGAAAGATAATATCGACAGTCACATTTTAATTTGGATGGACTAGCTGTTGTTTTTCAAAATTTAAATATCTTTCACCAGGGTTTCTTGCTGGTTCATTGTGGTTGGTCGATTGCATGGCTTTGGGTAGCTCAGAATTGATAGTTCTAGGATGGTTGCAGTTGAGAGGATGATGAGGAGGATCTAATGGCCATCTCTTGCAATTTCTTAGGGTACCATGTTGATTTTCTTGCACTGAAGAAACATTAAAAGGTGGTGCCACTTGTCACCTTCTGTACTTCAAAAATACAAATCAAACCTGGACCAGATTTGAGCTTTCATGGCAGGGCTGAGTTGCAGAGGGGTAGATAGATTGAGGTGGCTTGTCCGTAGGTAGATGTAGTATAGGGATGGACATGCAAATATGATATCTGATCGGTTGAGATATTTCCATGACATTTATAATCAGATTTGACAGAATTAGGGTTTTTATCATGAAAATCTGTAACTCTAATTAGGTTTTTTGACTCCTGCCTACGTGCAAAGGGAGATGTATATATTGTTTTGGAGCTTTTTTTGAGAAAAAGAGTTTACATTTTGTAAAAAGAGTTTTCTTTCGTAGGAGTTATATGTGGCATCTGTTCTTCTCTCTGGATCTTACAATTTGTAATCTTTCATTAGAATCTCAGATTCAATAGAGGCTATCTGTGGCATCTATTTTACCCTCTGGTCTTTCCCTTGTCTGTATTTCTCTTATTGAATACGATATACTAGCCTTGTTAGAGAAATCTTGGAGTTCCAGAGCCCTTCTTTCTTTCAGCTTATATGTGTACTATTATGTTTGATCTGATTTGAATGAGTTTGTGGGTATACTTCAGCCCCTTTTCATTCTATCTCATTCCTATGCCCTTTTGCTGAAAAGAACGTCTACTTGCAGGTCATAGTTTGTGTCTTTTGTCCAGACCCCTCTATGAAACACTTATGCAAGCCTGTTTAGAAAGATTATGTTCTATTAGATCTGAGAGCTTTCATGCTAGTTTAGTCAGTATATTGTGTTCAAATCATTTCGGTGTATCACCTAGTAGGTAATTTTCTTTCAGTTATTTTCCCTTTCATGCACTCCTTCTATCCCTTTTCCCCTCAAGAATTTACTTTCATGTCAAAGAAGCAAATTAAAGTGATTATCCAAGAGGAACCAGCCTAGAACCTAGAGGTCTCATCTCAGTTAGCATAGGTCCCACAACCTAGAGATGATTCCCATGTTATACTAGGTTATCAAGACCAAGAGAGCTTGAAACAAGGGTGCAAACTTAGTGTATAACATTTCTGGTGCGCTCGGTGGGACTGCAAAAGAAGTTAATTGTTTGAAAGATTATGCTATCTCCGATATACTGATTGCATAATATAGACTTTTAGAAGTTTTTCTATCAGTATATCTGGTGACTCCACTAATTTCATAGATCCAAGCTACCTTGTTCAAAGTTTATGAGAAAGATTGAGACTAGAAGCTCAAAGCCTACTGAATTTTTAGAGTTGTCCTTAAAAAGAGGCTACAAAGGTAGATCAACTCAGAGAACATCTTGTGCAAGGAGAGTACAATCTACACCACTTGATACTTCAGAGAGGACACCTTTTCCCTTTCATCTTAGAAGAAGAGGAAGATCTCTAACTAGAGATCTAGAAGAAGATTCAAATCCAAAATCCAACACAACTCACATAGTTGCTACTCATCAAGTTTCAGTCCCTAAAATGGCTAGATAGTTTGCTTTTGCACCTTTCAACCAAGGGAGCCCATTGAAATTTTCTCAACATCATGATGTGCCCTTGGTGGCACTAAAGAGTCTACCTAATTTCACAGGTGAAGGACAAACTATAGCTTTTGAGCATATAAGAGATGTGACCACAACCTGCAGCATACACGATATAACTCAAGAAGATGTGGCCACCAAACTATTAGCAGCCTCTCTCAAAGGTAAGGCTCTTGAATGGTTTAGAACTTTAACTGTTGGCTCCATTACTTCATGGGATGAATTAGGAGATGCATTAAGTAAGCATTTCAAGGATAAATCAGACAATTTGTCTTTGGTTGAGCAGTTGACAACCATTAGAAGAGACCCTCAAGAACAAATGACAGATTATAATAATAGATTCCTCGAGACATGGAATAGAATTCTAGTCTTTGTAAGGCCATCAGCTGACCATGTTTTCCTATACTTCTTGCAAAGTTTGAATGGTCAAATCTTTGTCATGATTCAATCTATGGGTGGTACCTCTCTACCCCAAGCTTTTGATATAGCTGTCAAGGCTGAAAATTATTTAATCCAAGCAGGTATGATAGCTAGAAGGCCACCCATGCCCATCTTTCCTAGCCTTCAACCTATTGCACTTGCACAAGTACTCTCATTTACCCCTATTCCCACCATGTTAGCACCTCAGGCTAGTACTAGTAGTCAGGAGCTAAAAACAAGTTTCTCTCAAGAGCTGCAAGAGATCAAGAATAGTCAACAAGCTATTCAACAAGAAATGACAAATTTGTTGTAAACTCTGACTAAAGAGGTCACAAAGCTAAGGAGGCAAGAGCAAGGAATCAGACCACCCTTTTAGCCACAAGGCCAAAGTCCTAATCAACAATATCAAAATCAAGGACAACCTTATCAACAAAATAGGCCACCATACCAAGGAGGGTATCAAGGGAAAAGACAAAATTTTAATCAAAGACCATTCCAACCATACAACCCTGCACCTCTCAATTTTGTGAATCCAGTTAGGAACATGGTCCCTAGTCAAAATAATTTGGCTATGGACAATGAATGGTGTTTCCCTTGTAATCATCCTCATAATCAGGCTACATGTTCAAATGGATGGATGAACCAAGCACTAATGGTTCAAAATGCCTCACAAGCTCAATCAGAAGCTTCTTCCAGTGGATCAATTCTTCAACAAGAACCACAAGAGAATGAGACTGCTCTCTTCAATTGGGAGCAGCAAGATTTCAATGGGGTCATTGGTGAACCTTCCATTGCTATGAACACAAGGTCAAAGAGAAGAGCTCAAGACACAGATTGAGTAGACTCTGGGACCAAAGCCACTACATCTGCAGAGCCAATACAGCAAGCTACACCCATCACATTCAAGAAGGCTCCTGCTATTATAGACAAAGAAAGGCAGACTCTCAAAGAGGTGGAGCCCATCATAGTAAAAGCACAACAAAGAGTACACACTGTGACACCTTTCAACATTGTAGACAACATGAAGAAGGTGAATATTACCATGTCTATGTGGGACTCTTTAGCTATTCCAGGGCAACCTAAGATTTTGAAGAAAGCTATGACTGAGATGACAACTCCTCAGCATACAAAAGAAGCTGCAAAGCCAGTGTTGGTCAACACCAATCAAGAAAAGGAGGCTCCAAGTAGAAACTCCAAGGCCAATACCACTCAAGGTAGGAATTCAAAACCATCTCCCTTTTATGTATCTTTAATTATTGGAAAATCCTTAGTACATAATTGTATGGTAGATAGTGGAGCTGCTAGTACTGTAATGCCCAAAAAAGTGGCTGACCAATTAGGACTTAAATATGAACCCCTCCAAAAGAAGGTTACACAACTTGATGGATCCTCAATTAACACTATAGGTGTTGCTAAAGATACCAGTCTAATCCTTCATGCTAGTCCTAATTTCTCTATCCTACTTGATATATACATCATATATCTCCCTGCCTTATTTTCCATATGCCTTTCAAGGGAGTTCACAGCCAAAATAGGAGGCTACCTTTCTTCTGATTGGTCCCACATGCTTTTTCACACAAGGTATTGTACCAAGGTTACCATCAAATCAGAGTCATTAGCAGCACACCATATAGAACCTTATGTGTCCAATACCATCAATGTGAACCATCCTATATTTGATGATGGTGATTTCCCAACTATCAGAGAAGAAAACACTAAGATAGAAAGTATCCCTAATATTTTATTAGATGAACTAGAATCAAAAAAGGTTTTTGAAGCCCAAGAAAATGTCATCTGGGATGTTGGTTTGGGGAGTTATTTGATACAAGAAAGTGGATCCATAGAGCCAAACCTTCTCAAAGAAGACATTGATTCAGAGGATCAGAGAAATTAGGTGTGGGAAATGTTTTTTGATGGAGCTAGAAGCAAACATGGTTCTGGTGGTGGCGCCATGCTAGTGTCTCCAAAAGGAGAAAGGTATTATACAGCTTTTAGATTCAGTTTCTCCTGCACTAGTAACACTGCAAAATATGAAAGCCTTGTAAATGGACTAGAATGGGCTAGAAAAAGAGGGCTCAAAGCCTTAAAGGTTTATGGTGATAGTGAATTAGTAGTCAGTCAAGTGAGAGGGATAAGTGCAACTAAAAATGACACCTTGAAAGCATACAAACATAGAATTTGGGATGCAATTGAAGACTTTTGTGCTTTCAATATTGTTGCTATCCCTAGAAAACTAAATCAAAATGCAGATAGATTAGCTACTATTAGGTCTGAATATGATATTCCTAATAGTATTTCAAAGGAGGAGACCCAACAGCATATCAAAGTGATTGTTAGACCTTCTATCCCTGATAATGATACTAATTGGCAAGTGTTTGACAATGATGAACAAATTCTACAATTCTTCTTTGAAGATGTCTTCTCAGAGCATAACCAAGATAGACTATTGCAAAATTATGGTGACCAAGTGATACAACTTAAGTCTAATAAGATGCCTAGAGGTCTTGTCACCTTAGAGACTATCTTCAACAAGGATGATCAAGTTAAGAAGAATAAAGCTGGCCTAGTAGTTCAACAAGAACATTGTGTTGAACTAGAGTTGGAACCAGACAAAAGTTTACAAATTTGGAAAGGTAAACACTAATTCAGAAAAGTAGGCTTACACCCAATTATTCAAAGAATTCAGTGATGTTTTTGCATGGCAATATGAAGACCTCAAAGGTTTTGACCCAGCCCTTACTCAGCACACTATTGAATTAGAACCAAATGCCAAACCAGTGAGACAAAAGCAAAGGCCTGTTAATCCCAAGCTTGAACCACTTATGCATAAAGAGGTGCTCAAATTGATAGAAAGTGGTATCATCTACCCCATCAAACATACTAGTTGGGTTTCCAACCTTGTGCCTGTAAGGAAGAAGAATGGGGAATTGAGGTTATGTGTTGACTTCAGGGATCTTAACAAAGCTTCATTAAAAGACCACCATTCATTACCCTCTATGGAACAAATCTTACAATGTGTCTCTGGATCTGAGAGATTTTCATTATTGGATGGCTATTCAGGATACAATCAGATCTTAGTTAATGAAGAGGATCAATACAAGACTGCATTTACAACCAAGTGGGGAACCATGGCTTATCAAAAGATGCCCTTTGGTTTGTCAAATGCAGGTGCTACTTTTCAAAAGGCAATGGATATGGCCTTCAAAAGCCTCATGTACAAATTTGTACTGGTCTACTTAGATGACATAACTATCTACTCTAAACATGTAGCAGATCATATCAAACATCTGAGGAAAATCTTTGAAAGACGTAGAGAGTTTGGGATATCTCTTAATCCCAAGAAATTTGTGTTTGCAGTTCATGAAGGAAAGTTGCTAGGATATATAGTATCCAAGAAAGGAATTATAGTAGACCCTGAGATAATTGCAGCCATCCTAGAGCTACCATTGCCACATCATAAGAAAAGTCTCCAATCTTTCATAGGAAAGATTAATTTTGTTAGGTGTTTCTTGCCTAATATTGTAGATTTATTGAAGCCTTTAACAACCATGTTAAAGAAGAGTTCAACTTTTAGCTGGACTAAAGAAGGAAAAGCTAATTTCTAAGCCATCAAAGAAGCCTTAACTGAAGCTCCTACTCTATTAAACCCAAATTTCAATAAGGATTTTGTCCTTTATGCTTATGGAGGGCATGATGCTATATCTGCTATGCTGACTCAAGAAAATTCAGAAGGGTTGGAGCAGCCTATTACTTTCTTTAGTAGAGGTTTGGAAGAGTATGAACAAAGGTACTCTTTTGTGGAAAAACATGTACTTGCTATGGTGAAGAGCCTTAAAAATTTTAGATATCTACTGACCCATAACAAGGTACACTTGAAGGTTACTCATCCAAGTGTCAAAGAATTTTTTCTTTCTAAGGACCTAAATGAGAAAAGAGCTAGTTGGATTACCAGAGTAATGGAGTATGACATTGATATCCAAACCACCAAGCTGGTTAGAGGAAGAGGTCTTTGTGAGCATTTGGCAGAGGATAAAAGTTTAAAGAAATCAGAACAAATGGATGCATCTCTGGTTGTGCATTCTATAGATGAACATGCCAAGGCATCAGGTTGGTTGCCTGATATGGTTCATTACTTAAAGACAGGGCTATGTCCTACATGCCTAGATTCAGCAAAAAGAAGATATTATAGGTTACAATATGTTTCCTTTGTGCTGATAGCTAAGGTTCTTTTCAGAAAAGATCACAATGGTGTCCTTTTAAGATGTATTGATTTAGAAAAGATAGTTGATGTCCTATTTGAATTTTATGATGAACCTTCTGGAGGTCACTTTTCTCCTAGGACTACTACTTTTAAAATCATGAGGGCTGGATACTATTGGCCATCTATCTTTAAGGATAGTCATGATTATGTGAGGAAATGCATCAAATGTGTTATGTTTCTAGGAAAAGAAAGGCTTGCAGCTCTGCCCCTTCAGCCAATCAAAATAGAGCAACCTTTCATGAAGTGGGGCATAGACTTTATCAGTATGATCAATCCTCCATCTAGTGCAGGACACAAGTGGATAATCACTGCAACAGATTATTTCACTAGATGGACAAAGGTAGTTGCCTTAAAAGAATCAAATGAGAGTGTTGTCTTAATTTTTTATGATGATATAATTCATAGATTTGGCACTCCAGACTCCATAATATCAGATAATGCTTTAGCATTCACAGGCCTTAAAGTCTCAGAGTGGGCAATCAGAAATGACATCTATCTGAATACAAGTTCAAATTACTACCCTCAGGGCAATGGTTTGGCAGAATAAACTAACAAGAACTTAATTAGGATAATCAAGAAAACTCTACAAGATAATAAAAGGGATTGGCATACTAGGTTGAAGTCTGCCTTATGGTTAGACAAGATTACCCCAAAGAAAATCATTGGGAATTCTCCTTATGTATTAGTGTATGGAAGAGAGGCTAAGTTGTCCATTTCAACTAAATTGCCAGCTTTGGACTTGGCCACCCAATATGCCCTATTTGAAGAAGGAGATCCCTTGCAAATCAGGTATGCTCAACTCATGGAGTTAGAGGAACTCAGAGATAAGTCCATGAAAGATATGGAGTTCCATCAGATTCAGACAAAGAAAAGTTTTGATAAAAGAGCTAGGGTTAGAAGTTTCAAAGTTGGGGATATAGTCCTCAAGTGGGATGAATTCAGATCAAAACCTGGCAGACATACAAAGTTTGATTCCTTTTGGGGTGGACCATTTGTTATTACAAAATGAAAGGGGCCTAATGCTTTTTAGCTATCAACTCTAGAAGGAAATTCCTTGCCTATTTTAGTTAATGGATTCCACTTGAAGCTCTGCTTTGAGGTCAATCCCTCCTTGTAAATCTCTATGAATATGTTTCCTATTTTCTGTCCCTACTTTCTAGTTTAGTTTTCTTGCTTCCCAAGAAGTGTTCATGCATAGTTTTTGTCTTTTAGCTCCAGGTCTCTCTTTGTCAAGCAAGTTTTATATTTTTGAGATGACTCCATGCCCAATGAATTGCTCAAGGCCGCTGGTTTCAATGTCTAGCAGGTTGACATCTGACAGAAATCGCCAAAATGTTACCCATTTTTCCTGTTCAATACAAATTTGGTTAGACTAATTCTATCTAGGGTTTGTATTTTTTACCCTATTGAGCCCCTAAAAATTTCATGGCCCTATGTCTTGTTTTCCAGCCTCTGCAATCTCTTTTAGCCCCTGGGTGCATGTTTGAATTTGAAAAGGTAGCCATTGGCCCCAAAAAATCCCTACAACCCTGCGGCCTTTCTATTTCACGGTTACCTTTTCAGCCGCTTAGGTGGTTCCTTTTTCCACGTGCTCTTTATTTTTCTAACTAGTCATGAGATCTCTGATTCCCCATAGTTAAGTCCTTAACATCTAGTGATCTAGTGAGCAGTTACAGTTTGTTTGGTAGTCTCGATTTCCTAGCAAGTTAAAGCTCATGCAAGATCGATGATTCTCACTATACCATTGGGTGAAGATGATGTCTCTTTAAGCATCGCAGTATAATGACAATTGTTGATCCTCCTCTTTAGCACAGCGCTTCTATGTCAGTGGGTCAACTGCCATGTAGTCTGAGTTGTACACTTCTGATTGGTCAAAGGCTAGTGATGTGGTGCCATGTCAGAGAGAGCCCAGCGTGTTGTCTTTCTTGAAGATCCATGATTGTCGTATGATCACATGGAATATTCTTGGCCCATGCGATCATACGCCAACTGTTGATCTTACTTTATTTCTAGGGCTCTATCAGGTGGGTCCTCATGTTCTAACATGCTCACATTTTATTAACTGACAGAGTGATGATTGGGATCTATCAGTGGGTTTAGGAGCCTCAGGAGAGGTGGTCATCATGGAAGATCTACGGTTGTCACATGATCTGATGGAATCTTCCAATCCCATCAAATCATGCGACCACCATTCGATGTAGATTCAAGGATTCTTCTGTCAAGTGGGTGCTAGTCATGCAAAGGTGCTTGATTTTCATTGGGTTCTGACTGGTGATGTGGCATTTGACTTTTCAAAGGGTCTCCTAACTGTTACAATGTTGATCTGGGCCATTCATCTACCAGGAAAGATAATATCAATGGTCATGTTTTAATTTGGATCGACTAGTGGTTGTTTTTCAAAATTTAAATATCTTTCACCAGGGTTTCTTGTTGGTTCATTGCAGTTGGTCGATTGCATGGCTTTGGGTAGCTTAGAATTGATAGTTCTAGGATGGTTGAAGTTGAGAGGATAATGAGGAGGATCTAATGGCCATCTCCTATGATTTCTCAGGGTACCATGTTGATTTTCTCACACTGAAGAAACATTAAAAGGTGGCACCACCTATGGCCTTCTATACTTCAAAAATACAAATCAAACCTAGACCAGATTTGAGCATTCATGGCAGGGCCGAGTTACAGAGGGGTAGATAGATTGAGGCGGCTTGTCCGCAGGTAGATGCAGTACAAGGATGGACACACAAATATGATATCTGATCAGTTGAGATATTTCCATGACATTTATGATCAGATTTGATAGAATTAGGGTTTTTATCATGAAAATTTGTAACCCTAATTAGGTTTTTGACTCCTACTTGCATGCAAAGGGAGATGTATATATTGTTTTGGAGCTTTTTTTGAGAAAAAGAGTTTACATTTTGTAAAAAGATTTTTCTTTCTTAGGAGTTATTTGTGGCATCTATTCTACCCTCTAGCTCTTACAGTTTGTAATCTTTCATTCAAATCTCAGATTCAATAGAGGCTATTTGTGGCATCTGTTCTACCCTCTGGTCTTTCCCTTGTCTGTATTTCTCTTATTGAATATGATATACTGGCCTTGTTAGAGAAATCTTGGAGTTCCAAAGCCCTTTCAGCTTATATGTGTACTATTGTGTTTGATCTAATTTGAATGAGTTTGTGGGTATACTTTAGCCCCTTATCATTCTATCTCATTCCTGTGCCCTTTTGCTAAAAAGAACGTCTGCTTGCAGGTCACAGTTTGTGTCTTTTGTCTAGACCCCTCTGTGAAACACTTATGCAAGCCTATTTAGAAAGATTGTGTTTTATTAGATCTGAGAGCTTTCATGCTAGTTTAGTCATTATATTGTGTTCAACTCATTTCGGTGTATCACCTAGTAGGTAATTTGCTTTCAGTTATTTTCCCTTTCATGCACTCCTTCTATCCCTTTTCCCCTTAAGAATTTACTTTCCTGTCAAAGAAGCAAATTAAGGTGATTATCCAAGAGGAACCAGCCTAGAACCTAGAGGTCTCATCTTAGTTAGCATAGGTCCCACAACCTGGAGATGATTCCCATATTATACTAGGTTATCAAGACTAAGAGAGCTTGAAACAAGGGTGCAAACTTAGTGTATAACACTTCAAGCTCATCAAGTTCATCATCAGTATTGTCATCACTATCACAATTCTTACTATTCCTGCTAGATTTTCCAATCTTCAAAGAAGACATGAAAGTGGATTCAATAAAAGGAACAACACTGTTATCAAAATTGTTTAATTCAAAGGTTGTAAGTTTACCAATCAGAGTGTCAAGAGTAAGGTTGGATGTAGCTCTTGTTTCATGAATTGTGGAAATCCTGATTACATAAACTAGTAACAAAGTTTTGAGAAGCTTGCTTATCACTGTTTCATCATCAATTACTCCATCAGATGCTCTAATAGCATGTACCACCTCTTTGAGTCTATTTGAATATTGGACAATGTTCTCACCTTCTTTCATTCTCATATCATCAAATCTGCCTCTCAGACTTTCAGCTCGAGCTCTTTTGACATTTAGATCTCCACTGTATATTTGTGTTAATTTATCCCACATTCCTTTGGAAGTCATGCATGTCTTGATATCTTCAAATTTAGCATCGGTACAGGTAGTAGCAAGTTCTATCATAGTAACATTGTGTTCATGCTTGTCCTTTAGTTGATCAAGAGTTAAGGGACTAGTGGGAGGTTGTATGTAGCCATTCTCCATTAGATCTAGTGCAGAGTTCCCAATTCCAGATATGTGCAGCTTCATTCTACTTTGCCATACTGTGAAGTTCTCTTTGTTCAGTTTCGATACTTCCCTCTTATACATCTTGAGACCTTTATGCTTAAGTCCTTAAAACTCTGTTCCAAGCGACTAGTGCTCTGATACCAATTGTTAGAATAACTGAGATGGGGGTGAATCAGTTATCCAGTGTCCCAAAACAAAATGTATAATTCAAAACAAATTCTCTAATTTCTACTCGTTGGTAAACAATAAAAATTTCACTATTTGTGCTTTTACCGATTACCAATCAAATCCTATAATAGTTACTGATCAAATCTAACATGTAACATGTAAAGAATGATAACAAACAAATATCACAATCAACACATAACATAAGAGATTTAATGTGGAAACCCTATTAAGGGAAAAACTACCTGGGACTGGCAACCCAAAATTGTTCACTCTTCTGAAATGAGGTCGGTTAAGACCCAACCCTGTTAAAGGTTTACAAACACACTGTCAGGTGTGACCTTGTTAGAGGATTTTAGACTAGAATTTATCATCCAACCAGCATTCACTATGGGTTTGATAGGATAACAATGTTCATTCTATGAATGATACATCATAAGACTTTCAAAGTCCATTCGGTTAAGAGATTTTGACTATATACAATGGTTAAATATGTAACAGTAAATGACCTACCTTAATACAACTTCAATTGCAGATTATAGATCAATATTCAGTCCATACAAATCTTTTTTATCAATATTTTGCTTCAAATTCAATACTGTATCAGCTTACTGTCTGTCGGTAATTTCTCTTTTTAGCTCGGTAATTGTTCTGCAACTCGGTTCTTACTTAACCAGTATGATCAGAATGCATGAAAACCATGTTCACATGATATTCCTGTAGTTTCTAATTCTTCCCAGCATGTTTAATAAGAAATTATGTTCTCTTATATAGATGAGTAAATCATTTTCTTCTCCACCATCAAATTTTGCCGCTTAACCACATTCATAGATTTTTCCGCTTCAAACTTTCTCGGTACTTGTGTCAATAACATTTTTGATTCTCATCCTTTAGATCTTTCCTAAATTTCATCAGCCATTGATCTGTGTAACAAACATTATCGGTTACCTTGATGTTATACTCTTGCCATCTCATCAATCTTATCAGCTAAACTAATCATTTAATTCATTCTATTTCACTCGGTTAACAAAGAAATGCATCGGTGAACACTGCTTAGTTAATATTGTGATCGGTATACACTACACTCTATCGGTGTATACTAGAAATGCTTCATTTACCGACAACACTTCTTTGTTGAATGCAACATAATAAAGTCAATATCATCAAGTCATAGACTCATCAACAATTTACTCAATGTGTTCCTTATCCTCATCTATCATGTTCATCTTTCCTCATGTAGATTTCTCTGTTCTTCATCTTTTTCACCTTTCTTTAGATGTCTCAGTATAGTAACTTACAAGATAATTGTTGTCAAACTAGTTGACATCAATGACAACATAATACTGATTTAATCATATTACATATCTAATCAGCAACTTCTCAGTGATCTTTAATCATAGATTCTTCAATCAAATTCCAAATCATTTGTAGTTTAACATGAAGAGCTGAGCCTTGATTTTATAGAAATCCAGGGCTTTGAGGATGCAGGACAAAAGCCATAAATCACTCTTGATAAACTCAAGTTGATTTTGAGTTATCAATAAATCAGAGATAATTAACTCACAAAAATCATGCAAAAGCAGGGTTTAACTCAAAATAGAGTTTTAGATCGAATTTCAACTCATCATCAAATGTTGAGTTTAATTTTAAAATTGATTGTTAATTTCTAGTTGTCTGCTTTTCTGATTGTGCATGATTTATTTATAAATTAATTTTAAAAATAAAGTGATTTATTCTCAACTTAACTGATTTTTGAATTAAAACAATTGATTTATGGGTTAATCAATTATTAAATCAAAATTTATCCAAAAACTACATTATTAAAAATTGACAATTGACATGAATTAATTAAATAAGAATTTAATCAATTAGTCATGAGATTTTAGATTTATTGTCAAAATTAAATAATACAATTTTGGAATAAATTTAATTAAATTTAATTAAATAATTAAGTGGCAGTATTAAATCTAATTAATTAAATATTCAGAATATTTAATTAATCAAACTTTAGGATAAATAGGATTTATCACCAAATAATTATTAAATCAAAGGTAATTAGGATAAATAAGAATATTTCTAGGAATATTCCCTGATGCAGAATTTAAGATAAAATCAATTAGGATTCAATAATGTGCAGATGTGCCTTAGGTTAGGACTTTGATGTCAATTTCATTTGAATTGAATATGTAGGAGGTTAATGAACCTATAGCCCATTTTTGGGGTATTACATTTTTCCCCTCTTTGAATCACTATGTGAAGCATAGTGGCTCAAAGAATAGTCTGTGTATGATAAAGATGTATGAAATTGATTTGAAAGATTAACCGATTCTGAGATAGAAACTGATTGAAAGATTTAAAGATTCAAGATTTAAGATTTAGGTCCTGAATGACTAGAGACAATGTTAACTATAGCAACAATGAACCGGTGATTACAAAAAAAGTGCCAAAACACTTGATTCTGAACCTTATGATTGTGAAGAAGTGAGTGATTCATTCCAAACCTGAATGTCCTTAGAAGAATCATATAGGTATCACATCCTGAACCCATTAGTTATGAAGAACCAAGGAAATAACACTAATGAACTGATGGTTACGAAAAGATGATACAGTTTACAAGATAGATTTAGGATACCAGATTGATATGGATCTTGATGAATCTAACATGCCCCAAGAAATAATAGATTTTCCCCAAGCGATGCAGACTTTAGATGAACTAGTAATTAGATTTGGTTGTTGTCTTGATTACTGAGGAAATATTTGATTACAAATTTAGATTTACAAACTTGAATGATGTGTAATACCATGCCCCCTTCGGGATGAAAATTGAAATCTGACAAGAAAAGTCAGTGTTAAATGGTCTAGAAGCATGTTAATTGATTTGAGAAGTGGTTATACATGTTTGACAATGCATTCTTCATCATTTGGAGGTCCAAGAGACCAATTTTAACTAGATTTGACCATGAGTTGACCATGGGTGACCAATTTGAAATTTTTATAGTTTGATGTAAGATAATCAGTTAAGTTGAATTCTAGATTGGTTTGATGATTGAAGGTTGAATATGCAAGCAGTTTACAATATAAATGATCTCAGATTTCAATTTTGATCCTAAAAAAGGATTCTACATGCTATTTCATTGGAGGAATCTTCATACAATGCTCAATCCTTATGTCATGTTTAGCATTTTTGGTTTTGAAGAATTGTTTAAGTGTTCAAGCAATTTGTGAGATCATGTAAAGTATAAAATGAAATGCAAACCTAGGACCTAGGACCTAGTTGCTGATCATGTGTCGATTTGTTCTCATCATTGAACTTTTTAGGTAACTGGATAAATAAATATAACACCCACTAGTTATGAAACTATAGACATATGAATATTGATTTGTATGCTCAAAAGTCAATACAACGCCCACTGGCTAGACAACCATGGACATATGAATATTGATTTTGTTTTTGGAATGTCAGATTAGATATAAGCACCAAGGCATAAACGCTAGCATGACTTGAATATCATGTCCATTTTGATATAGAAATTTGTATAAGCATCAAAACATAGATGTCATGATGACCAGAATATGCCTTGCAAAACAAACACATCAAGCAGCCAAGAGATCATTCTAAATCTAGTGTGAATTACCCATAGTGACCCTTTATTGTTCACATCCTCAGGTAAGATCCTATTTCACAGTAGGAGTAAGAACTTTCTCAAAAAGACAATAGTTAGATCAAACTTCCTTGAATTTGACAAGTATCAATGGTCAAGGTACGCATGGCCATCCAATACGAGATAGAGGCTCTTATAAATAGACACCATTTCAATCTAGAATTTCCAAAGTTGTTAGATTTTCACATACAAGTAGAAAACAAAGAAAAGATTATGCCCCCATTCATCACTCTCTAAATCCTATAAAGGACATCATCGAAGAGCTTGAAGGGACACAATATGCAAAAATCTCAATGTGAATTAGTAAGCATACAAGGAGATAAAAGCATGTAAAAGCATAGATTATTTTCAATTTGTGTTTGATGTTTGATTGCATTGTTGTAGATGTAAAAATCCTTTCTGGAGAGGAGACTGACTGACTGACTCAGATGAAGCTTCAAAGGACTCTGACTAGATATGACATGTCTAAGATACACTAGAGGCCATAGGATATGACTATGATTTCCCCCAAGTTTGAAACATTGATAGGATACAAACGCTTGAGCTGATTGGTGTACAGACCAACTTATTAAAAATAAGAATTTAGAAACAAACTGGGAGGTATGTGTTATACACTAAGTTTGCACCCTTATTTCAAGCTCTCGTAGTCTTGATAACCTAGTATAACATGGGAATGATCTCTAGGTTGTGGGACCTATGCTAACTGAGATGAGACCTCCAAGTTCTAGGCTGGTTCCTCTTGGATAATCACCTTAATTTTCTTCTAGACATGAAATGTAAATCTTTTGAGGGAAAGGGATAGAGGTAATGCTTGTAAAGGGAAATGACTGGAAAGCAAACTACCTACTAGGTGATACACCAAAATTAGGGTTTGGATCTCAGTATAGAGGAATGGAATCAATGAAAGGCTTAGGTCTAGTAGGTCACAACTTACTGAATAGGCTTGCATAAGTGTTTCATAGGAGGGCCTGAACATGAGACATAACTTTTGACCTACAAGCAGACATTCACTTCTGCAACTTGGTATAGGAGTGAGACAAGACTATTAGGGGGCTAAAGTATACCCACAAAAACATCTAGATTAGATCAAACACAATAACACACAAAATTATAGAAAGAAAGAGGGATCAGGAACCTTGAGATATCACTGAAAACATCATATACTTTAATCCAATAAGAGATAATTTAGACAAGGAAGCATAGGGACATGAAGGATTGTCACAAAATAACCTCTGCAATATCTAAATCATTAATGGGAGAAATACAACTATAGAAGCCAGAGGGTAGAGAAAATGCCATAGATAACTCTCAAGAAAGGTAAATTCTTCTTTTACAATTGTCCAACTCTGAACACTAAAGGCTCCCAAAAGAACTATATACCTCAACTGCACATAGGCAAGAGTCAAAAACTAACCTAACTAGGGTTACATAAGTACAAAAATACAACATCAAACCCTAGGTACACTGATGACTAATCATCAAAATCTTTGAGAACACCAGCAATTAGATCAAATCTTCCTTGTGTGCATCCATCTGGTACTGAGATCACCTACAGACACATCAACCTCGACTCAACTACCCACCTGCAACTCCACTAAGCCATGAAAGCTTCAAATCTGATCATATTTCCTTGGGAGCAGTACTACTTGAATGATGGTGCCAACTCTTTCTAACATCTCCTGGAGTAAAAATGTAGCACAGTACCCTGCAACACTGGCCAACAATCATCTCCATCACCCTCTCAACCATAACCGTCTTGAGAATTTAATTCCTAAGCAAACTGACATCGTGCATGGCCAAAAGAATGTAAAACCCTAGCAAAACCTTTGAAGGAAATTTGAATTTAAATGTTAACGGCTAGCTTGGTCATTTTTAAAATGTCACCATTGATGAGAAACCCTTCCTAGCAGATGAACGGCCATGATGTATTGAGAAAACAACTTAAAATCACCCTCTGACAAGTCAAAACCACCGCAAAAGTCAACAGCCAATGAGAAGTGAGCAAAATGACATGTCAGCATATTTGGACCCACATCGAGCTTTCTTTCTTAAGTCATTTGGTGACTACGTGACTGAAGACCTCCTTTCTCATTCACAAAATCCATCTCTTTACCCTAGTCTGGTTAAGCGATTTAGCAAACAAGGCATTTCGCTGAATCACTAAGTCTTTTGTGGACCCTTGGTTAAATCATGCGAACATAAGAAACCCCTTTAGTCACTGATTCGCAGGATCTTTTAACTAACCCTGGGCCTAGGTTGCCACATGTCACCTTTCTATTTGTTCCAGCCACTCCATCAGCAACCACCTCAGCAACCCCTCTGACAATGGACCCACTACAAATAGATTCCAATCTAATGGTGGGTGCATGATCTCATGACTGTCGAATATTCCTTTAGATCATACACCTATCATAGATCTGCATTAAACCATGACCCTACTGACACATCAATCCACCTAGAAGTCTTCATCAGCATGCGGCAACCAATCACATTTGAGAAAGTCAACATGTATGACAAACTTGGACCCACGACCTGTGAAAAGAGCATCAGACGGTTGTCGCAAGATCACAAGGCTTGGAAGATCCCTTTTGATCAAGTGAAAAACATAGATCTTTAGTCTACTGACATCCCTGTAGATACTCTGACACGGCCCCACTGACAAATCCTAGCTATGCAACCATTGACCAATGAAATTTGAACACATAAGCAATATGAGGACCCACCTAACAAGGCCTGGAGATAAAGCAAGATCAATGGCCGTTGCCTGATCGCATGTGTCAGAAAAAATCCTTGTGGACATGCGACAGTCATAGATCAACATCGACTGACAACCGTCGGGCCCGCAGTGACATTCTTGTAGATCATCATCTCTCGACCAATCAGGAGCTTCCACATAGGATGACATGGCATCAGACCCACTGACACATTACAATGCTTCATTGAAAGGGAATCGACAGTCAGCGCATGATTTGATGCTCTAACACAAACCCTTCAGATCATCAGACAGCCATTGATTTCTTTAACCAGGACCCCACATAAAAGACCACTGGATATTCTTAGCAAACATGTGACTGAGGAAGGTTAATGATGAAGGGTGCTCCCCTTAATACCACAAACACATAACAGAAACAGAGAAACAACAACAATATGCAAGAACAGAGAATTGGCTTCTTATTATCTCCACAAATGTGGAATTACAAACTTTCAGAATTACAATATGCAAAGCCACATGGGCATTCCCTTACAATATTTTATAGGACAAAGCTTTGAATTATTACCCAGATCTATTACCCAAAACTATTTTGAACTGCCTAAGACAATAATACAGCCTTCCTTATATAGGCAATTTTCCACCGCCTGGGAAGGTTCCAGAATTTTAGCCAATAAGGCCGACCAAACTTAGAATTATTTTATTTTACATTTCATTACATCATAGCCGGCTCAAGATAACCTTTGAAACCCGAACATAAATTTTGAAGAAAATTATTTTGCTCCATTTCAGGTGGCCCAACTTTCGAAGACCATAAGTCATCACCAGTTGACTCGATCAGCTATTATAACCTCATTTCAAAAATGCCACGAAGCGCTCTATAGGCTTGACTAGCACAAGCACCCATCACCCAAATTTTTGACCTCATCTAGGGCCTCTAAATCCTTCAAAATTGAGTTCAAAGTTTTTGTACCCTGCTGCCAATACCGAAAATCTTCAATATCTTCCAATATACACTTGATCTGGCAATGAAACTTTACTGGCAGACTTGTATGACCAAAATGAACCTCCAAGAAAGAAATCAGATCATTCTGAGCACATACAAAAATTACCAAAAAAATAGTAACTTTCCATAAATAGCAGCTCTGCACAAAATAGCCCTTATTGAAAATAAAAATAGAAATATTTTTGGGTGATGCAAGATTCCTCTTACACCCAGGATGCTCCTGCATCAGACACCTGGGGTAATTTGAGAAGTGACCCTGTCACGACTCAGGTGTGCAGAGGAAAACCAAGATGGCTAACCTCCTCCTTTGTCAGCCATGATGAATCTTCAACAGGCTATCCTTTCCACTTGACCAGATATTCTTCATATGTCCTGTTCCTTGTGCTTCTGCCAACATGACTGTCCAGTATATCTTTGATCTCCTTAGTGTCTGAACTAGTTGCTAGAATACTCCACTGTGCTACTGTGATCTCATCTTCAACACCTCCTTCATGATACCCTATCAAATCTGAAATGTTAAACACTGGTGAAATATTTAGCTCAGTAGGCAATTCTACCTCATATGCATTTCTTGAATCATGTCTCTTCAGTATCCTACATGGTCCAAACTTCTTCATTTTTAGCTTGTTATATGTACCAACTGGAAACCGCTCCTTCCGCAAATGAACCATGACTTCATCACCAACTTAAAATTCCTTATACCTCCTTTTCTCATCTACCTTAGCCTTATACTGTGTGTTCATCTTGGTAATATGCTTCCTCACCTCCCCATGGATGTTCTTCAAGTGTTCTGCAAAATCCTCAGCTTCAACACTACTTATTTCTCCTTTATCTATCTTCCTCAATTTAGATGCATTTCTTGGACTACTTCCATATACAATCTGGAATGGTGATTTACCAGTGCTCCTGTTGATAGAATTATTGTATGCAAATTCTGCCTGTGGTAAAATCAAATCCCATCCTGTTGGCTTATCTCCAACCAAACATCTCAGCAAATTTCTCAAACTCCTATTCACCATCTCTGTCTGTCCATTAGTCTGTGGATGATGTGATGAACTAAACTTCAAATCTATCTTTAACTTCTTCCACAATGTATGCCAGAAATATCCAACAAACTTAGTGTCCCGATCTAAAACTATGGTCTTTGGCAAACCATGAAGTCTCACTACTTCTCTAAAAAATAATTCTTCTACATGAACAGCATCATTAGTCTTCTTGCAGGGAATGAAATGTTTCATCTTCAAAAATCTATCAACTACTACAAAAATTGAATCATGTCCCCGCTGTGTCCTCGGTAAACCAAGAACAAAGTTCATACTGATATCCTCCCAAGGCTTCTCTGGTATAGGTAATGGCTGATACAACCCTGTATCCTGCTTCACTCCTTTCGCCATCTGATATATCTGCAACTCTGTACAAACTTCTTCATATCTTGCTACAATTATGGCCAATAATAATTTTCAGTAACCAAAGCAAGGGTTTTATCACGACCAAAATGTCCAGCCAATCCTCCGCTATGCTTCTCCTTGATGAGATTCTCCCTCATAGAACTTCATGGAATGCACAACTGACTCCCTCTGAATAGCATATCATCCTGGATGATGAAATCCAACCATTTCATCCTGTCTAGAGTAACAGGTTCTGTACAAGCTTTCCAAGCTTCACCAAAATCAGGATCCTCTGGATACAAATTTTTGAGTTCCTTGAACCCAACCACTTCAATCTGCATTTCTGTCAGCAATAGTTGCCTTCTGCTAAGAGCATCTACAACCCTATTAGACTTTCCACTTTTGTGTTTCAAAACAAATGTATAACTCTGCAAAAACTTAACCCATTTCAAATGCCTCTGATTCAACTTTCCTTGACTATTCAAATATTGCAAAGCTTGATGATCAGTATACAAAACAAACTCCTTAGGAGGTAGATAATGTCTCCACTTCTTTAATACCTGAACTATAGCATAAAATTCTTGATCATAAACAAAATATTTTCTCTTGGCATCATTTAACTTCTCACTGAAATAAGCAACAGGTTTACCTTCTTGGCTCATAATAGCTCCTATTGCAGTACCACTAGCATCACAATCTACTTGAAACACCTTATTAAAATCTAGAAGTGATAAAACAGGTTGTTCTGTAACTTTGTGTTTCAACAATTGAAAACTCTTTTCTGCCCCATTAGTCCACTTAAACTCTTTTCTATCCCCTCTCATTGTTTCAGTCAAGGGTCCACAAATACTACTAAAATTTCTGATAAAATTTCTGTAAAAGCTAGCTAGACCATGAAAATATTTTACCTCAGTAGCACTCCTTTGAGTAGGCCATTCAAGGATAGCTTGTACCTTCTCTGGGTCCATTTTTAGACCTTCTCCTGAAACTACAAACCCCAAATACACCAACTCTTTCTTCACAAAACTGCACTTCTTCAAATTAATCAACAATTTCTCTTCTCTCAACTTCTCAAATACCATACGAATATGCATCATATGCTCATCCAATGTCTTACTAAAGATCAAAATATCATCTAGGTAAACAATGACAAACTTACCCAGAAATTCTTTCAGAACCTCGTTCATGAGCCGCATGAAAGTGCTCGGTGCATTGGTTAGCCCAAAAGGCATGACTAACCACTCATATAGTCCTTCCTTTTTCTTGAAGGCAGTCTTCCATTCATCTCCTTCTCTAATCCGAATCTGATGATATCCACTCTTCAGATCTATCTTTGAGAAATACACAACTCCACTCAAACAGTCCATAATATCATCCATTCGTGGCAATGGAAACCTGTACTTGATTGTGATCTTGTTTATTGCCCTAGAATCTGTACACATCCTCCATTCTCCATTCTTCTTTGGTGCTAATACTGCTGGTACAGCACATGGACTCAGACTCTCATGGATCAATCCTTTCTGTAATAGTTCATGTACTTGTCTATTCAACTCCTCACTTTCTACAGGTGTCATTCTATGTGCTACCTTATTTAGAAAACTCGCTCCTGGGATCAAGTTCATCTGATGATTGATCTTCTTGACTGGTGGTAATCCATCAGGCACGTTATCGGATACAATATCCTGAAACTCATTCAACAAATCTGCAACTTCTACAGGAACATCTTCTACTTCCTCTTTACCAGCTTTTGGAATTAAAGAAAAACATACATGCTCATGCCTCATACCATCTAGGAAATTTCTTCCATAAACAAAAGTTATCCTTGCATTACCACATACCTTTTCTTCAATCTCCTTCAATGGTTTTAGCTTATGTCGCACTCCATCCTTTGTCAAGGAATAGGTATTCGCACGACCATCATGTACAACACATCTGTCAAACTGCCATGGTCTACCCAACAACATATGACATGCATCCATAGATATGATATCACACAATACCTCATATTGGTATCCGCCAATCTTGAACTTCACTAGGCATTGTTCATTGACCATGACCTTGTGGTCATCCTGTACCCAGGCAATCTGATACGGATGTGGGTGTTTCTATCTCTTGAGCTTCAACTTTGTCACCATCTCTTCTGACACCAAATTGTCAGTGCTTCCACTATCAATAATCACATCACAACATTTACCTTCACACTTGCACCTGGTGCGAAACAGGCTCCTCCTTTGCTCAGGTTCATTCTCACCACTCAATAGGACTCTTCTGTTAATCAACATTTCTCCTCTTTCAGCATCTTCAAAATTTGATGATCTAGCATCTTCATCTACATGTGCAACTCTGGCCTGGCCTTCATTTCTCCTGTCTATTTTGCCTTGGCACTGAGGACATTCAAATGCCCTATGACCTTCTTCTCCACAGTGAAAACATGTTCCATGGAAGCCACCTCTTCCAGATCCTTGTCCTCTTCCTCTTCCTCTCTGATCTCTATTATTCTAATCTTGGAAGCGGTTGGAATTATTTCCTCGCTGATTCTGACTACTACTAGCCTCATCCTTCTTTTTCAGATCTTCATTTCGGCCACCATATGACCGTCCACCAGATCATCCACCACGACCTCTTTCATTTTGTCTGCTCTCAAACTTCTTGTTCAACTTTTCCTCTACTTTTAGGGCAAACTGGTATGCCTCTTCAATACTATTCATTCGAACCAGATTCAGCTCCTCTTGAATGCTCGGCCTCAACCCATTAAGGTAACAGGCAACTTTCTCCTTATCAGCTTCTGCATGGCCCATTCTGATGAGGAGTCGATAGAACTCCTCTGTATACTCCTGAACAAATCTTCCTGCTTGCTTCAAACTTTGCATTTTCTTTAGTAGGTCAAGCTCATAATCAACAGGAATGAACTGTCGCTTCAATTTATCCACCATCCGATCCCATCTTGTGATTTTATCTTTCCCTCTTCTATTTCACTCCAATTGAACCTCTTGCCACCAGATTTTCACATGACCTTTCAGTCTAGCCTTTGCAAATTTGACCCTATCAAGATCCTCAACATCTTCATACTCAAAATATTCTTCGCATTCATTGATCCAGTCGATCAATTCTTCTGGGTTAAGATTTCCAGAAAATGTAGGAACCTCAATCTTAGGTCTTTTCCCAATCTTGAAAATCGCTTGAAAAAGTCTTTCTTCCTCCTGGTTCACAATTTCAGCTTCTCCTTCTTGATATTCTTCTTCGGCTTCATCCTTACTTTCATCTCTGACATTAAGATTCATTCCTCTGTGAATCTCTTCTTGCAATGCTCGCACTTGTCTCTGCAGCTCTCTAACCTTAGGTGTCACAGCACCAGGTCTTCTTCCACGTTCTCTTCGTGGAGGCATTTTTGCGATGCGCACTGAAATCTTAACCATGGTCCTGGTGCAAACTGCCTCATAGTCGGTGATCTGTTTACACACTCAAGAACCTAGCTCTAATACCACTTGATGAAGGGTGCTCCCCTTAATACCACAAACACATAACAGAAATAGAGAAACAACAACAATATGCAAGAACAGAGAATTGGCTTCTTATTATCTCCACAAATGTGGAATTACAAACTTTCAGAATTACAATATGCAAAGCCACATGGGCATTCCCTTACAATATTCTGTAGGACAAAGCTTCGAATTATTACCCAGAACTATTCTGAACTACCTAAGACAATAATACAGCCTTCCTTATATAGGCAATTTTCCACCACCTGGGAAGGTTCCAGAATTTTAGCCAATAAGGCCGACCAAACTTAGAATTATTTTATTTTACATTTCATTACATCATAGTCGGCTCAAGATAACCTTTGAAACCTGAACATAAATTTTGAAGAAAATTATTTTGCGCCATTTCAGGTGGCCCAACTTCTGAAGACCATAAGTCATCACCAGTTGACCCGATCAGCTATTATAACCCCATTTTAGAAATGCCACGAAGCACTCTACAAGCTTGACCAGCACAAACACCTGTCACCCAAATTTTTGACCTCATCCGGGGCTTCTAAAGCATTCAAAACTGAGTTCAAAGTTTCTGTACCCTGCTACCAATACCGAAAATCTTCAATATCTTCCAATATACACTTGATCTGGCAATGAAACTTTACTGGCAGACTTGTATGACCAAAATGAACCTCCAAGAAAGAAATCAGATCATTCTGAGCACATATGAAAATTACCAAAAAAAATAGTAACTTTCCATAAATAGCAGCTCTGCACAAAATAGCCCTTATTGAAAATAAAAATAGAAATATTTTTGGGTGATGCAAGATTCCTCTTACACCCAGGATGCTCCTGCATTAGTTAACCACTCATTGAGTCACTAACCATTGAGGACTTAACCATGAAACACTAGGGTATTATGCAAAAAAGGCATTCACTGAATCACTAGAAGGAAAAGGTAATCGTCGACTGACTTGGAGAACTAGCGACCAGCCAATGAATGAAAAGTACACGTGGAGAATTAACAGCTTAAGTGGCCGATAAAGTAATGACCAAATACAACATGGTCTAGGGTCTCTTAGGGTTTTTTGGCATAATTGCTAGTTTTTATGAATTTTTTACCTGCAGACCAGAGAGTTAAAAAAATTACAAAGGCCAGAGGGTTTGAAATGAAGTCATTAAATTTTCAGGGATGCTTGGCAAGGTAAAAACAAAGACCTGGGGATGGATTTTAGCCAATTTTGCATGCATAAGAAAATTTTGGGTAAAATTTTGGTGATTTTTTCTGGATGTCAGCCTGCTAGACATGGATCAATGGCCTTGACATACCCATTGGGCACGGGGCTATCAAAACTAAAAAATTCTCATAGGGAGATAGAACTAAAGCTTTTCTTAGGGCACTTGTGCATAGGCACTTCTTGAAAAGCAAGAAACTAACCTAGAAAAGCAAGGAAGGAAAGCAGGGGAAACATTTATAAATTTATAAGGAGGGACTAATCTCAAAATAGGGCTTCAAGTGGAAACCATTCACTGATATTGGCAAGGTATCTCCTTCAAGATTTGATAGCTAGAAAGCATTGGATCCCTTGCATTCTGTTATAACAAATGGTCCACCCCAAAATGAATCAAACTTTGTATGTCTTCCAGGCTTAGATCTGAACTCATCCCACTTGAGGACTACATCCCCAACTTTGAAATTCCTGACCCTGGCTCTTTTATCAAAGCTTTTCTTTGTTTGGATCTGATGGAATTCCATATCCTACATTGATTTGCCTCTGATCTATTCCAACTCTATCAACTGAGCATATCTGATCTGCAAAGGATCTCCTTCTTCAAACAAGGCATATTGAGTGGCTAAGTCCAGGGCTGGTAACTCAGTTGAAATGGACAACTTAGCCTCTCTGCCATACACTAGCACATAAGGAGAATTACCAATGATTTTCTTTGGGGTAATCCTATCTAACCACAAGGAAGACCTAAGTTTAGTATGTCAATCCCTCTGGTTGTCTTGCAGAGTCTTCTTGATTATCCTAATCAAGTTCTTATTTGTTGATTCAGCTAAGCCATTGCCTTGAGGGTAGTAATTTGAACTAGTATTCAGATAGATGCCATTCTTGACTATCCACTCTGAGACCTTGAGGCATGTGAATGCTAATGCATTATCTAAAATTATGGAATTTGGAATGCCAAATCTATGAATTATGTCATCATAAAAACTCAATACAACATTCTCATTTGCTTCTTTTAATGCAATTGCTTCTATCCACCTAGTGAAATAATCTATTGCAGTGATTATCCATTTGTGTCCTGCACTAGAAGGAGGATTAATCATTCCAATGAAATCTATGCCCCACTTCATGAAGGGTTTCTCTATTCTGATTGGTTGTAGGGGCAAGGCTACAAGCCTTTCCTTTCCTGCAAACATGGCACACTTGATGCATTTTCTTACATAGTCATGACTATCCTTAAAGATAGATGGCCAATAGTACCCGGCCCTCATGATTTTAAAAGCAGTAGTCCTAGGAGAAAAGTGACCTCCAAAAAGTCCATCATGAAACCCAAATAGGACATCAGCCATCTTTTCTAAATCTATGCATCTTAAAAGGACACCACTGTGATCCTTTCTAAAAAGAACTTCATCAATCAGCACAAAAGGAACAGATTGCAATCTATAATACCTTCTTTTTGCTGAATTCAAACCTGCAGGACATTGTCCTATCTTCAAGTAATTGATCATATTAGGAAACCAACTTGTTGCCTTGGCTTGTTCTTCTATAGACTACACCACCAGAGATGCATCTATTATTTCTAATTTATTTGAACCTTCATCCTCTACCAAATGTTCACAAAGACCTCTTCCTCTAACCAGCTTAGTATTTTGAATATCAATGTCACATTCCATCACCTTGGTGATCCAATCAGCTCTTTTCTCATTTAGGTCCTTGGAAAGCAAAAATTCTTTGACACTTGGATGAGTAACTTTCAAGTGTACCTTGCTATGGGTCAATAGATATCTAAAATTTTTAAGGCTTTTCACCATAGCAAGAACATGTTTCTCTACAAAAGAGTATCTCTATTCATACTCCTCAAAACCTTTTCCAAAGAAAGCAATGGGCTGCTCCAATCCATCTGAATTTTCTTGGGTCAACATTGCAAATATAGCATCATGACCTCCATAAGCATAAAGGATAAAATCCTTACTGAAATTTGGGTTTAGGAGAGCAGGGGCTTCTGTTAAGGCCTCTTTGATAGCTTGGAAATTAACTCTCCCTTCTTTGGTCCAACTAAAAGCTAAACTCTTCTTTAGCATGGATGTCAAAGGCTTTAGTAAATCTGCAATGTTAGGCAAGAACCTCCTAACAAAGTTAATCTTTCCTATGAAAGATTGGAGACTTTTCTTATGATGTGGTAGGGGTAGCTCTAGGATAGCTCCAATTCTCTCAGGATCTACTGTGATCCCTTCTTTGGATACTACATATCCTAACAATTTTCCTTCATGGACTGCAAACACACACTTCTTGGGATTAAGAGATATCCCAAATTCTTTGCACCTTTCAAAAATCTTCCTCAAATGTTTGATGTGATCTACTGCATGTTTGGAATAGATAGTTATGTCATCCAAGTAGACCAACACAAACTTGTACATTAGACTCTTAAAGGCCATATCCATTGCCTTTTGAAATGTAGCACCTGCATTTGACAAACCAAAGGGCATCTTTTGATAAGCCATGGTTCCCCACTTGGTTGTAAATGCAGTCTTGTATTGATCCTCTTCATTCACTAAGATCTGATTGTATTCTGAATAGCCATCCAATAATGAAAATCTCTCAGATCCAGAGACACATTGTAAGATTTGTTCCATAGAGGGCAATGGATGGTGGTCGTTTAGAGAAGCCCTGTTAAGATCCCTGAAGTCAACACATAACCTCAGCTCCCCATTCTTCTTCCTGATAGGAATAAGGTTGGAAACCCAACTAGTATGCTTAATGGGGTAAATGATATCACTTTCTATTAGTTTGAGTACTTCTTTATGCATGAGTGGCTCAAGCTTGGGATTAACAGGCCTTTGCTTTTGCCTTACTGGTTTTGCATTAGGCTCTAATTCAATAGTGTGCTCAGCAAGGGTAGGATCAAAACCCTTAAGATCTTCATACTACCATGCAAAAACATCACTGAATTATTTGAAAAGTTGAGTGTAACCTTGCTTCTCCAATTCAGTGTTTACTTTTCCAAATTGTAAGCTCTTACCTGGTGCCAATTCTAATTCAACATAATGTTCTTGTTGAACTACCAAGCCAGCTTTGCTTCTCTTAACTTCATCATCCTTATTGAAGATAGTCTCTAAGGTGACAAGACCTCTAGGCATCTTATTGGACTTAAGTTGTATCACTTGATCACCATAACTTTGTGATAGCCTGTCTTGATTATGCTCTGAAAAAACATCTTCTTCAAACAAGAACTGCAGAATTTGTTCATCATTGTCAAACACTTGCCAATTGACATCATTATCAAGAATAGAGGGTCTGACAATCACTTTGATATGTTGTTGATCCCTTTCTTTTGAAATGCTATTTGTAATATCATACTAAGATCCAACAACAGCTAACCTATCTACATTTTGATTTAGCTTCCTAGGGATAGCAACAATGTTGAAAGCACAAAAATCTTCAATTGCATCCCAAACTCTATGTTTGTATGCTTTCAAGGTGTCATTCTTGGTTGCACTTATCCCTCTTACTTGGCTGACAACTAACTCACTGTCACCATAAACTTTTAAGGCCTTAAGCCCTCTTTTTCTAGCCCACTGTAGTCCATTGACTAGACTTTCATACTTTGCAGTATTGCTTGTGCAAGAGAAACTAAATCTAAAGGCAATATAATACCTTTCTCCTTTTGGGGACACTAGCATAGCACCACCACCAAAACCATGTCTACTTCTACCTCCAAAAAATAGTTCTCAAACTTGATTTCTCTGATCCTCTGAATCAGTATCTTCTTTGAGAAGGCTTGGTTCTACGGATCCACTTTCTTGTATCAAATAGCTTCCCAAACCAAAATCCCAAATTAAATTTTCTTGGGCCTCTGAAGCTCTTTCATCTAGAAGAATATCAAGGATACTCTCTATCTTAGTGTCTGCTTCACTAATGGTTTGGAAGTCACTGTCATCAAATATAGGGCAGTTTACATTGATGGTATTGGACATATATGGTTCTATATGGTGTGTTGCTAATGGTTCTGACTTGATGGTGACCTTGGTCCCATACCTTGTATGAAATAACATGTGAGACTAGTTAGAAGATATATAGCCTCCTATCTTAGCTATAAACTCCCTTGAAAGGCATATAGAAAATAATGCAGGGAGATCTATGATATATATATCAAGGAGGATGGAGAAATTAGGACTAGCATGTAAGATTAGACCGGTACCCTTGGCAACACCTATAGTATTGACTGAGGATTCATCAAGTTGTGTAACCTTCTTTTGGAAGGGCTCATATTTTAGTCCTAATTGGTCAGCTACTTTCTTGGGCATCACAGTGCTAGTAGCTCCACTATCTACCATACAATTATGCACTAAAAATTTTTCAATGATTAAAGATACATAAAAGGGAGGTGGCTTTGAATTCCTACCTTGTGTGGCATTGGCCTTGGATTTTCTACTTGGAACCTCCTTTTCTTGATCAGTGTTAACCAACACTAGCTTTGTAGCTTCTTTTGCAAGTTGAGGAGTTGTCACTTCAGTCATGGCCTTCTTCAAAATTTCAGGCTGTCCTGGAAGAGCCAAAGAGTCCCACATAGACATGGTGACATTCACCTTCTTCATGTTGTCTACAATATTAAAAGGTGTCACAGTGTGTACTCTTTGTTGTGTCTTTACTATGATGGGCTCCACTTCTTTAAAATGTTGGCCTTCCTTGCTTGTAATGATAGGAACCTCCTTAGGTGTGATGGGATTAGCTTGTTGCAGTGGCTCTGTAGATGTGGTGGCTTTGGCATTGGAGTCTTCTCTCTCCATGTCTTGAAATCTTCTTTTTGCTCTTGTATAGGCAACAAAAGTAGCTTCATCATTGACTCCATTGAAGTTTGGTTTCTCCCAATTGCTTAGAGCAGTCTCAGTTTCTTGTGATTCTTGTTGAGGAACTGACCCACTAGATGAAACCTCTGATTGAGCTTGTGAGGCATTTTGAACCATTAGAGCTTGGTTCATCCATCCATTTGAACATGTAGCCTGATTATGAGGCTAATTACAAGGAAAGCACCATTCATATCCATAGCCATATTATTTTGACTAGGAACCACATCCCTCACTAGATTTGCAGAATTTAGAGGTGCAGGGTTATATGGTTGGAATGGTCTCTAATTAAAACTTTTCCTTTGTCCTTGATAGCCTCCTTGGTATGATAGCCTATTTTGCTGATAAGGTTGTCCTTGATTTTGATATTTTTTATTAGGACCTTGGCCTTGTGGCTGAAATGGTGGTCTAATTCCTTGACCTTGTTTCTTTAGATTTGTGACCTCTTTAGTCAAGGTCTACAATAAATTGGTCATTTCTTGCTTACTACTTTCTTGGTTATTCTTTATCTCTTGCAACTCCTGAGAGAAACTAGTTGTTAGCTCTTGACCACTAGTACTAGCCTGAGGTGCTAATATGGTAGGGATAGGAGTAAATGAGGGTACTTGTGTAGGTTTGATAGGTTGAAGGCTAGGAAAAATGGGCATTGGAGGCCTTCTAGTAATCATGCCTGCTTGGATTAAACAATTTTCAGCCCTGACAGCTATGTCAAAAGCTTGGGGTAGAGAAGTACCACCCATAGATTAGATCATGATAGAAATTTGACCATTCAAGCTTTGCAAGTAGTATAGGAAAGCATGATCAGCTGATGGCCTTACAGAGACTGGGATTCTATTCCATGTTTTGAAGAATCTACTATTATAATCTATCATTTTCTCTTGAGGGTCTCTCTTAATGGTTGTCAACTACTCAACTAGAGACAAATTATCTGATTTATCCTCAAAATGTTTACTTAATGCATCTCCTAATTCATCCCATGAAGTAATAGAACCAACAGTTAGAGTTCTAAACCATTCAAGAGATTTACCTTTTAGAGAGGCTGCTAATAATTTGGTGGCCACATCCTCTTGAGTAATATTGTGTATGTTGCAGATGGTGGTAACATCTCTTATGTGTTCAAAAGCACTTGTCTGCCCCTCACCTATGAAATCAAGTATATGCTTTAGTGCCACCAAGGGCACATCATGATGTTGAGCAAAGGCTAATGGACTCCCTTGGTTAAAAGGTGCAAAGGCAAACGGCCTAGCCATTGTAGGAGTTGTCATTTGAAGATTGACAACTATATGAGTGGTATTTGCTATTGGATTTGAATCCTCTTCTAGATCTCTAGTTAGATATCTACCTCTTCTTTTGGAATGAAAGGGAAAAGGTCTCCTTTCTAAGGTATCAGGAGGTGTTGATTGAACTCTCCTTGTAGGGGATGTTCTTTGAGTTGACCTGCCTTTATGACTTCTTCTTGAGGGCAACTCTGAAAATTTAGTGGGCTTTCAGCTCCTAGTCTCAATCTTTCTCATAAACCTTAAACAAGGTTGGCCTGGATCTTTCAAATTAGTGGAGTCACCAGATATACTTGATGAAACAAATTCTTCAAGTCTATATTATGCTATCGGTATATCAGAAATAGCATATCTTTCAAACAATGAACTTCTTGTGTAGTCCCACCGGGCATGCTAGAATTGTTATACACTAAGTTTGCAACCTTGTCACAAGCTCTCGTAGTCTTGATAACCTAGTATAACATGGGAATCATCTCCAGGTTGTGGGACCTATGCTAACTAAGATGAGACCTCCAAGTTCTAGGCTAGTTCCTCTTGGATAATCACCTTAATTTGCTTCTAGACATGAAATGTAAATCTTTTGAGGGAAAGGGAGAGAAGTAATGCTTGTAAATGGAAATGACTGGAAAGCAAACTACCTACTAGGTGATACACCAAAATTAGGGTTTGGATCTTAGTATAGAGGAATGGAATCAATGAAAGGCTTAGGTCTAGTAGGTCACAACTTACTAAATAGGCTTGCATAAGTGTTTCATAGGAGGGCCTGAACATGAGACACAACTTATGACCTACAAGAAGACATTCACTTCTGCAACTCAATATAGAAGTGAGACAAGACTATTAGGGGGCTGAAGTATACCCACAAAAACATCTAGATCAGATCAAACACAATAACACACAAAATTACAAAAATTAAGAGGGATCAAGAACCCTGACATATCACTGAAAACATCATATACTTTAATCCAATAAGAGATAATTTAGACAAGGAAGCATAGGGACATGAAGGATTGTCACAAAAATACCTCTAAAATATCTGAATCATCAATAGGAGAAATACAACTGCAGAAGCCAGAGGGTAGAGAAAATGCCACAAATAAATCTCAAGAAAGGTGAATTTCTCTTTTACAATTGTCCAACTCTGAGCACTAAAGGCTCCCAAAAGAACTATATACCTCAACTGCATGCAGGAAGGAGTCAAAAACTAACCTAACTAGGGTTACATAGGTATAGCAATACAACATCAAACCCTAGGTACACTGATGACTAATCATCAAAATCTTTGAGAACACTAGCAATCAAATCAAATCTTCCTTGTGTGCATCCATCTGATATTGAGATCACCTGCAAAAACATCAACCTCGACTCAACTACCCACCTGCAACTCCACTAAGCCATGAAGGCTTCAAATCTAATCATATTTCCCTACGAGCAGTACTGCTTGAATGATGGTGCCAACTCTTTCTAGCGTCTCCTGGCGTGAAAATGTGGCACAGTACCCTGCAACACCAGCCAATAGTCATCTCCATCACCCTCTCAACCATAACCATCCTAAGAATTTAATTCCTAAGCTAACTGACATCGTGCATGGCTGAAAGAACACAAAACCCTAGCAAAACCTTCGTAGGAAATTTGAATTTAAATGTTAACGGCTAGCCTGGTCATTTTTAAAATGTGACCGTTGATGATAAACCCTTCCTGGCACATGAATGACCATGATGTACTATGAAAACAACTTAAAATCCCCCTCGACAAGTCAAAACCATCACAGAAGTCAATGGCCAATGAGAAGCAAGCAAAATGACATGTCAGCATATTTGGACCCACCTTGAGCTTTCTTTCTTAAGTCATTCGGCAACTACGTGACCGAAGACCTCCTTTCTCATTCGTGAAATCCATCTCTTTACCCTGGTCTAGTTAAGCGATTCAGAAAACAAGGCATTTTGTTGAATCGCTAAGTCTTTCATTGACCCTTGGTTAAATCATGCTAATAGGAGAAACCCCTTTAGTCACTGATTCCCAAGATCTTTTAACTAACCCTGGGCCTAGGCTACCACATGTCACCTTTCTATTTGTTCTGAGTGCTCCATTAGCAACCACCATCAAATATTCCTTCAGATCATATGCCCACCATAGATCTACATTAAACTATGACCCTACTGACACATCGGTCCACCTGGAAGTCTTCATCAGCATGTAGCAACCAATCACATTTAAGTAAGTCAGCACGTCTGACAGACTTGGACCCATGACTTGTGGAAAGAGCATCGGATGGTTGTCGCAAGATCACAGGGCTTGGAAGATCCCTTGTGATCAAGTGACAACCATAGATCTTCGGTCTACTGACATCCCTGCAGATACTCTGACACAGCCCCACTGACAAATCCCAGCTGTGCGCCCATCAACCAATGAAATTTGAACACATAAGCAATACAAGGACCCACCTGACAAGGCCCAGAGATAAAGCAAGATCAACGACCATCGCATGATCACATGTGTCAGAAAAACTCCTTGCGAACATGTGATAGCTATAGATCAACATCGACTGACAACCGCCAGGCCCGCGCTGACATTCTTGCAGATCATCATCTCTCAACTAATTAGGAGCTTCCACATAGGAAAACATGGCATCAAACCCACTGACACATTTTAGCACTGCATTGAAAGGGAATCGACGATCGGCACATGATCTGATGCTCTGACACAAACCCTTCAGATCATCAGATAGTCATTGATTTCTTTAACCGGGACCCCACATAAAAGACCACCAGATATTCTTACCAAACATGCAACTAAGGAAGTTTAATCACTCGTTGAGTCACTAACCGTTGAGGACTTAATCATGAAACACTAGGGTATTATGCAAACAAGGCATTTGTTGAATCGCCGGAAGGAAAAGGTAACCGCCGACTGACTTGGAGAACTAGCGATCAGCAAATGAATGAAAAGCGCACATGGAGAATTAAGAACTTAAGTGGCTGATAAAGTAATGACCAAATAGAACATGGTCTAGGGTCTCTTAGGGTTTTTTGGCATAATGGCTAGTTTTTATGAATTTTTTACCTACAGACCAGAGAGTTAAAAAGATTGCAGAGGCCAGAGGGTTTGAAATGAAGTCATGAAATTTTGAGGGATGCTTGGCAGGGTAAAAATAGAGACCTGGGGATGGATTTTAGCTAACTTTGCATACATAAGAAAATTTTGGGTAACAGTATGTACAAACTAAAGCAAGACTAAAAGCTAGGAAAGACCAAGATTGCGCTGATAGATGGAGCATTTTGAACAAGTGGCACCCATTTGTCGAGTTTTCACCATCTTGGTAGAGATTATATTTTTTCTACCAGGGCACTTGTTTCGAGGTTTTCACCAAAGCAATTTTTTTTTTTCTCATTTTTTAGTATTTTTCATTTTTTCAATTTTTTTTGTGATACATCAAGGTGCCTATTGCTAGGTTTTCACCTAAATGTTCATTTTTTCAAGACTTTTTTAAATTTTTTTTAGGATGTTTTACCATAGACTGAATGCCTTAGGCATAGAATTTCTTTAGATGGAGAACGTTGATTGGTTCTTGGAGCTATTCTCCTTTATTCATTGAGAGTTGATAGGCTCCAGAGCCAAAAGTAGCAATGAAAACAAAGGGACCCAGCCAACTGGGTTCAAACTTCCCCTTGCACTCTCTATGTGATTGATTTTTAGGATTCTCTCTCATGATTAGATTGCCAACCTGAAATTCTTTGTGTTTGACTTTCTTATTGTAACCTCTAGACATTCTTTTCTGATATACTCTGAGATGATCATACACTACTTGTTTGCGCTCATCTAGTAGTTCAAGCTCTTGAAACCTAGACACTCTGTAGTCATCATCAGTTACTAGACCATGCATTTGGATTCTTAGCGATGAGATTTCAACCTCAATAGGTAGTACCGCTTCAGACCCATAAATTAAAGTGAATGGTGTAGCCCCAGTGGGTGTTCTGATACTTGTTCTGTAGACCTAAAGAGCTAGATTGATCATAAGATGCTAGTCTCTTCCTATTTTATTAACTGTTCGGTGCAAGATTTTCAATAGATTCCTATTTGAAGCCTCTGCTTGTCCATTCCCTTGAGGATAGTAGATATATGACCAATGTTGTGTAATCTTGAATTTTGAACACAAAGAATCTAAGTCCTTATTCTTGAATTGGCCACCATTATATGTGACTATAGAATGTAGAATACCATACTGACATATGATGTAGTTCATAATGAACATTGAAATTTGTTTGCCAATTGCTTGACTCGAAGGGACTGCTTCTACCCATTTTGTGAAATAGTCTGAAGCTGTAATGATATGGGTATGTCCATTAGAAGAGTGAGGATGTATGGATCCTATAAGATCAAATGCCCATTGGTGAAAAGGCCATTGTGTAGTAAAGGGAATTAGATCTCTCCCTGGTGCATGAATTAAGTTACCATGTACTTGGCACCTTTGACAGTTCTTAGAAAACTTGATAGCCTCTTTTTCCATTTCAGGCCAATAGTACCTAGCCCTAATAAGTTTTCAAGCTAGTGTTAAACCATTTGAATGTGAGCCACATATACCTTCATGGACTTCATCTAATGCACATTGAGACTCTTCCCTTTCTAAACATCTAAGGAGTGTACCATCTAGACCTTGTTTGTATAGATCATGACCAATGATGACATACCAGGATGCATTTTGGATAAGGTATCATTTCTCATGGCGGTTAAAGGTATCGGGAATGATTTGGTCTTTGAGATAGGAGAAAAGGTTTTGTATCTAGATGAATCATGACCAACAATAGTGCAGATCATGTGGGTTTTGGGGGAATCATATGTAGGATAAGATAGTGCTTCCACCAGGAACTCATAGCGTAGCTCATGTTTGGGCTACTGTAATAAAGTAGATAGTGTTGCTATTGCATTGGTAGCTTTGTTTTCTTTTCTAGGTATTTGCTCAAAGGTGATAGATATGAAATATTTCTTGAGATCATCTACCATTCTCTTGTATGGAATGAGATTTTCATCTTTCATTTGGTACACATCATTGACTTGATGGATAACAAGTTGTGAGTCTCAATGAATGTGTAATTATGTTACTCTCCACTCAATTGCTATTTTCATACCATTAAGAAGGGCTTCATATTTAGCAATATTGTTTGTACAAGGAAATTTGATTCTGAATGCCTTAGGGATAGAGTATCCTTGGGGAGTGATAAACAATATGCCTCCTCCAGATCCATTCTATGTATAGGAGCCATTAAAGAATAATTGCCATCCTCTAGAAGAAAGATTCGTGATAGAGGAATCTGGGAATTCCATTTGCATTGGAGTATCATCAAACAAAGTTGAATCTGCTAGTTGATCAGCAATAACCTATCCTTTCATAGCTTTTCTTTCAACATATTAAATGTCAAATTCACTTAAGAGCATGACCCATTTGGTTAATCTACCTATGAGGGCAGCTTTACTGAGTAGGTACTTTAATGGATCAATCTTAGCTACCAAATGTGTGGTATGAGCTAGCATATAATGTCTTAGTTTCTAGGATGCAAAGATCAAAACTAGCCAAGCTTTCTCAATCATTTAATAATTCTTCTCATATGCTACCAATGTTCTATTGATACAGTATATAGCTCTTTCCTTCTTGTTCTCATCATCTCATCATGTTGTGCTAGTAATGCCCCCAATGATGTATATGTGGCAAAGACATACAGGAACAATGGCTTTCCTTGAATAGGAGGCATCAAAATAGGAGGATTTGATATATATTTCTTGATATGATTAAAATTCTTTTAATATTCTTCATTCCATGCAAAGGTCACACCTTTATGTAATGTCTTTGTGAAAGGTTGTGATATGTCTGCTAGCTGAGATATGAAGTATCTAATAGATTGTACTCTCCCTTGTAATGTTCTCATTTGACTGATATTATTGGGAGGTTGCATCTCCATGATAGCTTTAACTTTAGCTAGATCAACTTCAATGCCTTTCTTTGAAACAATGTAGCCTAAGAGCTTTTTAGAAGTGACACCAAAAGCACACTTCTTAGAGTTCAGTCTGAGACTAAACTTTTCCATTTTGTCTAGTATTTGGCTTAAGTCAACATTTAGATGTTCAGATCTTATCATAGATTTTGCCAAAGTATCATCAACATAATCATCCATAGTTCGATGCATCATGTCACAAAAAATAGATGTCATAGCTCTTTGATATGTAGCACCAGCATTCTTAAGCCCAAATGGCATGACATTCCAATAGAAGGTACCCCATGCACATGTAAAAGTCATTTTTTCTTGATCCTCTGGAGCAATTTTGATTTGATTATATCCAGAAAAACCATCCATCAAAGAATACATCACGAAGCCCGGAGTCATGTCCACTATCATATCAATGTTAGGTAATGGAAAATCATCCTTAGGGCACGCTTTGTTCACATCTCTAAAATCTATGCACACTCTTTTAGATTTGTCTAGTTTTGAAATAGGTACAATATTAGAGATCCATTCGGCATAGTCAATAACATGGATGAATTCGGCTTTTACCAAGAGTGCAACATGTGGATGCATCTTTCTCAATTTTTGCTTAACAAGTTTGACATTTGGGGCTATAGATAAATGGTGCATTATAAGATAAGGATCCAACCCTGGCATATCTGAATATTTCCATGCAAAGTTGATCTTTTTCTTTGTTAAGAATATGGTAAATTTTTTCTTTTCTTCTTCTAATAAGGATTGTGCTACATGGATCACTTGTGGTTCTTCTGATGTTCCCAAGTTGATAGATTGAGTGAGCTCAATTAGAACTAGAGATCTGTCATGTAAATGACTCGGAAGGACATCAAATATATCATCCTTAGGTGCCTCAGAGAGGTTTTCACCTTTAGATATGTCTTTTATTTTTACTTTTGTAGGTTATGAGACTGCCACCAAGTGGTTTTCACCCTCAGAAATCATTTTCTTTTTATTTTTATTCTTATTATTTTGACTAAGATACTTGATGTCTGACTCCATCATGCTAATGCTCGATTCACTAATGGAAATCCTCACAGGCTCAACTACATTGAGGTAGCAAGCAAGGGTATAGTCATTGGGAAAGGTATAAATACCTTGGTTCAAGTTTGTGGACGTTAGGTCAAGAAGGTCAGGGCATTGGATAGTCAAAGTGGTGAAAGATTGGGAAAGGGTGTTTATGGATATGGATCTATTATCATTGGTCCTAACCTGACACTCGAGTTCAAAGGTGATATTACAACTTAAGACATTCAATTCATGAATAGGCTCAATGTCATCGTGGAAATTCACTTTAGCCATCGGTGGATCAAAATCGACAAGTTCATCATTTCGCTCTATACTTACATTGGGTTTAGGTGCATATTGGTGAATAACATCAACATTTTTCTCTATAATAAGCTCATCTTCCTTTAGAATGGCTCCCCATTCATAGTCATTAGATTCTTCATCTATGCCTCTAAGAAATCTAAGAACATGAGTAAAGTCAGGGTGAATACCCCAAGAAGGGTTACCCTCAGATTATGATTTGAATTCATACTCATGGGAATCTGTCTTAGAATAACTACCACCTTCCTCTTTGTTTATTTTATTGTCTACGAGATTAGCTGGTTCTTTTGGTGCAACTATCTCTTTCTCTATAGTAGGTTCTTGTGTTTCTACTACATTAATTATTTTTATTGGATCATCTTCAGCTTCAAGGAGGTCTTTTATTTCTTTAGGAAAATGCTCATAAGGAATAAGATCTTCGGTGGTGTCTGAATCATCACTGTCAAATTGTGTTGTTGGTTCTCCCTTTAGTTGATTTGTTGTGGATGGCTCAATATGTTCTAAGACATGTGGGGAGTTCTTGCTAAGATAGAAAGGCTTCTTCTTATATCCTAGACCTATTGTATTCTTGTTTTCTCAACCACGATGATCAAGAGGTGACAGAAGACCTTTACCCTATAGTCCTAGAGGTCCTTTTCCTTTATATCCCATTTTTATGATCAATTTGTCCCCTAGGCCATATGACTTAGAAGGGATCTTGGGTGTTTCAGCATCACATTTTTTAACAACTTGAGATTTGGGTTCATCTTTGTATAGCCATGCAAGCATAGCTTCATCCTTTTCAAACTCTTGTTTAGATACTTGTTCTACAACAAAATTTCCTTTATATGCCTCAAGAGGTTCTTTAGAGTCAATTTTAGACTATTTTAGAGTTTTTCCATAGGACTTAGGCGAGATAGGGAGAGATGTCAAAGATAAAATTGGCTCTATAGTATATTCTCCCATACCATTTTCTTTGATTTTAACCTCTTTAGAAATGTCTTCCATCTTGGATGTTGAAGCAACGTCTAGTTGCTTAGTGGAAGATTCTCTATTATTAGGAACAAGTTTATCAACACTCTCTTTCAATGTTTTGCAAGTTGTATATAGATTAGTTGGAATCATCACCTCTACTCCTTCATAAGGAAATTTCACACATTGATGGTATGTGGAAAGAATAGCTTTAATTTCATGTATCCAGGGTCTCCCTAGAATAATATTGTAAGTCAAACATAGATCAAGAACTTGACATATGGTGTCTCTGACAACAGGTCCTATTCTGATAGGTAAGACAATATTTCCTTTGGAATATCTTTCTTGCTCATCGTATGCCTTGATAGTTATCTTCTTCTTAGGATCAATAGTAGCTTCTAATAATCCCAATTGTGTAATTAAGTTGTAAGAACAAATGTTGAGACCAGCACCTCCATCTATCAACACACATTTGACATGATGGTTTTGGATCAAGACTTCAATGTGCAAGGGCTGGTTATGCGGATAACTCAAGGAGTTATCATATTCCTCTAAAAAGGAAATATACTATGGAGATGTAAGATGACCAACCATAGTCTGGAATCTGTCTAAATCAAGGTTATCAAGAACATTAGATCTGAGAAGAGCTTTGTCTAGAATGGCTCTATGAGCTGGAGATATACGAAGAAACTCAAACATGGAGATTTTTGCATTTTTATGTTGGAGTTGTTGGACAATACTGTATGAAGTAGGCCTTGTGTCTTTAGGATTTGAAGATTTAGATCTAGCCTTCTATTTAGAAGTAGATGAAAGATTGAAAGGCACCTTAGGGACATTGGATGAATCTAGTATTTGTCCTTGTAGATGCGCTTGAGCTTGTGATCAAGTAATTGCATTAGCTGATTGGTTTTCTCTATCTTTTCTTATAATTGTGATGACATTGCAATGCTCAGATAGATCTAGTTCAACCATATTGATAACAAACTTGTTTCCAGAGTAGGCATAATTGACTTTAGCACCCATATTAGGTTGAGAAGAAGAATCTTCTTTACCATGTTTTGGAATGGTTCCGTGAATGTTGTATGATCATTATTGCTCTTATGATTGTCAATCGTGATTTCTCCATTATCAATTTTATCTTGTATGATGTGCTTCAAGAGAACATAGTTATTAGTCTTATGACCTTTATTATGATGGAACTCATAGAAATAATTCTCTCTCCACCATTTCAATTTAGGTTTAGGATCAAAGACTTTTACCTCAGGAAAGTAGATGATTTTTTTAGCCAATAGAGTTTTCATGGTAGATTCCAAGGACTCTCCAAGAGGAGTGAATTTGCGGTTAGGATCTATAGCTCAAGGTTTATAATCAGATGACTTTTTGTTGGGCTCTATTACTTTAGCTTCAAAAGCTTTGATGGCTTGGGTACCAACAATGAGATTGAAAGTAGGTTCCTTAGATGGGGCACGAATATTATCAACAATGCCATCTATGACAACACCTTTGTTCTTGTTCCAGTTTTTGTTCTTGTCCTTAGAACTAGATCCAGATTCATACTTGTCCTTTTGAAGTGTGATGTCTCCTTTTTTCACAAGTACTTTCTCAATTTTGATCACATTATCTACCATCTTATCAAAAGATGTATGATTTTGCATTTGTAAAGGGTAGTTGATTTTTGGAACAAGATTATTGATGAAGATTTATAGCTTCTCAGTTTCTAGAATGGGTCTAGCATATAGAGAAAACTTCTTCCTCCATCTCTTGAGAAATGTCAGGAATGGTTCTCCTGGATATTGTTTCAGATTGCAGATGTCGATCATGGTGACTGGATGCTAGATATTGTAGGAGTATTGTTGATAGAATAGTTTGATTAACTCCTCAAAAGTTTTTATAGTTGGAGGCATTCTAGAGAACCAATGAATGGTTGCTCCTCCTAGAGATCAGGGTAAGAGACGCATTAAGTAGGTTGGTTCATGCATGAACTCCATGGATTGAGTACAAAATTCTCTGACATGATCTTGAGGATCAGAGTTTCCATCATACTTATCATATTTAGGCATCTCCACTCTTTTAGGGAATGGTGGCATGTACAAGTCTTTATCAAATGGAAAATGACATAGGGCCTCCATGGAGAACTCCTTAGGTTCCTTTTCTTTTTCAAGTTTGTTAAGTTTCACTTGCATGGTATGCATCTATTTCATCATAGCCATAATAGGGGTTTCTTCCTCATGTGTAATGATATTTTCAACATTAAAGTTTGGAGGAATTTTAGCTCCCTGATGAGCTAACTCTAGAAAATATTCCTTTCTATCTTCTTTCAAGAAATACCTCATCATTTTCTTGAAGTCATCATCATTTTGATATCAAGAAATTTTAGAAGGTGTAGGTTCTTGATCCACACCATGTTGAGAATGAGGTCCTTGAGACCCATGTTGTGTCCCTCTATGAGACATGTTAGGAGTTTTAGGACTCCCTGGGATAGATTGAGGAGGAGTTTGTTGATTACCTCTGTGAGTTGATGGAGGGGGTATATAACCAATTTTCAATCAAAAGTTGTCAAGACTTTCATCTTCGTAAAGACTAGAATTTTAGAGTTGCTCAAGAGTTGGACCCTTGTGAGTAGTCAAAGGTATGGTGTTGAGTGCTTCTCTAGATTTCTTATGTGAGGAAGCTCTAGTTTCCACCATTAACCTTGGGTGAAGCAAGAAAGCAAGATGAAGACAATTGAAGAATGACCTAATTTAAGAAGATCAAATGACACAACCTTGTCAAGATTGAATTGATTCAAGATTAGATCAAATGTAAATGAAGGATATTATGCCACAGTAGTGTGGGTAGATGCCCAAAAAATGGCGGGCACGAGCTCACAACACTTATCCATTTTAGTAAGAAGACTGAATTCGAAGATAATTTTGACAATGTTTTGACACAAGATGAAAGAGATTCAAATTGATAAATCAGAAGGAAAAATCAAACTCAAGAGCTCACTTTAGGAAAATGAATGAATTTGTTCTATTTTCTACTCTTTTCCTGACACAGTGACTATTTTGACAGAATCAAGAAATAGGCTGTAAAAATTAGATTCTTGAAAAATTTGACCAATCTCAGACAACTTTTTGAAAATTCTCAAATGAGTTTCTGCAAACTCATACGACACTGGATATGCTCTCAAATGACAATTATAAGAGTCGTACAACAATTGCTGCCAGGGATAATTGTTCTTTCGATTTCTGGTGACAACACTTGTACAATAATATACTAGATACTATACAAAAATTTAGGGGTTGTGAAATGACTTTTTTTGAAAACTTGTATGACAATCTGAGACTGTGGGATGACTTTTGACTCCAGAGAGGAATTTCGCTTTAGATTTTATAATTTTGGGTTTTTAGTTTCAATTTGTTTACAAAGTTTTCTATCTAGTTTTGAAGATCAGTGTAATAGTCCATTTCAAATAACCCAAATAGATATCAAGCACACAAAACAGCAAGCAAGGGAAGCAGGCAATCATCTGAAAACAATGAACAAGGGAAAAAGCAACCTTGCACATGAACAAGAAATAGTGACTTATTGTGCTAATCCCTAGAAATGCTAACTGTTTATGTTCTCAAAAGTTTTTCAATAACACACATATTCCTAGAAAATGAAAAATTTGACCTCACTAGGGTTTGTAGTAATGGTCTGACTCTGCAACTTTTGTGATCTCAAGAGGGCAAACTCCAATCCAGGTGCACCGGGGTTTTGACACAGTCCGAGAAATTAATCAATCAAGAGCTGCTAGGGAGATCTGACAACCCAACAAGAGACCACACCTATGAATATTTCCTCCATGAGGACATTTATATAGCAGTTGCTGCTACCACGGCGAAAATGGCTATTACCACTTGAGGTTTCATCCACATGGTTGACCCAATTAAGGGAATGTCCACTACGGTTAACCCTCTCTAAAGGTGACTCACCAAAGATACCACATGGAGACTGGTTCCAGATTCAAGGATCTGAGTTTGTGATACTACCCAAAAAGGGAGTAGAGCATAGTCCTCTAGCCTTTTCACTTTTAACCAAAACAAAGAAGACAGATTAATCCGACATGCTAAGACCAAGATTATCTCACAAAGATCTATGATGTCAATCACTTATGATCTACCAACCTCTCTAGAGAGAGAATGTATCAATCAAAAGTTGAAGAAGCACAAATCTAGTAGAATGTGAGATGCTCTTAGTAACCTCCCTACCTACAAGGGGATCCTTCATCAAGAAGAGCTTCACATGCATGAACAAGCAGAAGAAGCCCACTCTCTCGAGATCATCCACAAATAGTGTTCATAGGGCCTATTTACTATGTGTAACAGATATGCAGAAAGCAAATCTATGTCTATTTTATAGCCCAAAATGAAGTCTGTGATACGAAAGCAAGAAAAATCACACAAGCTTGACACATGAGAGTTCTTTTTATGTCCAAATCGAAGTGTTATCAGATCGTAGTAGAATACCTGAATTCCTCGCAATGTGCTTAGTAGATTTTACCTATTTTAGCAATTTAGTTGCACTTTTCCCAATCAGATTCAGCAAATATCAGTCAAAAATAGAAGATTTCAATTGTTAGGGTTAGCTATTAGTCCAAATCTAAAAACTGCCAAAAATTCTAAAATGACAATTAAATCCTAGAGTCAAAACTCGTATGACAGTGGGTTACCTTCCAGACAACAATCGGGTATCTCGTACGAGAGTGGGTGTCTCACCAAACAACAATCAAGCTCTCAAATGACAATGTATAGCTTTTGATACAAGCCTTAATAGAATCAATTATCGTATGATAGTGGGGTCTTCTTGGTATGACTTTCTGACAAAAGTCATACGAAAAATGTACGGATAGAGAATGAAATCGTAGAATGGACCAGAAAATGATAGAAAATTAGATAGAAGTGAATTAGAATAAATGGAAACCTATTTCAAAGCCCCACGATGGGTGCCAAAAATATGTGTGTGAATTTTGTACCTAGCAATAGACACAACACTTCAGTAAAACATTAGAGGTTAGCAAGATAGAAATTTGACAAATAAATGAAACTAAGCTAACCAGGCGATTTACTGCCTTCTAGTAGGTGTGAGTATGATGTTCTCAGATTGAAATTGAGATTAGTGATAATGCAACACCTAAATGAAGGATTTAATGCTAAAGAATGAAAAACTATATGAATGCAGATTAATCTATTTTTTTTGTATTTTCTGTGCAATAATATGAGATCTATATGAATCTAAGTTCTATGAATGAAATTGAAATTGAATGCAAATTTAATCTAAGAATGATATGAATTGATATGAAAATATATGCAAAACTATGCAAAGACTATGATCAACTATGAAAGATCTCACAAATCGCCTGTCGCAAGTGCTCAATCCTTCAATCGCCAATTCGCCAGAGTAATTATGCAAATTCGAGTGTTGATAATTATGAAGAGTCGAGCCTTGATTTTATAGAAATCCAGGGCTTTGAGGATGCAGGACAAAAGCCTTAAATCACTCTTGATAAACTCAAGTTGATTTTTAAGTTATCAATAAATCAGAGATAATTAACTCACAAAAATCATGCAAAAGCAGGGTTTAACTCAAAATAGAGTTTTAGATCAAATTTCAAGTCATCATCAGATGTTGAGTTTAATTTTAAAATTGATTATTAATTTCTATTTGTCTGCTTTTCTGATTGTGCATGATTTATTTATAAATTAATTTTAAAAATAAAGTGATTTATTCTCAACTTAACTAATTTTTTAATTTAAAAAATTGATTTATGGGTTAATCAATTATTAAATCAAACTTTATCCAAAAACTATATTATTAAAAATTGACAATTGACATGAATTAATTAAATAAGAATTTAATCAATTAGTCATGAGATTTTAGATTTATTGTCAAAATTAAATAATACAATTTTGGAATAAATTTAATTAAATTTAATTAAACAATTAAGTGGCAGTATTAAATCTAATTAATTAAATATTCAGAATATTCAATTAATCAAACTTTAGGATAAATAGGATTTATCGCCAAATAATTATTAAATCAAAGATAATTGGGATAAATAAGAATATTGCTAGGAATATTCCCGAATGTAGAATTTAAGATAAAATCAATTAGGATTCGATAATGTGCAGATGTGCCTTAGGTTAGGACTTTGATGTCAATTTTGTTTGAATTGAAGATGTAGGAGGTTAATGAACCTATAGCCCATTTTTTGGGTATTACAATAAGAACACACATGAGGGTAATGTGTATGGCTGAGACATCTCAATCTTTCTTTTAAAACTACCTTACTTGAAGCACTTGTAGGGATATAGGCCTCAATTCTACAAAGCAGAACTATAGGGGATAGTTGTGAATGGACGCCCTTACTAGATACTCTTGGTTAGAAGCTACCCGGCTTATCTCCAAAAGTATCATAATATTTGTACAAGGATTGATCCAAGTGGACTTACTCGGATCACCTGAACAGTACACTCACCATATGTATTCCCTTGGACGCTTTAAAGTATGAATGTGGCATTTGGGAGTCTTTGCGATATGAGCATTGTGAATTTTCTTTTGATTCATAACATGTATAGTCCTTGGAAAAGTCAATATCACTTTGTGTGAGGTGAAGGAATACCAAGTTGTGGGCAAATATTTTAATGCTAGACAATTCCTTAGGTAGCTCTTTCTTGAAGTGTCTTTGATTGTGTTGGGACCCATGGAAATCTATGTGAACATGCACTTGGCATTCTTAAATCATTGCAACAAAACTTTAGACCTCACAAGTTTTTGTATCCTATTAGTTAACAAATTTATCCCCTTTACTTTAATTGAATAAAATAACTCAATTGACACTATGTAACCCAATTAGGATAAATCTATCAACAACAGTTGGGATTTGTCATAATGATCATATCCCTCTGCATGAAGGTGCATCTCCCTCTACAATAATTTTAAATTTTCTTTTCAAATAACTAAATCAAGAAAATTGAAAGAATAATAATTTTGACCCTAAAGTATCAAAGGCCATGACATTCATTCATAGCTTTGATATACATCTCATAAATGTAATCTAGAATAATACTAAATAGACCCACCAAATAGACTAATATTATAATGGAAAGAGATGAATAATGAAAGCTTTCTTGAAACACATCTATAGTTCAAAGTAATCCAGAATTACATTACAATCACAAATGAACCCCAACTGAAGTCACATTCATGCACATAAAATGAACACACTAAAAGCTACAATATAGATTCAGCCTAATCATCAGATTAAAACATACTTTGAACCATAAAGTTTTTTAAGTTTTCTGAAAAATAACAAGTATCTGCTAAGTACTAGAAATCAAAATTTTGGTTGACCATTATTGATTCATAATAAGCCCTTAAAATAGCCTGTAGGCATAACTATTTTTCAAATGAGTTTTAACTAAAAAATCATAAAAGAGACCATCATCCAAGAATTTAGTAGAAATGGTTTTTTTTAACCAATGAGCAAGTAACAGAAAAATCATGTAGATTCAATTGAAAACTAGAATTTTGGATCACGTTCAAGCTGGAGACAAGGTAGACGGTAGTTTGGTACTATTTGCATTTGTTGAGATGTCACGCGTCTTGTGGCATTCCAAGTGTGCGGTAGAAAAACTTACCATAATTTGATGGTTTGAGACTCCTATATGTGAAATCCTTTCTTTCCAAACCTTCTTCTCTTTCTAAACTTGGGTGACTTTGTTCTTATGAGTGTCAAGGTGATCCAAGAAAATAATAAGCATAGACTTAGTGTTGGAAATTAGGAGAGACCGATACTGAGAGGGGAGGGGTGAATCATTATCTACCAAAACTTTTCATTTAAATCCTTCATTCTGATTTAACATTCAGTACTTTAACCAATCAAATAACTTGCATCAAATTGTGTAAACAATCATATATGAAACTAACTAATCATTCTACCATCAATGCAATCACATAACACAAGTATTTGGTTATGCAGAAACCCCTGTTAGAAGGTAAAACTATGGTGGAGATGAGACCCACAAATCTTCACTAGTCTACAGATAGAAAGAGTTTGCCTGTTAAGGCTACAATTGTGATCACTTCTGGTGATCTTACCCTGTTAGGAGTAACAAAAGATCAGCTAGATCTACCTTTTTATAGGATTTTGACAACACTATTAAGTGTGCACTTGGTTAAGAGATTTACAATAGGACTATTAAATCCACTCAGTTAAGAGATTTTGATAGTTCTATTACAATTATTAGAAAGCAATAGAAAATGTATCTGCTCTGATTGACAACTAGATTGTCTGATAATAGATCATATAAGTACTATATAAATATCACCTTTCTTGTGTAGATCTTCTACTCTGTGATGCTCGGTTTGCTTTGTCAATTCTGAATACTTCTCTGTAAACAATTCTGCTCAGTTTGGTTTATTCAGTGCTTGTATCAATTTAGTCTCATCATCTTCATCATTCTTAGAATGATATATTTATAGTGTTCTCGATTTTCTAAACCATTTGATTTACATCTGTTAGATTATTCCACTTAACCATGTTCATAGATTATACCACTTTACCTTTCTCAGTTGATGTATCACCGTCAAATCTTTGAATTTTGTCAGTCATCGATCTTGTAACAAACTATATTCCTTTTCATATCTTTACACTGATTCTAAAATAATCTAGCTTACATGTGTATCAGTCTGTTATAACTATCTATCTTGAAAATTGTGCCTTCACTGATTCATAAGTCATTTATATTATCCTCGGTAGTGCTTGTTTACTCTGTTTGGTGTATGCTAGAAGACTTCAGTGTAAACTATCCATCGGTGTGAATGTGTGCTCGGTAGACTATAAGATACATCGGTGCATATAGTCAACTGACTTGCTTTGCTAAGCTTTACTGACTATTCCTATCTCCTTGTATTTATCGACTGGTCTAGTATTTCACCGACTAATGATTTTGATACTAAGTGACAATAAATGCTTAATAGAGATAACAATCTCCCCCTTTGGCATTAGTATCAAAACAAAAAATGTATATGTAGTAGATTCTTACATCCTTATATCTCCCGAATGTATATACATATACAAAAATGTCTAAGTATATAAATACTCCCCCTTTTAATATTCTCAGTAGTGTGTAAGGTACACATAGCAAAATAGATAACAAAATAGTCCTTCCTTGTCATACATTTTCTTTCCCCCTTTTTGATATAAATGCCAAAAATGTAGAATGTATACTTACAGCTTATCAAAAATGTGCTGATGGGTTTTCTTCAGTGATTCCAGGAGGTTGTCCCATTCCTCCTTCAAGTTTGTAAGAGCGAGGTGCTCATAACTCACTTGACTTCTCATGTCCATAACATTATTCAACACTGAAATGTCATGTGTAGAGACCAGTGTGCGCGCTTTATCCATATGCTATCAAAAAAAATTCAAGTGTAGGATGAGTTCTTTTTGCAACTCTATAACCTGATCTATTATGCTCTCTTTCTTCTGATTAAGATCTTTGATCAACCACCTGATTTCATGTATCCGGAGGATATGTGTACCTAAATATTTTAGCTCGGTTGATGCAGCTTGTGTATATGTCTACATTTCTGCTTTAAGTTTCTTAATTTGTTCACTGACCTCAGAAGTGAACATGTCAGTAGTACACAAAGTCATCAAGGTTTGAAATATATAAGTTGTAATAATCTGACAATCAGATATTACCTTGGGTAACTCTACCTTCTCCAAAGCAACTTCTGCAAACAACTTTTGTGCAAGTTTCTCCTATACTCCGCTTTCTGCCCTTTCTTCCATTCTCTTTTCTATATCAACATCGGGCTGTTGTATTTGTTGTTGCAAGTATGCTAGTTGATCTAGTATGGGCTTGTCAACATCAACATCAACATCAAGAATGACTTGTTGTAATATGTCTCTAACATTTGTCAGTATTTCATTCCTTTTATAGGTTTGCTTTAATCTTTCCTGATCTACCTTCCTCTGACATAACTCACCATATGTTTGCAATTTAGAGGGGCTCAATGTCATTGGATCAACGTTCAGTATTTCAATGATTTCTTGTAATGTTACAGCTCCTTTTCCTAGTTTCTTCTTCTTGAGAGGTCCACTCCTTGATAGTATAGTAGTGCTCTTATCTTTTGGAGTCTCAGTGCCGGTTGACATGCTTTTATCTTTCTGATGCTCATCAGTGCTCGATGGTTGAGCTTCGGTAGCAATGTCAGTTTGGTTCACCTCAGTAGTTTCTTCTTGTTCTTTCTATTCTTCACCTTCCTTTTTCTCCTTTGTATCCTTTTGTTCAATATCCTATGGTGAAATAGTGGACTGTGCCTCTAGAATAGGTGAGTTTGTATCTGCAGGTAACATTATTTCTGGTGTTTCCTCAACATCCTTGTGTTCATCTTGTTTCTTCTCCTCAGGTTCAATCTGTGCTATAATAGCCAATGCCTCATCAATCATCGGTAGATTTCCCGGTAGTGATGTTGTGTTAGTATCCTTCAAAGATATTATCTATACATCTTCATCATCATTATTATCAAGTTCACCATGTGTTATGTCCTCAATAAGAACATCATTTGTTTTCTTCTTTAGTTGAATTTCAACTCTTTTCAGTGCCTGTTGTGTTACACTTATCTTTGATGTGTCCTTGGTTATGTCTATTATCTCGGTATCCTATGTACTGGTGTCCTTATCTGTATTGTCTGTATCACCCAAAAGTATACCTTTATCTTTTGACCGTTTCACTCTTTTTGACATTTTTAGATAAGCAGCTTGCTCTGCTTTTGCTTCTTCCTTCAAGATCAAATCCCATAATGATGTATACTTGGCATCTATGTCACCGATGTTTTCATCCATAATCATGAGGGTTTTGTGTTTTATCAAAAATCTTTGTTGATACTTCTGTAAATACTTTGTTGCTTCAGTCATGCTTAGATGTGTTGCTAACCTCATCAATGATCTTTCTCTTTTGTTCTTTTTTGTCTCCATTGCCGTGATCCATCTTGTAGCAATTCTATCATCTAGTGCCTTTGGTAAGTTGTAAGAATTTTCAATCGGTATTCTCTTGAATTTGATCATTTGTTGTACAACTGCATTCTCAATCTTTATTTGATCCTCTACACTCATGCTGTCAAACTTTCCTAAAGTGGGATCATTCAAATTTTCATTTTCCATTATATCTTCAATTAATTCTTCAATAGTACTATCTTTGTGTTTTACAACCTTGTATCTGTTCTCTTCATCAGACTTTTCATTACCTTCGGTAACCTTTGTTTGTTTCACTTTCTTCTTCGGTAAGTCCGCTACCGTCTTTGTCTTTCTTTTCATATATTTTTAAGTAGGAGTTTCTGCCCTTGGTTTCTTAGTTACAATCATCTCCTTTTTTGTATCATTAGTAGGAGGAACCGATGAGGTTCCCTTGTCATCATCTGACTTGGTGGCTTCACTATCATAAGATTTATCTACAAGCTTCAGTAGCCCTTCGGTTGTGGCAACAATCGGTGATTCCTCAAATAAATCATCTGGTAATTGGGAGGTGTTTAGTGTAGCCTCAAGATTCTTTATTAACTTCTTTCCTCTTTTGGTCATTTTACCGATAGAGATATCAGTCTCTGTTCTTGATTTAACTTCCTCATATGTTCCAAATCTACTTGCAGAAATGTTAATAGGAAGTGCTAGCAGGGCGGTAATGGATTTCAATGTGAAATCATGGCTTATCTTGTAACCCATAGGTGCTAGCCACTTGATTCTCAGTGTAACAAATTTGATTAGGCAATGATCTGTGCTAACAACAAAACATATATCATTCTCAAATTTCTTTACTAACTCACCAGGTATTCAGCTTCTCTTATGCATCTATTCCTTGAATTTGTTAAAGTATAGATCAAATTCCTTATTTTCATTATCTCTGAGAGATTTCATATGATCACTAATCTGTTGTGCAACAAGTTTTTCCTTCTTCCATACAACCTTTCCAATGCTAGGTACAAACCTTTGTATATACAAGAATAAACATACAAGTAAAGAACCGAATTTACATGTATTAGACTTCTTTGATCTTATGACCTTCATGTTGTCTGCCAGCTGTCGGAACATGATGTCTACTAGGTCAGCTTGGTGATTCTTTTTCACAATCTTGTAGGCCATATTCATAGCATTTGTCAGTACACTATTCAATCGACTCGACTGAAACATCTTATACCCGATAACATGAGCTATAAATTTTATAGCAGGATCTTTGATTTTGTTTATTTTCAGCACTGTTCCATCCCATTCTGCACCTATGTTTTGTTCAACTTCTTGTCTAGCAGAACTATGAAATGCTTTCTCTTTATCAATAGTGGGATACCCTGTAATAATGCTTATCATCTTCTTTGTTACTTCGACAGGCTTGCTGTCCAACCAAAATTTGCTGTCGTGATATTGGCTCAACACAATTCTTATCCATTCATTCTTAAAATCTTGAGGAAAATAGCGAATGCTGGTTAACCCTACATCTTCTAGGTGTTTATACTTTGGTTTCAACTATCTGTTTAGGTCACAAACTCCTTGAAGTGTAGCAATCAGTTCATACGTTCCTACCTCACTGATCTTGTAGGGGATATATGCTCTAACATCTTTAGTTAATAAAACCCTTTCAAGAATGCTAGAGAATGTTCCCATTAGATCAATCTATGATGCGACTCTAGGGTGTGATTTGAATTTATTTTCTTTAAAATGTGCCCTAACTATGAATTCAACCTCTTCTTCACCTTATTGTGATTTAGTTGCGGTAGATGTGGATGCCATCAAGAAGACTAGGGTTTCAATGATTACAGTGAGCACAAGTTAAAAGTATATCCAAAAAACCTACTTGATAGTTGAAGAACAGTTGTCAGTTCAAGACAAAAGTGCCGTGAATCTCTGTAGAAATCTTTAGCTCGAACTCTTGGTTGCTCTGAAAAATTCATTCTCCAATGCTCGCAATGTAAATAATGAACTCGATTCTAGCGTATTTATAGACTTTTCCAAAATTCCCTGCTCAAATATTTGCAATAAATGCTTGACCTAACTTCATAGTGTATTACAGCTATCTTATTCGGTTGACACCCAATTTCATCAGTTTACATTGTTTCCTCGGTTAACCTTGCTTATCAATTATCAATCAGTACTTCATTCTCGGTCTTGCCTTTACCGACTTGTATAACATTGTTAGCTCACATAATATAACCATAGTGCATCTTAATTCATGTATATTTGGTATTAACTCTTCAAGTATAAGGAGCTATATGTAAAATATGAACTTTCAAAGTATCAGTTCCATACATACCTTAGTCACCTTAAGTGGAGTTACCGATGTCACCCTGTTTAGAGGATGAGGTTTCACCGACAGTGTTACTCGATTCAGCAGTCACCTTCTCTACTTTCTTCCACATAGTATTCCTCATCTTCATGATATCTGCAATAGTGTATCCACTCTCAAATACATGATTCTCATCCAGTACTTGATCTCTACAGTCTTTTCTCACATGACTGACTTTGTGACAATGCATATAGGCTATCGGTGTGCTTGCCCAATATCTTGAATTTCTTATGTGATGTGCCCTATAGTGGTTAGTAGCAATATGTCCATACCAACCACAAGAAGTGCAACTAGTCCATGTATTATAATCCCATACATATGCATTACCTTCCCTCTTTGGTTGATATGACTTCTTCTGAGTTTTTTGCTTAGGAGTCCAGACTTGCTTCATCTTAGCTTTGCATTCACTTGCAGTGTGACCATGCTTGTTACATGTGTAACATATCTTCCCTATAGTAGTCTTTTTGATGTTGTCCTTTTGTCTAGATCTGCATTCAAATGCTTGATGTCCATACTTTCCATAGTAATAGCAGTAACCATCAAATCTTGTAGTAGTAATAGGAGGATACCCTTTAGCTTTGCTTCGACATACATTAGAAGTGTGTTTAGGTTTTCCACAGTGATAGCAAGTGAGTACTTTAGATTTTTGACCTTGATTATTACTGATCTTTTCAGTATGTTTCGATGATTCACCTTCACCAGTATAACCTATACTGGCTCTGCTTCCAAATCTTCTCTGATTGTCCAGGAAATCATCAATCTTCTTTGAACTTTCTTCAGCCAACTTTTTCATCTCATTGTGTTGCTGTTGATTCTTTAGGTCATTCCTCAACTTTTCATTTTCTTCTCTCAATCTTGCCATATCTTCAAGATTCCTTGATAGTTCACCATTGATCTGGTTTACTTCTTGATTTGTAATCAGAACCTGATTAGACACTTGAAAGTGATGATCAATAAGTCTTTGTATTTCACTTTCCTTGGCTTGTAATTATTCATTCATTAGTCTTTTGTCTTCAATGGCTAGGTTACAGTCTTGCTCAGCTTGTCTTGCATTGTTCAATATTTCTACCATTCTTACCATTTGTGTTTCTTGTCCAATCTGTAAAGCCTTCACTTGATCAGATAGATGCTGGTTCCTTTCAAATAGGTCAATGATAGTACTTTCAGATCCATCAAAGATGCTTCCTGAGCTAGATCCACTACGATCAAATGCATCTTCAAAAATTTCTTCATGATAACCGATCTCACCTTGTGCAATTGCAATGTTCTTTCTCTATACCAGTAAATCCTTTAATTCAGTCTTGGCTTTCTTGTACTGTTCCACATACATTTGCAGTTGAAGTTTCTGCTTTATTGTACTATTCCACATACATTTGTAGTTGAAGTTTTTGATTCTCAATAGACTTATCAAGCTTATATCTCTCCATGTCTTTAGATCTTTACCCTTCATTGGTTAGACTATTCAACAAGAGAACTTAGCTCTGATACCAATTGTTGGAAATTAGGAGAGAAAGATACTGAGAGGGGAGGGGTGAATCAATATCTACCAAAACTTTTCATTTAAATCCTTCATTTTGATTTAACATTCAGTACTTTAACCGATCAAATAACTTGCATCAAATTGCATAAATAATCATATATGAAACTAACTAATCATTATACCATCAATGCAATCACATAACACAAGTATTTGGTTATGCAGAAACCCCTGTTAGAAGGTAAAACTGCGGTGGGGATGAGACCCACAAATCTTCACTAGTCTACAAATAGAAAGAGTTTGCCTGTTAAGGCTACAATTGTGATCACTTCTGGTGATCTTACCCTGTTAGGAGTAACAAAAGATCAGCTAGATCTACCTCGTTATAGGATTTTGACAACACTATTAAGTGCGCACTTAGTTAAGAGATTTACAATAGGATTGTTAAATCCACTCGGTTAAGAGATTTTGATAGTTCTATTACAATTGTTAGAAAGGAATAGAAAATGTATCTGCTCTAATTGAAAACTAGATTTTCTGATAATAGATCATATAAGTACTATATAAATATCACCTTTCCTACATAGATCTTTTGCTCTGTGATGCTCAATTTTCTTTGTCAATTCTGAATACTTCTCTGTAAACAATTCTACTCGGTTTGGTCTATTCAGTGCTTGTATCAATTTAGTCTCATCATCTTCATCATTCTTAGAATGATATATTTATAGTGTCTTGGATTTGCTAAACCATTTGATTTACATCCGTTAGATTATGCCGCTTAACCATGTTCATAGATTATACCGCTTTACCTTTCTTGGTTGATGTATCACCGTCAGATCTTCTTTGAATTTTGTCAGTCATCGATCTTGTAAAAAACTATATTCCTTTTCATATCTTTACGCTGATTCTAAAATAATCTAGCTTACACATGTATCAGTCTGTTATAACTATCTATCTTGAAAATTGTGCCTTCACTGATTCATAAGTCATTTCTGTTATCCTCGGTAGTGCTTGTTTACTTTTTTCAGTGTATGCTAGAAGACTTCGGTGTAAACTATCCATCGGTGTGAATGTGCGCTCGGTAGACTATAAGATACATTGGTGCATATAGTCAACTGACTTGCTTTGCTAAGCTTTACCGACTATTCCTGTCTCCTTGTATTTACCGACTAGTCCAGTATTTCACTGACTAATTATTTTGATACTAAGTGACAATAAATGCTCAATAGAGATAACACTTAGTTTTAGCTATTTTGGAAAAGCCTCCATCTTTTAGAGTCTTGGCTTCTTTGGTCAGTCTCATTCTTTCTTCAAAAGATCTAACCATTTCCTCTGAATTATGCACATTATGCCCATCTTCTATGAATAACTGGATCTCAATGCATCTGAGATCATCACTCATCACCCCAGTTAATGCATTCAATTCTTTTGACAATTTTTTTCTTTATTCTATGGTCTGATTATCGAAGTCCTCCATTCTAAGTGTTCCTTTAACACATACAACATTTCATCATCAAGGTCTGACACAAGATTTTCTATTAAAAATTTTATTATGTCATATTTCTAAACATCTATTACCTGAGCAATCATGATAGACCATTGAACTCTTTCTTTATACTAGGAGCTTATTTCTACTTCAAGGCTGGACTTAGAAACTATTGCCTCTTCATAGATTTTACTCAAATTTATCATGTACCCTATTCTGTCTCGGATGACATAATCTATCCAATTTGCATAAGCTTCTGTAATCATCCTGTTATGCTGAATTTGATCTTTAATGGTTTGGTTGTCAGGTGATTTAGGTTCGAAGGTCAAGGAGAGCTAAGATGTAGGTGTTATATTCAGATTTCAGATGGAGTAGATGTAATCTTTTATTTGTCTTAAGGCCATTTTCATTTCTTTTTTCTCCTTTTCATCCTTTTGGGTTCTTCAAATTATCTTCTTTGTAGAAGACTCCAAATGTTTAACATCACCTACTCGAGTGGCTTCCCCTAAATCCACCCTTTCAATTTTAAAATCATCCACTATAACTTCTTCGGTATTTTAGCAGTGGTAGGAATGGTGACTTCTGTAAACCAATGCCTTTTTTTATCATCTGTATTTCTTATCACCTCCATCTTTGGATTTTTATCCTTTATCTCCCACCCCAAACATTTGTTGATCCATATCATTTTTCCGGCAATGATATGGGCACAATCTTTCTTTTTTGTTTATCGAAGCTTCTAGCCACTTGGGCGCACTTGGTAGCTCTTTAACCAAGGGTGTCTACAATAAAGTTGATTCAACTGTTAAAGTATTATCAAAAAACCAAACTTCTATAGGATTATTATCTTCAACTTCCAAATCATCTTCATCTAAAACAATGTGTGTTTGGCCTTCCATGGTTGCCCGCACCTCTTCTGTTGAGTCCAATTCTATAAATTCTTTATTCCTTGTATTTTTCTTCAATCTTTTTCTTCTGGACCTGGTAGTTCTAATGGGAGAGGAAGCCGTGATTGTGGTCTTGGTTTTCCTGGGTGGATTCTTTTTGGACTTGATGTTACCTACAATATCAAGATCAATAATAACATCATAAGAAGGATTCTTAGCCTAGGAAACAAAGATATCATGGGATTCTTCGAGGATTTTTTCTTCTTCCATATGTATTTTTTCTAATCTATGTTCTAGCTTGTAATTTTTCTTCTCTTTTTGTGCTCCAATCAATTTCAGGTATGGGTTCTACCTATACTACATTGAGAAAATTAGGATCTAATATCTCATCCCCATCTTCTTCTTCAACACCTTTTATATTGATAGGTAATCTCATATGAACAATTTGTCTCAAAGTGAAATGAGACCACAATCTTCTTCTTACTTCGAATTCATCTTCACAATCTTCCTAGTAGTCTTCTACTTGGGGAATATGTGTAAATTCTTCCTTCATGTTCAAGTAAGATGTTGCAAAACCTTTTCTATCAAACTTAGACCTAGCAATATAAGTTTTAAGATTCAACCTCTTAATCTTTGTTTTCACATTCAAAGCATCAGAAACAAATTTACAAGAATAATGACCTAGCTCAATAGGAAAGGTAACACCAAAGGGGCCTTTGCACTTCAAATGCTTGTCGATATGTGCCAATTGCCTACATACTTCTGAGAGCACTAAATTATCCAATAGATACCTTGGCAACCTCAGTGGTTCACCCTTGAAATCTCCTACTCTTATATATGTGAATCTTGTTAACTAGGTAAAATAGTTTCCATATGTACTAATCAATTGAACTGCCTCCTCTGATAACCTTTTATTTAGTTCCCCTTAAGTCCAAAAACCAGATGGGTGAAAAAATATCATTCACTATGTTGAAATTCTTAAAGCATTTCTGCAATTGAAGGAGAGGGTGATATTCATAGATTTTCATCTCTAGTACTAAGGGTTCATGTAGCAACCCTAAACATTCTTTGGTGTAGGCTAACAAGTAGAAAGGGAAAGCGGACATGTAGAAACCTCTCATCCCAACAAAATTCACTAACCCTTCATGCAACTTCTCCGCAATGAGCTCACCCCAATCTAGAAATTTTTCTCCCTTTAACAATATTTGAATATAGAAAAATATATAGTCCTCTCAATGGAATGTATGTTTGCTTCCTTTTACCCTGTTCACAAAAATTACCAAATCCCTAACCTCAGGTATAAAATGTTCACGAGTCAAAGGGCTAGGGATTTTTGAGCCACCTTTAAAAAATGATACATCCTCTAATTATGAATACTCATTGAGAGAAATTTGTCCTTTTCTCTTTGATAATGATCAATCTATATCTTCATCTTCTTCAAGCAAGGACACATCACACTTTCACATCAACTCTATCTTTGAGAAATATCAAATTCCTAACAATCCAATCTCTAATCAAGAACATCTTCATGGCCAGCCTATCTTTGATCAATAATCTATTCTACCAATCCATGATAATCCAATCTTAAATCAAGAAAATAAAAAAGTTACACCACTTTTGGCTAAGACTCTTGTCTATCAATCCTATGACAACAACAAATTAGATCATCATGATATTGAAAATCAAATTTATTTGACAAACACAAGGGAATCCAAATTTCCATTGGATAGATCATTCAGTCATTTGGGACAATCTTATGAATCAGCATTAAAATAATTACTTGAAAACAATCTCATCACATTACCTGTAGCCACTTCAAGGGGACTTTCATTATTGATTACCTACTATACATATCATCAAAATAATGAGAATAAAACTTCAGACTGTGTGGATTTGAAAAAAAATCCAAGACCTCATTGATGATGACATAATTGAAATTGAGCATCCTAATGACTCATCTATTGAAGATATTACTCTCAAGGTTGATCAAAATCTTGAAGACATGTCTAATAATGGTTCTCACACCACCTCCACCTCTTCCATCATGGATTCATCTCCTAAAAAAAAAAAGCCATCCAAAATTCCTCCATTGAACAAAGAACTTAATGCTTTTCATCCTAACTATGTATATCCTCAAGGGCTACCTCTAAAAGATATCCAAGCTAATATACATCTTTCTACAAGCCCCTTTCATGCTTCAAAGGTCATAGATCCCAAGCTTCCTTGTGCTTCAACACCTATCATATGTATCCTAAATGTCCCTTCATCAACCCTTCAAGAATCCCTCACATATACCCAAACTCCTATTTCATCCTTAGAAGTGGTTCCATGTCAAGAGGAAAATATGAAGTGTGAAGAAATAAATATCAATAAAGGTCAAGATACCATCTATTCTTATCCAATGGTTGACCAAGGTCCTATATCCAAAGAGGCTCATGATGATCCCTTCATACCCTTTCATTTCTTCCAAGATGATATGCTTCCACCTCAATAACCATGTAACCCTCTATCTCCTACATTATTTTCACTTCCTAAGCAAGATCAAGATATTCCTCCCACTATCCCTTCCAAGTCTATTGAAAATAAAGAAAAAAATACCCTATTTACACCATCTAAATATCCTTGTCCATATCAGGCTATTCCATCACCCTCCTATCATAGTTCTCTATATCTACCTCAAGACTGCATCATTCCTATTAATTCCTTACATAAGAATAGATCCCCTCCAGCTTCAGTCAATCCTATCAAATCTACTCATGCACATATTGGTATAAAGATAAATTTTAAAGATGAGAGCCTTGGTCATGCAACTCACTCTAAAGATGTGTATATCCCTTTCACACATCATTTTTCTCCATTAACACATAAGCATCAGCCTTCACTATCTTCCAAATCCATCCTTGGTCCCTATATCTCAAAGCTGAAACCTTCAAACCCTCCATCCATATTGGGTCCCTATGTTCCTCCATCCACAAGACATCTCACTCATAGCTTGTCATCCACTTACCACATCATACCTGAAGATCAACAAAGGCATGCATCCTTGATAAATTTCCACCCATCCATCCATCTAAACCTATCAAATCAACCTCATTCATCTACAATTCTCAAGTCTTTTGGAAGCAATTTGGAACTGCAACAAATAAATAAAAAATTCATGAATCCACTTGTAGACAAATATCATCATGTCCTATCTAATTGACATATGAATAATAGATGTTATAGAGACCACGTGAGTCCAACAAGAAAAGAAAAGTATCAAAGAAGATAAGGATTCCTAAATCCCTTATTGAAGAAATGCATTCAAAAGCATCACAAAAGAAGGAAAAATAAAGAGTTATGTGGATTCCCAAGTCACTTTTGAAAGACTTACATACAAAAGAATAATCAAAGTTGACATTCAAGCTTCCAAAGACTTCCACTCTGTATCCTTCCAAACATCTTATATCCTCTCCTTCATCAATTTCAAGTTCTTGTGTCCCAAGATTCACATCACTTCCTACATCAAAACCTCAAGTGGACACAATCTTTTTCTCCATCAACTTATTCATCCATTTGCAATGTCCTATACCTTACTAGACATTAGAGGAAACCAATGTGATCCTTCTTGAGAACTAGTCATCTCTATAAAATTCCTAACAATCATATAATGATCCTGAAAAAATCTTAAAAATCATATAAAGTCCTATAAGAAAATCTTAAAAATCATATAAAGTCCTAAGAAAATCCTAAAAGTTATAAAAGTATTGAAAAAATGATCATCCTAGTGAAAACCTAGCAAACAGGCACCTTGATGAATACATAAAAAGAGAAAAATGAAAAATGAGCAAAAAAATTGAAAAAATAGATAAAGTGGCTTGGTTAAAACCTGGAAATAGGCATCTTGGTAGAAAACATAGAATAATTCCAAGTGGTGAAAACATGGCAACAGGTGTCACTTGTAACCAACGATCCATCTATCAATGTGTGGTTGAGCTTTCATGCTTTCTACATTCATTTCTTTCTTCCCATCTCCTTTGAGTCATCCAGGATTGGAGTTAGTCTTACTTTTTTCCTCAGTTCTTATCTATCGCTTAGGGGAAATCATCTACTATCTATCTGAGTTGTCAGCGCTTTACCATTTGATCAGGTGCTTGAGATTAACCTGTCAGTATATCAATCCTTCCTGATGCACAATTTTCCAAGGACATGCTAGTATTTCTCAACACCTTAACTAACAGTGTTTTCTAAACACTACCTATCTGGACATCAGTGTGTTTCTCAACACATCAAATCTCACACTTTCACATCACACACACACACACTTTGACACACAAGCACAATGGTGTTCCTTAACACCCAGCACAAACATGAATATTAGAAAACTAAAATGATTGAGACATGTTGAACTTATTTTCTTGAGTGTTGTTTGTCATCATTGATTTTTGCTTGTGTCTTCTAAGGTCGCTGGATGATATCTACATGACTAGAGACTCACAACTGGGGTCATAACAATTTTCTTTGATTTTTGTTTATGGAATGGTTTCAATGAGCCTAAGTTATCTAATAAAATGGGTGTCTATGGTAAGATCCTCCATCAGGATTGGAACTCCACACATATCTCAACCCTCTTTATCTAGATGCTTAGGTGAGGTTGCAGATATCTCATTGTGTGATGTTTGTGTGTGCTACATAAGATGAAACTCATGGTTATTTTGACAGTTTATGCCTTGGTACAGGTGGAATCTTACAATATCAAACTAGAAACAAAGTTTAATTCATCTTGACTCTTGTGCCTCAATGCTTCAATGAGTTCCTACATCTTATCTGATAGGTTCATATTCATATCTCCATGGTTTCTCTTGCACCAGTGAAGAATGTATTGACCCTGATGTCCCTAAACACTCAAGTGATGATAAATAAACAACTAAAAAATCAATGAATTGACTCATGTCCTAGGTTGTATTTTATTCTAGGGATGCATGTAGTTTTGCATTTCTAGTTTCCTTTGAGCCATCCTCATCTTCCTCCGCCTAGGCAATTAACTGTGATCATCCCTCATTGACTTAATCTAGTAAGCTAGTCAAATTGCAAAGTCAACCCTTCTTGGTCAAACATAGTTGACCATTGATGTTATCACTTCTCACTCTCTCTCGCCTTCATTTCTTGGTCTTTCTGAGTCAATCCAATGCAAATCTTTCTCATTCAACTTGGTTAATGTTGGTCAAATTTGGTCAAGCTTAACTCAAACCTAGTCAACAGGACCTCAAATCAGTTCAAATCAAGGTCTAAATTATTTTGAATTTGATAGTAATCTAATCTTATCAATTCGACATTGATTCTAATCTCAATAGGTTCTCTTCATCAACTAAATCTTTCTGTGACCCCTCTGCACCATTTTGATTTCAATCCCGAGGGGGCATGACACTATAGAAAATATTTTATATAAATCAACCCTAATCTAAAAATTGATCAAATCAACTTGGGGTTTTCCTTATCTCTCATTGAAAGAGTGATCTCATCACTTCATATCAAATTACTCGAACATTAATCTATTTGATCTCTAGGGGAATGTGAGGTTCATCAAGACCCATATTAATCTAACATCATTCCTGGGGCATATCAAGTTCATCGGGACTCATATCAATCTAGTATTGGCTCTCAATCAAGTGATTGGCTTCTTCAAAATCCTTGTCGAGTCAGTTACCTCAAGCCCTTTGACACTGATCAATGTTATCGCTTCATATCAAACTAGTTAGTTGTCATTGTCTTTAGACAGATATTCAGTCTCATTGCATCATATCAGACTAGATACTTTAGTCTCACTCATCAGTCTTTGCTCAATTAAGTTTGGAGTTGATATCTTTAATCTCTAATTAATCTTCACTTGATCAATTTCAAAAATAATTTATCCTTATTAGGAAGTCTCATTGCTTCATATCAGACTATTTTTTTTAACTTCAATCTATTCTTTGAATCAACACACTACTCACACATCAATCCAAAGAGGGGAAAATGTAATCACCTAAAAAATTTCTAGTAAAATCTAATCCCCTAAGTTCGATGAATTTTCCTTAAGAAAAATTCTAAATCTCAAAGGCATAATTTACTAGGCATAATCATCTAAGAAACTTGGATAATCCCCCTTACATAAATTATTTCTAAAATCAAGTACAAATCATTTCTAATATTAAATCTTGAAAACCATTTAATTATCAAAACCTTATTTTTAATATAAAGTCCAAGCACTTTAATTAAAAAAACTCATTTCTCACATAAGTGTACAACTTAATCTTGATTAAATGACAATTAAAAGGGGATTGTCTATTTTGTCTTATCTCTCATCAAGTTTGACCAATGAAAACTCTTGGATCCTCTCACAAGGAATATCTCTCTCACCACTCATCTCAACCTAATAGTTTTTACCTCTTAATCTCCACCCTTCATTCTTGACGCAATTTCCTTAAAAGGAATTTTTTCCTTGGCTCAAAGGGTTTGATCATTTTGCATTTTTCATGATCTTGCATCCTAGAGTTAGTATGCTATTTTGAGTTTCTAGTGCTATCTTGAGTTCTTAGTTTCTCTTATCATAGTTATCATATCTCTTTTGTTATCTTATTTTAGCTCATTTTGTAGAGTAATCTTACATTATTAGTTAGCTTTGAATTTAGTTTTCTTTCATAGTAGCATTGATGTTAGTTTAATCTTGCATCATGGCTTTATTCTAGTTTAGCTTCATATATGCTCTCATAGTTTTGCACTTGCATATTTTAGATCATCTTAGAGTGGTGAATGCAAGTATTACATCTCACTCATATGTTGAATCTTTCATTTTGAAGTAGTCAAGTCACTAATCCTTCATGCTCAGTCTGATGATCATTGTATAAAGGATTAAACTTGCTTCAACTAGGAAACAATAAGCCTCTTTTGAGAATTTAGTTGTTCATTCTGAATAAATACTAGTGGCTAGATTCTTGAGTTAATGGTTTATTGAAGTGTTGGTTTCATTCCAATTAAATGCCAATTTTATACTGCACACTTGTGTTCTAGGACCCCTTTATGACCTCTTATGACCCCTTACAATACACTAATGTATGGTAAGGGGTCTTAATGACTCCCATGACTTAGTAATGTGTTCTTGGACCCCTTAAGATCTCTTATGACCCCTTACCACATATTAATGTATGGTAACAAGTCTTGAGTGGTCTTAAGGGGTTCTAGGACACATTAATGTGTCTTATCACCCCTTATGACCTCTTAGAACCCTTTAGGACCCCTTACCATACATCTTAGGGGTCATAATGGATTTTAAAGTGTCCTAGGACACATTATTGTGTCCTAGGACACCTTATGACCTGTTACGACCCATTATAATATACTAAACTATGATAAGGGGTCCTAAGGGGTTGTAAGGTGTCTTAACAGGTTCTAGGACACATCAATGTTTCCTAGGACCCCTTAAGACCACTTACAATACATTAATGTATGTTAATGGGTCTTAAGGGATTGTAAGAGGTCTTAAGTGGTCCAAGGACACATTAATGTGTCCTAGGACCCCTTAATATCCCTTACTACCCCTTATGAGAGCTTACCATAGATTACCATATTGTAAATGGTTGTAAGAGGTCATAAGGGGTCCTAGGACACATTAATGTGTCCTAAGACTCCTTAAGATTCCTTACAACCATTTACCATACATTGGTGTATGATAAGGTTTCATAAGGAGTCTTAAGGCATCCTAGGACACATTAATGTGTATTAGGACTCCTTAGGACCCCTTACCATACATCATAGTTGTTGTAAGTTGTGTTAAGGGTTCCAAGGGCACATTATTGTGTCATGCGACCCCTTATAACCTCTTACTACCCCTTACTATACATTATCATATAAGAAGGGGTCATAAGGGGTTATAAAAGGCCTTGAGGGATTCTATGACACATTATTGTATTCTAGGATCTCTTAAGACCCTTTAAGACACATTAGGACCCCTTAAGACCCCTCTCTCTATAATACCCCTCCCATAGTTTTTGTTTTTGTTTTTATGGCCAGACTCTTTTAGGCCACTCTTCATGTTGATTATCTACATTTAATGATGTTATCTATATTTATGATTCTACAGACCCTAAACATGCATGTGTATGGTTAGTGTGTATGTTTTAATTTTATGTTTTATGTGCCTAATGTGGTTGAGGGACAGAGGCGTAGATACTTGCTTGCAAGATCCACACGATCAGTCGATCCCTACCATTTTCTGTTATATATTTATACATGTATGTACATGTTTTTCTTTTATGCAAGATTTCAAGTACCAGATATCGACTTTCTTGAATTGTCAAGATGAGCATGCCCTATCACAATATCTCAATGGTAAGAGAGGGAAGATAACAGACGGGTCCAAATCCCAATCCTAAGCCAATAATTGTTTTTAAATAGTGGACAAGTATTTGTTTTACTACCCTTCAAATTCATCAAGGTGATGTGAAATCATGAATGCTCCTTTATGTTTGATTTTAGTATTTTTAATGTAGTTAGTTCTTCAAGTTTGCATGTTTGTGGTTTGATGTAATTTTTGTGTTTAGATAAGATAAATAATTTAATTAAAGTTAATCAAGTGATTAAATAATTAAATCATATTAAATATAGAAATATTAATATGAGCGTATTTAATTAATGAGAATTAATTAAATATATTTGTTTAATTTAAAAAGGCTTAGTTGAAAAGTCAAATGTTGTGAATAAAAGATTTGATTAATTATCAAATCTAAAATAGAAATTAAAAGAATAATTAATGAATTGATATTTAATTGTCAATTTCATAATTATTAATATGCTAAAAAATTATTTGTTAATAAATTATTAATATGCAATTTAAGTTGCACATTCAAGTTAAGAAACATTAAATTAGAAATTTTAGTTGAAAGTTGAGTTAAAGCTTATTAAGTGAAAAGTGCATATAATTATTATTATAATTAATTAACTATGAAAAAATAAAATTAATAGCAATAAGGTTAGGAAGTTGAATTCTAAACCTAATTGGATGTTGCATGTTGAGTTTTAATTCATGATTGGGTGTTGCATGTTGAGTCTTGTCTGTTGGGTTTTCTATATGGGAGATTCCTTTAGCCATTTTTGGGGACATAGGTTTTGGAGATCACAGGTTTGCTTGCAATTTGGAGTTGAAGAACTTTCTGGAAAGCTTAGATTTTTGGGAACTTGAATTTTGGATTGGTATCGTCACAGATCTATTGAATTTGAGGTAGGGTTTGTATTTTCCTTTGTAAATCTTCTTACTGAAAAGATTGTTATCGCGTTTCTCAGATTGTTGTAGGGTTTTGAATTGAGGGTTTTATGGTTTTTATTGTTGGAGATTTTGGATTTGAAAATATTTTTGAGTTTTGTTGTGTGAAAAGATATTCTGGTATTTTAATATGCATGTGAGCATACATGTATTAATTTTGTATATAAGCATAATCTTTTATATTATTCTAGAAACTCTTGTATTTAAATTTGAAAGAAATTTTTGTTTTGGTTAAAACCCTAGGTTGTTCAAGGTGGAAATTGATTTAGAAAAATATGAAATTTAGATCCAATAAGGGTTTGATTGAATTATTGAACATAGTATTTGAGAGAACAATAGAAATTCTAATCATCAAACAATTGAATAAGAAATCTCAATTGAAATCAAATAGCAAAACTAGGTTCTTGAAAATCAATTGCTTCATAGAGAGAAAATTACATGTATATATAATTTGAAAGTTTCTACTAAAAAAAATTAAATTATTATTATTTATTAATCTTTGGATTTAAAAAACTAATATTAAAATAATATTATTTATTTATTTTCAGATTTTTGAAAAGAAAATTATTATTATTTATTTATTTATTAAAAAATAAAAAATTTAATTAATAATAAAGATTAATTGATTTTTACTTTTTTACATGCGGGTTTTAATATTAATGTTTTCATTTATATTTATATTTAGAAAATTAATAGCATTATTTTATTATTCAATTTACATGGTGTTTTGATATGCATGGAGATTTTAGTTAAATACTTATTTAAAAAGAATATATATGCATGAGATTTTATATGAATGTTTTCTTAATAAGTCAAACTAGACTTTAATAAACAAAATTGATTGTTCTTAAACAATTGATACTTGTGTTATGGTTTGATTACTTGGTTTATTATATTTCCTTGTTTGATGTTGTTTATTTGGAGAAATTACATTGCCTTTAAGAATGGTATAAAGAGGTGATGCAAGAGCATCTCAGGTCCTTGGCAATCCTGTGTCACCAAAAGAATTTGGAGTTTTGTTTGTGTTGCTTGGTTTCTACTTTGACTGAGTTGGTCAGTAGTTGGTCAGTTTCCTTTGATTACCAAGTGTGGTCAGTTCTCTCCTAGGCAATCAGTTATTTCACTGGCGCTCGGCATTGCTTGTCTACTGCTTGGTTATCTTGCTTACCGACGGGTCTAGTTTTGTTTCCTGTTGTGGCCGACTTGTGCATTTATATTGGATCATGGAATTAATGTTGGAATCCATCTTTGGGAAGCGTGTGGTCCTAGATTTTACCATTGCTTCTGTTAATTATGGATTTGAAGGCCGACTCAGTTTGGTAGCTTCTTGTATAAATGTAGATGTTTGGTTGTAGTTTAGGGAGTCAATTTTTGATAGAAGATAGTAGACATTAGATTGGAGATTTGTGACAAATCCTCACATGTTTGAGGACTTCTATAATTCATTGTAATATCTGGCCCTAATTGGGAAGGCCTTATAGCCCGGCATGTATGATTCAAATTGATGATAATATATGAAAGATCTAGCATTCTCTCTCTCAATCTTGTTGTTTGTTGCTTCTGCATGTGTCTTGCAGGCTTGGATCATTAGGGTGCACCATTCTTTGGCCCCTCTTGCATCCTTTCCTTGTGTCAGGTGGTATCAGAGTGAGGTGAGATCTTGATCTAGTTCTGCAGATCTAGGTTTGCAAGTTCCTCTTGAAGCCCTAGTTGAATTATTGTGGGGTAGTAGATTGTGATCTGCCCTGCAATTGTAGAGGGTTTTCAAGATGGTTTGTGGGAGGTGAGATGCAGATCCAGGATTGGCAGATATGCTAAGGTAGATTATTGGTAGGTTAGAAGTAGTAGAAACAGCCCAATGAAGAGGTAGACATCTTGAAGACGTTAGTGATGATGAAATTGAAGAAGAATAGGAAAATGCAGAACCTGCTCCTGTTATGGATCAAGGCGAAGAAATATTTTTGAAGGCTTTAACAAGTCTGAAGTCAACACCACATTTTAATCCTCCTAAGTATCATGGAAATTTGGATTCAGATGAATTGGTGGACTAGATCACCGAGATGGAAAAGTATTTTGAATATGAAAATATCCTGGAGGATAAGAAGGTGAAGATTGCAAGCACAAAGTTGAAAATTCATGCATCCTTATGGTGGGAACATCTGCAATTGGATCGGAAGAGAAAAGGAAAAGACAAAATCAAGGTATGGAGTAAAATGGTCAATAAATTGAAAGGAAAATTCTTACCCTGTGACTATCAGATTAACCTAGTTCAACAAATGCAAAGTTTGAGATAGAAAGATAGCTCGGTAAAAGAGTATACTAAGGAATTCTATAGATTAGATATTAGATCTAGACATGATGAAGATGATTTGGAAAGAATCGACAGATACTTGAATGGTTTGAGAGTTTCCATCCAAGAGGAGATTAGTATGGTCAAATTAGAGAACATTGAAGAGGCTTATCAATTTTCTTTGAAGGTCGAGGAGAGATTGAACAAAAGACATGAACAGAGACAAAGAGGTCGAGGTGGTAGATTCCCTAGAGGAAGAGGTAGATCTAATGGTGAAAATGGTAGATCTTAACCAAAAAAGGCAAATTTGGACAAAGGCAAGACCAAGTGGAAAGGTGAAAGTTCTAGAGGTAGAGGCAGTAACTATCGAGGTGGTTATGGTAGAGGAAGTTTTCGAGGAACCTGTTATAATTGTGGAGAAGAAGGACATAGTGTAGACACCTAAAATTGTCCATTCACACTAATATTAATTTTTATTAATATTTGTCCTTAACATTATGGTGAATTTTATTAATTGACTATAATCATTATATTATTCTATTTATTTAATTAAATTTACTTTAATTAAATAAATTCATTTTCCCTTTGTATTTAAATTTTATTTAAATACTATAATATATTAAATTCAATTTAATATATTATCCCTCCATTTCCCTTTATAAAATAAATTATATTTATTTTATTCCTCCATTAGCCTAAAATTCTTCTAAACCATGATTAAATTTAATTTAATTTAATTTAATCTCTTTTCCCTTTTTCCTAATCTTGCTTTTTGCTAATATTCCTCTAATCTTGATTAAATGGTGGATTACCTCTAAACATGTGCACAATCACATTTTCCAAGGTGGCCACCTCTCCATCTTTTTTCTCCACCAATCATTTTTAAATTTCCTTTTCCCTCTCAAGTGAAGTTTGATTTTTGCCACTTCATCTTTTTCAAACCCTACCTAACATCCTTTTGCCTCTTAATCCTATCCACTCATTTCTTTTGCCTCTTCATCTTAGCCACTCCTCTTTTGCCTCTTAATCTTGGCCACTCATTCTTTTGCCTCTTAATCTCCACCATCCAATTGTTTTCATTTTCTATAAAAGGAGGCCTCACTCCTCATTTTAGGGCTAAGTTCTAATTCTTCTAAGTTCTTTTTCTTCTAATCTCTTAGCTCTTGCATCTTCTAGAATTATTAGTCATTCTAGTTCTTTTCTTTATTGCAATATAATATTGTTATTAGATCTTAATCTTGTTGCATTCATCTTAGATCTTAGTCTTATTTTCTTTATCATAGTCTTGAATCAATCTTAATCTTTATCATTTGTGAAGCTTGGGACAAGTTCCTCATACTTGCTCTCAACTCCTTCACCATCATCTAGCTTTCTTCCCATAGCTTTGCATTAATTTTTGTATTTCATTTGTGTTGGGAGAGCATACCCACATAATCTCAAAGAGCAAATCAAATAAGACTTTGGGTGCCCTTGTTTTCACTCATTTGGAATTACTAACATCTAATGTGCTTTTGTTTGATGTTTTGGTATTTTTCATTTGCAGAAAATAGGTCTATATTTTCATTGCATACACATAGATCTTTTGAATGTACACAAGCTAGTAAGAAGGTTGGTATCAGTAGAAATGCTTTGGTGCAAGAAGAGTCACTGAATGAACCTAAGAAAGAAAACAATTTGATGGTAAGGAGAGCACTGTGGAATGAAAGCAAGAAGGAAGATCCAGTAAGGAAAAGTTTGTTCAAGACTAGATGTAGAGTTTCTAACAAAGTTTGGAAGGTAATCATTGATAGTGGTAGCTCGGAGAACCTAGCATCTGAAGAGATGGTCACAAAATTGCAGTTGGAAAGGTTGGTACATCTAAAGCCCTATCATATTTCATGGATCAAAGATGAGCATACACTCCTGGTAAGTGAACAATGTTATGTGAATTTGAAGATTGGAAAATACTATGATAAGGTGTTATGTGATATCATGCCTATGGATTGTTGTCATATTTTGTTGGGTAGACCTTGGCAATATGATGGGAGATTGCATAAGTATACTATTGTGGCTGATGGAAAGAAATAAATCTTGTTACCATTGATGGAAGAACCTGTTAGTAATGTTTGCACATCTATGAAAGTTTTTTTGATGTAAGGAAGAAAGTTTGTTAACTCTTTGAAGAGGAATGATGTATGTTTTGTTGTGATTCTTAATAAGCCAAGTAAGAAAATAGAGAATAATGTCCCTAAGGAGATTGATAAGTTACTCACCAAGTACAATGATATCATTTTTGATAATGTACCTGATGGTTTTCCACTGAAAAGAAGCATTGATCATTGTATGGATCTAATCCCCGAAGCTAGTTTACCTAATAAGGCACCTCATCAGTTGACACTTACCGAGAATCAAGAATTGAACCGATAGATTCAAGAATTGCTGGAGAAAGGTTTGATCAAAGAAAGTTTGAGTCCTTGTGCAGTATCTATTGTATTGGCACTGAAGAAGGATGGAGAATGGAGAATGGAGAATGTGTATTGATTCCAAAGCAATCAATAAGATAACAGTGAAGTATACATTTCCTATACCGAGAATGGGTGATATAATGGACAGTTTGATTGGAGAAAAGTATTTCACAAAGATTGATTTGAAACGTGGGTATCATCAGATCAGAATCAGAGAAGGTGATGAATGGAAAACTACTTTCAAGACAAAAGAAGGTTTGTATGAGTGGTTGGTTATGTCTTTTGGTTTAACAAATGCATCAAGTACTTTTATGAGGTTAATGAATGAAGTTTTGAAGAAATTCTTGGGAAAGTTTGTGATTGTATATCTTGATGATATTCTAATATTTAGTAAGACCAGAGAGGAACATTTGTTGCATGTTAGACAAGTTCTGTAGAGATTGAAAGAGGAGAAGTTGCTGATAAATCTGAAAAAGTGTTCATTCATGAAAGAAGAGATTGTGTATTTGGGATTTGTTATTTCAGCTGATGGTTTGAAGATGGATCCTAAAAAGGTTGAAGCTATTTTGAATTGGCCTACACCTATGAATGCTAGTGAGGTAAGATCATTTCATGGTTTGGCAAGTTTTTACTGAAAGTTCATAAGAAATTTTAGTTCAATTTGTAATGCTATGACTAAGACTATGAGAGGAGACAAAAGAGAATTAAAGTGGACACATGGAGCTGACAGAAGTTTTGAGACCCTGAAGCAAAAGGTTGTTGAATTACCTATTTTGGCATTACCTGATTCAGTAAGGTATTTCAAGTAGAATGTGATGCAAGTGGAAGTGCAATTGGAGTTGCGTTGAGTCAAGAAGGTAAACCTATTACTTTCTTTAGTGAAAAGTTGAATGATGCTAGAAGGAAATATTCTGTGTATGATCAATAATTCTATGCTATTGTTCAAGCACTGAAGAAATGGAGGAATTATTTGATATCGAGTGAATTTGTGTTGTATACTGATCATAAGGCTCTACAATATTTGGGTAGTCAAAATAAGTTGAATCAGAGACATATGAAATGGGTTGAGTATTTGTAGAGTTATACATTTGTGATAAAGCATAAGAGTGGAGTCACTAACTGAGTTGCTGATACATTGAGTAGAAGAAGATCTTTGATGACTGAGATGAAAATTGAAGTTCTTGGTTTTGATGAGATGAGAGGTTTGTATGAAAATGACCCTAATTTTTTTGAGCCATGGAGAAAGTATAGAGCACCTATTCAAGATCAACAAGATACTAAATGGGATGAATATTTTATTCAGGAAGGTATGTTGTTTAAAGGTATTTAGTTGTGTATATCGAGAGGAGTAATGAGATCTAATTTGATAAAGGAGAAACATAGTAGTGGTTTGGCTGGACATTTTGGTATTGATAAAATATGGAATTTGCTTAAGGAGAAGTACTATTGGCCGCAGTTATACAAAGATGTTCAGAAATTTGTGAAAAGTTGAGGAATTTGTCAAGTTGCAAAAGGAGTAAGTCAGAATACTAGATTGTATACACCGATTTCTATTCCTGAGAAACTTTGGATTGATATTAGTATGGATTTTGTTCTTGGCTTACCGAAGATAGTAAGAGGTAATGATTCAATATTTGTTGTTGTGGATAGATTTTCTAAGATGGCACATTTTATACCTTGTAGAAAGACATCAGATGTAGTACATGTAGCAGATCTTTTCTTTAAGGAAATTGTCCAATTACATGGATTACTGAGAAGTATTATCTCTGACTCGAGACAGTAAATTTGTTGGATATTTTTGGAAAATAGTTTGGAAGAAATTTGGCAATGAGTTGAAATATAGCTCTACATTCCACCCACAAACCAATGGACAAACTGAAGTTGTGAACAAAAGTTTGGGAAATATTATAAAATGTTTAGTTGGAGACACACCGAGTAATTGGGATTTTGTGTTGGCACAAGTAGAGTTTGCATACAATAATTCAATGAATATGAGTACTGGAAAGACACCATTTGAGATTGTGAATGGAACACAACCAAGAGGAATATCTGATTTGAGAGACATTGTTGATGAGAATAAGAGAAGTGTTGGAGGAGTAAAGTTTGTTGAGTACATGAAAATATTGCATGAAGATGTGAAGCTGAAGCTGGAAGACAATAATCAGAAATACAAAGATAGAGCTGATAGATCAAGAAGACATAAGATTTTTGATGTTGGTGATGAAGTGATGTTTCATTTGAAGAAAGGTCGATTTCCTGTTGGAACATATGGGAAACTGAAGATGAAGAAGTTTGGACCTTGCAAGATTCTAAAGAAATTTGATAGTGGAAATGCATATGAAATTGAGTTACTTGATGACATGGATATATCACCAATTTTCAACATTTTTGATTTGTATGAGTATCATGAACCTGATGAAGAAGTGGCAATACTGACAAAATATCCTAAGAAGTAGAATGATGAAGTTGAACACATTTTGAAGGAAAGAGTTAGTAAAAGTACAAGAGGAAAATAGTACATGGAATATTTGGTTAAGTGGAAGAATAGATCGATGGAAGACAGTTCATGGATTTCATAGTCTAAGTTGGATGCAGCTCAGACCAGACCTACCAAATGATTTAGAGAATCATTTCAAAATAACCCCAGGTGTCTGATGTAGGAGCATCTCAAGTCCTTGGCAATCCTGTGTCACCAAAAAGAATTTGGAGTTTTGTCTGTGTTGCTCAGTTTCTGCTTTGACCGAGTTGGTTGGTAGTTGGTCAGTTTCCTTTGATTACCGAGTGTGGTTGGTTCTCTCTTGGGCAGTCGGTTATTTCACTAGCGCTCGGCATTACCTGTCTGCTGCTCGGTTATCTTGTTTACCGACGGGTCTAGTTTTGTTTCCTATTGTGGCTGACTTGTGCATTTATATTGGATCATGAAATTAATGTTAGAATCCATCTTTGGGAAGCATGCGGTCCCAGATTTGACCGTTACTTCTGTTAATTGTGGATTTGAAGGCTAACTCATCTTGGTAGCTTCTTGTATAAATGTAGATGTTTGGTTGTAGTTTAGGGAGTCAATTTTTTATAGAAGATAGTAGACATTATATTGGAGATTTGTGACAGATCCTCACATTTTTTAGGACTTCTGTAATTCATTGTAATATCTGGCCCTAACTGGGAAGGCCTTATAGCCTAGCATGTATCATTCAAATTGATGATAATATATGAAAGATTTGGCATTCTCTCTCTCACTCTTGTTTTTTGTTGCTTCCGCATGTGTGTTGTAGGCTTGGGTCATTAGGGTGCACCATTGTTTGGCCCCTCTTGCATCCCTATCTTGCATCAAGAGGCTTGGGGGTGTTTGTCTTTTATGTGACATGTGCATTTTTAGTATTTTTGTAATGTTAACTTGGTCATGATAATTTTTACCCAACCTGATTTCTTAAGCTCATTATTTTGTGAACTCTTTGAGAGGGTGTGTTAAATCATGTTATGGTTTGAGGACCAACTTGTAATTGTGAGATTATGGTTTGAGGACCAATGTGAGTTCTAGTTATCTTTTTATGAAATTGAATTCATGTATCATGTCTTTTGGATTTATGAGATGTTTTCATGACTTATGGGCTTAGGGTAGGTTATCTAGGTGTATATATGGAAGTGGCTTGCAATAAGCACCGCGATCCACAAGTGGTTGCCAGGATCACCTATTGTAAGTAACTTAATAAAATGATAACCTATTACATTAAATGGAGGGGTTTTAAAATGAATTAATAAGATATGTTCCTCACCCATACATGAGTACTTGATTAAGGTCTTGACTAAGATGAGAGTGGGAGAAGATGCTTGATTGAGGTCTTGCATGATTAGTAGTCTTGTCTGTATGAGAGGTTTATTGATGCCACATATGGTCACTTGAGTTTCGGGGTCTAGAGAGACTACCAGGACAAAACTCAAAGGTTAGATGTATGTGATGACACTTCCCTATATACATCTTAGGTTTTTGACATGTATTGGTTGCCTCTGGATTAATCTGTTTACCCTTACAATTGAGTTGTACCGTTTGAGATATAGAACTTTCATGACCCCTTAATTCTTCCTTATGATTGGTTGTGGTATTGTTATTCGAGTGGGGCTTGATGTTATCTTCTCAGCACGGTGGGAGTGGACTTCTTGGTTCTACGTGTTTGAATGGTAGTGTTTCTTTTACCATTGAGATTCTGACATTCTTGGACTGGTGTCAGATGATCCTCGTTGTTGTTACTTCTTCCTTGTTCATCATTATTGGGGACTTGCTCTTATCATTCAAGATATTGTATATGTACCTTGTATATGATTGGTTATTACATACCCTGCAACTTGTGCAGTGAATGATGGTTCATTGTGTATACCTCATGGTATCATTTGTATCTATGTTTCATTTATATTATGTTGTACTTGTTATTCATTTACATTAGGTGGAGATTGTATATTGTTATTGTACTTAATAGATTAGTTAACTTATGAATAATTCTACGTTAAGGAACCCATAGGAATTGTAATCTATGTTGAGATACTTTTAAGAGTATGTTGTATTACATTGTATTTCTTCCACATTAATGTACGTATTGATTGTAAACTCTTAAGGAAAACAATTATTCAGTAAATTTAGTAACATGTTTTAGGTTAATTTCTCTTGGGTTCCCTAGCGCGGAATTACACTCTCTCTCCCTCTATCTCTCTTCCTATCCCCTTCTCTCTCTCTCTATCTCACACACACACACACACACATCCTATCTCTCTTCTCTTCTCTCTCTCACCCTCTCTCTTTCTCCACTTCTTATTGTCTCTTTCCCTCTAAACTGATAGGAGAGGGATAGGGTGATAAAGAGGGTGTGAGGTTGTGTGTGTGTGTGTGTGAGAGAGAGACAGAGAGAGAGACTAGTGTAATTATCTCATATTGACATTTGGTGAACTCCATATATGGTGTGCGCTATATGTCAATGTGCAACAATGTGTGTGTCTGCGTAGCTACACACACACATATATATACAATGAAATATTAAAAATTCCAAATTACAACAAATATCCAAATGAAAGTAAAATATTGCACCAAATGCAACATTGCATAAAATTTTCACATATATAGGGTATATTGCACTCTTTTAATTGCATTGAGATCCACCAAGCCTAAGGCTTGGATTTTCCTTGGGCATCCAATTCAAAGGCTTGGAGGATTCAAACAAGGCTAAGACATGTTTTCCAACAAACATACAAAAAAAATTACATTTTTTTGTTTGTGGTCCCCATCAAGTTTGCACGTGATTCAACAATGATAAAATCAAATGACATGATGTTCTACATCTCTTTGTTAGCTATCTAGCCATATAATTTATTTTGAGGTCTAATTATGTTAATCTTTTCATATCTAATTTCTTTTGTAAGTATGTCTATTTTTTGTCAAAAACTAACGTGTAGTATTTTGGGCTTACATTTTGGCTCGTTCATTAAATTTTGAAACAATTTACTCTTTTAGAATCTAGACTCCATTTTACACACTTTTAAAAAAATTAAAATTGATTTTTGATTAGTTTTCAATGATTTCTAGGAGGAGCATCCACAAATTTCATGTTTTTAGGATGTGTCCACTTAGGAAATACATTCATAAAAAAATTAGCAAAAAAATTTAGAATAAACTACATTGTGTTAGCTAACTTCTCACTACGGCGATTAAAAAAAAATTAAAAAAAAAGTTAACATTTTAGGGGGAGCACACCAAACATGGTTTTTCACAACAAATAGGACCACTTTTTGTGCTCCGCCTTTTTGAGGGCTTGTCCGTATTTGAAACCTCTTATGCCAATTAGGGCTGCAAATATACCCTCAAATGGATTTTAGGAATGGTTAGCTCCAAATGTAATGAGGTCTTAGGGTAACTAGACCAACTATAGGGACTTAATATGCCCTCTTCTGCTTCTAGCTCTGCAAAACCAAGGCGGGTGCACCTAACCTAGTATAAAATACACTTCATACACCAAGAACTAGGTTTGAATAATAGATGAAAGGATAGTAAGAAAGTATTGAATGACAACCACATATTCATTGACTCTCCATTACTATGGGATGAAACCTCACACAACCAAATACTGAAAACTTAAGGAATGGTTCTTAACTTATGCTTTTGGGATCATAACAACAACAATCAGTATTTGTTGATAAAGAGATAATCATTTAGGCCAGTGCCTCATCCATTGGGCAAGATCTCCTAGAACATGAATGCTACACACACTAGACAATAGCTGAGATTCCAAGCCATAAACACACCTACAATCCTTTTTACTACTTATGAGATATCCTTACATAGACAATAAGATAGATCTATGTCCCATCTAAAGCATCATTTCATCTAATCCTGGATTAGAACTCAAGAATGGATACATATACATAAAACAATATGCAGAGAACTAGAAAGTTCAGAATCTATCTAAGCTAACATAAAGGAGAGATAAGAGTCTTGTACTTGTATTAAGTATGAAGAATCCTTAAGTGTAAACAATCAAACTAGACAAGTCAAGCTTGCAAATTACAGCTTAGACCTGTAACTTTTTCTCTATCATCAACAGAATACTGAATGCAAAAGTGTTACAATCTCGGATCCAAGACTAGGAACCCTTCAGAACTTCAAAGTTGGAACCCTTACAAAGTCAAAATTTTAACTATTTATACCATTGGTTACCTTGGAATCCTAAACCAATAGGATGAAACAAGCTACAGGAAACCAGGGTTAGGATTTCACCCACCTGCAAATACACCTCAAGCCAAGAAAGTCCTTCACTAGGCATAAAACCATCATGCAGTCAACCACAAGAACCCTGGATCACACTGGAGCGGTGGTGAAAATCAATTTTACCAACTTTGGCCTTTTTTGTCATCAATTTTAGTCCTTTCTGGTCACAGGAAACATCTCAGAGATTTGAATTTTGAACTGCAACAGCTACTTTGCATTTCACGGGTTTTATGTCCCTTAACCGTTTGCCCTTAGTTGCGCAGTCGTGCGGTCATGAATTTCATCACCACAAGAAAATGGGCCTCATCATATGCTTGGTCACATGATCACAAGGTACCAAACTAATGCTTGTGATCATGTGACCGTGGCTTCTTAACAGCGCAATGCTGACCACAAACCCTCCTAAGAAAACCTCAGTCCCACCACTAGTCAACGGCCAATCAAAACTGGGCATGCTGGCAAGACCTGCACCGTGGATCCACCCAACTCCACAACTGCAACGCCATCATAACAGTGGTCACATGATCACATAGCTAGGAAATGGGCTATGCGAACATGCGACAAGCCACACAACTTTATCTTGCCGCAACCGCCACCGTCGCCTGCCCACCGACCAATCAAGAACTACCATGCCGCATAAATATAACACCAAGGGGTTTGTCACATGATCACAAGCAGTGGAAATGGCCCTTGCGATCATGCAACAAGGCCATAAGATTGCCACATCACCACTCGCCAGCCAATGAAAAGAGAACACCAACCCTGCGTGATGTCTTGGACCCACCGAAAGGCCCCACATCATGAAATGCCACTGAGCCCCAAGGACACATGTCAACTGGTCGCATGATCGCATGTCAAACAACTTTGACATGCGATCATGTGAGAGCCAACCAAAGGCTGCCACATAACCACCTTGGACCAACCGGAAGAAGCTTTACCTTTTAGAGGATCAGACGGTAGTCACAAAAGTGTGAGAAATAAACCTAGTGCATCTTTTCCATGCGAACAAGTGACAGCCACAGATTTTGTCTGAACTTTAACAACACCGGGCAACTGCGAAGAACGGGGACCCACGCGGATAGGTGGCACGTGGTCACATGATCGCATGTCAGAAAAGTCTGACATGCGGCCATGCAACAACCAATCAGGAAGAGCCCTTGAAGACCTGGGCCCACCATCCATCGCACTTGCACAGTTAGGAAACACCATCAAATAGGGCAGAAGTGCGAGGTCAAAAACACACAGGGTTTTCAATAAAAGAGGATCAAAAACACACAAAGCTTCCAGCACCAAAAGACAAGTGCACAAAAGCTGGAAGGCAAAGGTCAAAAATAATAAGGGTTTTCACACAGACCGAAAACATCATGGATTTTCAAAAATACTGTGGGTTTTTGACACTGTGGTAGATTCTAAAAATATTTTCATGCAGACCTTAAAACTTGGATAACTTTCTAGATTTTGCAATTTAGCATGTGCAATCTGGACTGGAGCAAGGTGACAACATAAAGAGCACAAGGCAGGACACTTTTACAAAAGCATTTGCAGGGAGGAGGCCATTTTCAAAAGATTTTTGCTATGACAGAAAAATGGCCTAACAGTGGCTCTAGTTGGGGATGCATGGCTCTTGCAAGCATGGAAAGAATTCAGAATCACTGGGAGAGTAGACCAACCATAGACAAAACAATTAGGCCCTCACCCCACTTTTAATCCCAAATTTCACAGACTGGCCCCTCACAAAAACCTGGCACCATTTGTACAAAATATACAGAAATTACATAAGCAACATCTAGATGCCAAAGGAGTGTCATCCTTTTCCTCTATCAAAAACTTAGTTTCTGCTCACAAAATCAAACAAAGGTCTAAAACCTTTTCCACATGCACAATGACAAAAAACACTGTCAAGTACCGACTACAAAACAACCCTAGGTTTATCATCACCAATGCCTTCCTCCACATGTTCCCCCACAAACTCACTATTTGGAAAACATGCATCATCAAAATCATCATGGATTGAAACATATGAAAGGGGACAAGAAACTGATACCTTTTCTTCCTAGCTGCAATCATCCAGCTCATCTTTAATGCATTCTTGCATATCAAAAGAAAAGCAACTATACTCACTTTCACTTACCTCAGCCAAGGCCACTGAAACATACTCATATATCAGGTTACTCGGGTTTATCAAGTCTGATTTCTCTTGATAAATCACACCTTTATCCTCATAAGGATGATTCACATGATCAACATCATGAACTAGATTATCACCATTATTTTCACTGCTTGGTGGCAGCAGAAAAACATTGTCCCAATGTAATGCATCTTCATCAACAAAGCAACATTCATCCTACATTACCTTTCTTTCAACTGGCCTCATTTGTGAGGGAGACTCTAGATCAACTATATGTGAAGCTTTAAGTGTAGAAGGTGAGTAATCCTCAACAAATTCCATCCTCTGAGCACACTCCTCAAATAATGGGTTAGAAACAACATGAAATTGTTTCTCATAGTAATTCAGACAAAGCTCCATCTAGTCTTCACTAGTGTCCTCACCAAATAACTCATTGGCAACCCCACTATATATGTCATCATATCCATCATCACACATATCTTCAAAAGAAAAAGAGAATTTAGAATCTGAATCAGAACATGACTCACCATCACTACTGTCAACATATGAATAAACAGTGTTGTAATCAATCTCATCATCATCAAAAGTACCACCCAATGGATTTCCCCATACATCTTCAACTTCCAAGACTTTACAATCAACATCATTACCACCCACTGGCATAGAAGACTACGAAGAAAAATCCTCTGCAATATGAGAGAAACCCTGTGGCATATCATCAGAAAGTAATTCATTCTCAACCTCATCCATGCTCCCACAGTCAACACCTTTCTCAGCATCTGTATCAACATCACTTGGTGGCAAAGAATTTTCACAATCATCATCACTATTTTTGGGAAAATCATGCGAAGGGAGATGTGTATCCTCTATAATCTGAAAATGTTCATCACCACCACTGGATAACAAGGATACCAGCTTCTCATTAATCAGACCCTTGGTAGCAAAATTCATTTCACCTTCACATACAACACTGTGATTAATACAATAATTAGAGGGATGAGAGCATTGATGTTTCTCAACCTCCTCCTGATCATTCACCCTACTCTGAATATGCAAACTAGTAGAGGCATATCTTCTTATAACTCCATACTTCATATTGCACTCAATATCCAATGCAACCTCAAAAGCCTGATGTAGACTTTGTGGTTGTTTATCCCTCAACAAGAAACCCACTTTTTGGTTAAATGCACTCAAGTTTATAACTAAACAAATCTGATCATGTGGTCTGCAATTTTTAGGGATATCCAATAATGTCCTAGTGAATCTGCTATTAAATCTTTGAATAAACTCACCTTCCTCAATCTGAATTCCCATCAAATTGTCCAACATTGATTTTACATCTACCCAGCTATCAAAATAATCAATGAAGCAAGAACTCAACTCATCCCATGAAGAAATAGAGGCTGTAGGCAAAAATGAAAACCACTCCCTTTCATCTCCCTCAAGAGTCTACACAAACAACCTCATCCACAAATCCTCATGGCAGAAATCAAAATCACACATTAAATTAGAAAAAGCTTGCACATGCTTTCTTGCTAATGGACATTGATTCCTATTGAACTTTGGTAGATACTCTCTGATTTCATCAAGGACTTTGTTGGGGAAACCAGGTATGCCATCATAACAAAATGGTGCATACCCTCTGACAAAAGAAACCTTGTGAACATCCATCACTAGCTACAACTGTTTCACATCTACTTGAAAATCTTCAAGACCAATGACAGGAAATCTATACTTGAATTGAACCTTCTTTTGTCACTAAATCTTTCCTACATACTTCACGCTTATATGTCCTTTCTTTAATGACAAAACCATTTGATAAGGACCATGCAAATGCAATACACTGAATGGAGAATACTTGGATTGCCCTGCTGAATGCTGCTGCCTTCTTCTCAGCTAAATGAAGTCCCAACAAAACTTCACAACTCAGGTTCTTTCTAGCATAGAGTCGCCACCTCTCTTCAGAGGACACAAACATTACTGATTTGTCTTGAAACACCAATAGACTCTAAGCACTCCCACAGCAAAGCCACATATAAATCAATCAGCAAATCTAGGTAGCACACTTGTAAATTTGAAAAGCAATTTTCAGATTAGAAAACTTATGAGACTCTTCCCCAAAATGAAAATAGCAAGACTCTGGGATACTCTTAATGGTAAACTTATTTCATCCCCAGCAGAGTCGCCATCTTATTGGTGTTTGAAAACTCTTATGCCACTTAGGGCTGCCAATATACCCTCAGATGGATTTTAGGAATGGTTAGCTCCCAAATGTAATGAGGTCTTAGGGTAACTGGACCAACTATAGGGACTTAATATGCCCTCTTCTACTTCTAGCTCTGCAAAACCAAGGCGGGTGCACCTAACCTAGTATAAAATACACTTCATACACCAAGAACTAGGTTTGAATAACAGATGAAAGGATAGTAAGAAAGTATTGAATGACAACCACACATTCATTGACTCTCCATTACTATGGGGTGAAACCTCACACAACCAAATACTGAAAACTTAAGGAACGGTTCTTAACTTATGCTTTTGGGATCATAACAACAACAATCAGTATTTGTTGATAAAGAGATAATCATTTAGGCCAGTGCCTCATCCATTGGGCAAGATCTCCTAGAACATGAATGCTACACACACTAGATAATAGCTGAGATTCCAAGCCATAAACACACCTACAATCCCCTTTACTACTTATGAGATATCCTTACATAGAAAATAAGATAGATCTATGTCCCATCTAAAGCATCATTTCATCTAATCCTGGATTAGAACTCAAGAATGGATACATATACATAAAATAATATGCAGAGAACTAGAAAGTTCAGAATCTATCTAAGCTGACATAAAGGAGAGATAAGAGTCCTGTACTTGTATTAAGTATGAAGAATCCTTAAGTGTAAACAATCAAACCAAAGGAGTCAAGCTTGCAAATTACAGCTTAGACCTGTAACTTTTTCTCTATCATCAACAGAATACCCAATGCAAAAGTGTTACAATCTTGGATCCAAGACTAGGAACCCTTCAGAACTTTGAAGCTGGAACCCTTACAAAGTCAAAATTTTAACTATTTATACCACTAGTTACCTTGGAATCCTAAACCAGTAGGATGCAACAAGCTATGAGTAACCAGGGTTAGGATTTCACCCACCTACAAATACACCTCAAGCCAAGAAATTCCTTCACTAGGAACAAAACCATCATGCAGTCGACCACAAGAACCTTGGATCACACTGGAGCAATGGTGAAAATTAGTTTTACCAACTCTGGCCTTTTCCGTCATCAATTTCAGTCCTTTCTAGTCACATGAAACATCTTAGAGATTTAAATTTTGAACTGTAATGGCTACTTTGCATTTCGCGGGCTTTATGTCCCTTAACAGTTTGCCCTTAGTTGCGTAGTCGCACGGTCATGAATTTCACCGCCATAGGAAAATGGGCCTCATCATATGCTTGGTCACATGATTGCAAGGTACCAAACTAAGCCTTGCGATCATGCGACCGTGGCTTCTTAACAGTGCAATGCTGACCACAAACCCTCCTGAGAAAACCTCGGTCCCACCACCAGTCAACGGCCAATCAAAACTGGGCACACCGGTAAGACCTGCACCGTGGACCCACCCAACTCCACAACCGTGACACCATCATAATAGTTGTCGCATGATTGCATAGCCAGGAAATGGGCTATGCAAACATGCAACAAGCCACACCCCTTTATCTTATCACAACCACCACTGCCGCCTGCCCACCGACCAATCGGGAACCACCACGCCACATAAAGATAACACCAAGGGGTTTGTCACATGATCGCAAGCCGTGGAAATGGCCCTTGCAATCATGTGACAAGCCATAAGATTGCCACATCACCACCCTCCAGCCAATGAAAAGAGAACACCAGCCCTGCATGACGTCTTGGACCCAGCAAAAGGCCCCACATCATGAAATGCCACCGAGCCCCAGGGACACGTGTCAACTGGTCGCATAATCGCATGTCAAAAAACTCTGACATGTGATCATGCGAGAGCCAACCAAAGGCCACCACATAACCACCTCGGACCAATCAGAAGAAGCTTTACCTTTTAGAGGATTGGACAGTTGTCGCAAAAGCATGAGAAATAAACCTCATGCATTTTTTCCATGCGAACAAGCGACAGCCACAGATTTTGTCCAAACTTTAACCACACCAGGCAATTGTGAAGAACCGGGACCCACACGGATAGGTGGTAGGCGATCGCATGATCGCATCTTAGAAAAGTTTGACATGCGGTCATGTGACAACCAATCAGGAAGAGCCCTTGAAGACTCGGGCCCACTATCCATCGCACTTGCACAGTTAGGAAACACCATCAAATAGGGCAGAAGTGCGAGGTTGAAAACACATAGGGTTTTCGACAAAAGAGGATCGAAAACACACAAAGCTTTCGGCACCAAAAGACAAGTGCACAAAAGCTGGAAGGAAAAGGTTGAAAATAATGAGGGTTTTCACACAGACCGAAAACATCATGGATTTTCAAAAATACTGTGGGTTTTCAACACTGTGGCAGATTCTAAAAATATTTTCCTGCAGACCTTAAAACTTGGATAACTTTCTGGATTTTGCAATTCAGCATGTGCAATCTGGACTGGAGCAAGGTGACAACATAAAGAGCACAAGGCAAGACACTTTTACAAAAACATTTGCAGGGAGGAGGCCATTTTCAAAAGATTTTTGCTATGACAGAAAAATGGCCTAACAGGGCCTTAATCTCTACCATTTTCAAAATAAATTAGTAGTTTAGAAACTAGATTTAGAGTACTACAACTCTTGTTCTTGTCACATCTTGAAACTTTGAGTCTATCTTAAATTTCTTGTCAAAGTTTAGAGTTTACTGGTTTCAGATAAAAATCAGCATCTTATACCTCCTTTTTGGTCTCCCATCTTGCTCTCTATACAATTTCTCTAGCTGCAATTTTCACTTGTATGGATACCAATACTCCTTGGCACGTAAGCTAGAGCAGCTATAAGGGTATGGTTTCCTCTTCTCTCCCATCTATGTCTCGTGTACATTTTGTATGATGTTTGTGTTGGTTATCTCTCATATGGATGTGAACTTCCTCTATACATTTTTAGCTTCAATTTTCTTTGATTTCTTTTTCTTTTTCATTCCACTTTCGATCATCTTCATGTTGTTAGATGTATCCCTCACTTTACATGTTTCCATTGGTTTTTTCTTCTCTATGAGATGTCACTTCAAGAAAATTACATGTTGATGGGAATACCTCATAGTCCTCCATTTGCTAGTAGAATAGTCCATTCAAGGAACTCATCTCATCTTCAAAATAATATTCCAACCTAAGAACCACTTCATCATTTGGTGTCATTGTCCTCCTTTCCACCATTTTGAACTCTTTGAGTCATATGCCAACTCCTAGCTCACGTCTAACTTCGTTTAATAATGCAAAAATTTGGGTTACTCCTGGCTCATGATATATGATGCCAAAATTTGGGTTACTATTATCATGTCTGCAAGTAATTTGATTCTAAGGGATGTTTGATTTCTTCAACAAGACTATATTTAACACCTCCAATTGGCTCCAACCCTGTAGAAATACCACCTTAGTCTCCAAATCTTGCACTTAGACTCCAAGTTCGAGTTGCCAAGATGTAAGCCCTGTCATGTACTTGATCTACTCTACAAAAGTTTGAAAAAACCTTTTTAAAGTGAAAGAATGGCTTGTTTATATAGAGGTTGCCACTTCAATTTATTTTCTCCTTGCAATGCTACAAAAATTTAATCATTATCACCAAGCATTTAATAGATTCTTCCATTTGAATTGGATTTGTAGCTCCTTATTAAATATGAGCCTTAGTTATTTCAAAATTCAAATTTGAACACCACAATGGATCAAACTTCTTTATGTGGGTATCTCATTATTGAATTTAGGCCTATTATGGTTAAACTTGAGGCAAGTTGTTGCCATGTATGATATCTTGCATTAAAATTTGTAAGGCATTTCCATAAATATTCATCCATATGCTTGATCTAGGCCCTTTTGTGGCTAATTGAGGCCTTGATTTATTAAATATAGGGTTGTGTGTTTCATTAAAAGTTAGATTTAGGGCCTCAAGTCACCCTAGCATTAAGATTTAGGGTCATACCTTCAAATTTTGTGTGCACACACTACACAACTTCAGGCCAAACTTCATTGATTTATATTTAATTTGGAAGCCCAATGCCACACTTTATGAATAAGTGCCCAATTTAAGTGCGACCAAGCTTGATTTAGAATCTCAAAGATAATTTGTACATGGACACACATTAGCCTATAAGTATGGGTCTAATTAGGCAACATGTTTGGCATTAGGGCAAAGCTTTAAGCCCAATTTAATTTGAATTTAGGCCTGGTCTGATTAAATTTGAGGCCACACACTGGAATAAGGGCATTGGTTTATTAAATATTGGGCCATGTGTTACTTGTTTAAGCCCTAATTTTGAATTCCAAGGATAGACATCTTAGATACAAGACTTGACTTATTCAAATCAATGTCCAATTCTTTATGATCAAACCCAGATTTAGGTCCCAGCATGTATAATTAAGCCCAGATATTACATAAATAAGGTTGTGCTCCTAGAACTTTGAGCCCAATTTCATTAATGGGCCACACGCTACATATTAGATGCCCTTATCAATTTTAGATTTAGGCCTAGCCAGGCTAGTGAGACCCTCACATTATTTATTAAAGGCATCCACTTCGAATTTAGAGCCTTGATCTTTTGAATTTTAGTGGCTTGTGCTTCATATATAGGTCTTGTTTGACCTCCAATACCACATGCAAGTCAAGGATCAGATTTGGAGTTGAATTAAATCCACCAATTTTCACATGTTTTATCATTTTCTAGGCCTCATCTAAATCGTTGAGCTTGTAGATGGCATTTTAGAGGGGTTTTACATTAGGTTTTGAGTTTTAAGCCCTAGTTACATGTATTATTGTTTCTCATTAGATCTGAGCCCATTCAATCCCAATTAAGGCCTCATTTAAATCAAAATATAGTATGGCCCACATGGATCAAGCTAACATCTTTTACATAGGGTTTCATATATTGCCTTTCAAATGATATTGATGGGCCTAAGGCCACAAACTTTATTGATGAGGGATTATTCCTTAAGAGTTTTAGGCCCTTAGATTTGAATTTTAAGATTTTCCCACTAGGATCGAACCTACACCTTATCGTTTTCTTCCTTTATTTAATCATGAGATGAGGAGGTGCTTCCTATACCTTTAATTTGAGTCAAGGAGGTGCTTTGTCTATCCTGTTTGAGATGAAGAGAGGCTTCCTCTACCCCAAATTTAAGATGAGGAGAAGCTTCATTCACCTCATTTGAGATGAGGAGAGGCTTCATCCACCCCATCCTTTAGATGAAGAGGTGCTTCATCTTATTCCACACTTAGGAAAATCTACTCTCTCCTAGCTCAAAATTTCTCTTTAATTTTTGACTTCCAAACTAAGCCAAATTTTAAAATATTTCAAGCTTTACTCAAAGGAGGCCTTCAAAATCCTATGTTATTGCCCAAATCTAGTTTACTACCTAAACCTACTAGCAAAAAGAGGGCATCCCCATTTTCAATGGGGTGATTTTGTGAAAACCTCACAACACCTAGCACCAACCTAAAGAAATGTTCCTGAACATTTCAAGAATAGAACTTAGAATCAAGAACCTTCATTTAATCTCTTTTTCACCTATCTAATGACAAGGAATTTCACTCAAAATGGGAGGTAACACAAATCAATATTAGAACCTTAATCCCCAATTACTCATGTGTGTGCAAGTGATTCATTCCTCACTTGAAAAGCATCTGGAAAGCTTCTTAGATCCATTAGACCTACCTATTTTAATATCCTTACTCCAAAAGCACCCTGGATAGAGCCTCACTGGAAGTTAGGTGTCCATAGCCCTAATAAGGTTATCATTGTGGTTACCCACAAAAATTGTTCTACCTTTAGTGATTTTTATTGAGTAACACTAGTAGAGGTATTCACACACCTAGAGCCAAATTGCTTTACTTTATTTTCAATCATCTCTCATTTTTTCTCTTTTCTTTTCTTTCTTCTTTTCTTTTGATATTTTTTTTCTCTTATTTTCAATCTTTTGTTCAGCTTACAAGCATTGAAGCTTGTAGTGGGTTTGGAAAAATCACAGTGGCACTGAAGCAAGTGTATAATTTTCAATAGGTCCAACTTCGCTTTGAGAACTTCCAAAGAACTCAGAGCAATTAACTGTGAGTCAAATGTTGTAATTGAAAGACTTAAATATCCTAGATAAAACAAATAAATTCAATCCAAATTTAGTACAAAACCTTTTTGAAGGATCGATTATTAGGAACAATTTCTAGTTCAAGGTATCCTCGCAAGTCATATTCAAGAAATAAATTGAACAAAATACTAGGAGAATACCAAAGTGTGTTGAATGACACATCACCTTTCTCACAAATTGGGTCCCTCAAACTAACCAAAGCAGACACCTAAGCTAAATAAAACTAAGAAATGAAACTAAACCCCTCGAGTCAAGGGACTCAAGGCAAACCTACAAACTGACTTTCTAGAGAAAACTAAACTAACAACTCCAATTTTTTAAGGAGTCACTAAATAAAAGCTTAAGTTAACTAACTCAAGGAAAACTAACCACTTGACTCCTAAAACATCTAAACTAACTGATAAAAAGGAAACCTAATCTAACCCTCCTAAACCAAATGGTCCAAGACAAACCTACTCTAACTATGTATAGGAGGCCTAAGCAGACAACACTTAAAAGAGCTATATACATACTAGACCTCACATAGTTTCTCAGGATATTCAAGAGTAATAAGGCTTGGGCAATGGTTCTCAATTTTGAAAATTTATCCTTATACTCCAAAAAAAAATTATACCCCATTTTCAAATCTAGGAAAATTATTGTATAAAATCAAGAGTTGGGGCAATTTGTTGGGACCATGATCAATCAATATGCAAGTTATCTTTCCTAGATCATCATAATAAAAAAAATAATGTTCATGACTTTCAACATTAAAAGTAGGGAAAGATACAACCTAGCATGCTTCATATTTAAATGGAACCTATAAATTCTCCTTAGCTTTAGGAGGCCAAAGTTGGTGATGGATCATCCTACTAGCATCAACATTGAGCTTGTGTGTGATCAAGGCTATATCAATCTAGAAATCATGTCCATGGAATGATGCTTGTGGAGGCTTGTCCTTGTATAACATGAATTTTGCATCCTTGTTAATCCCCTTGAGTGCATCCTCAAAAATCAAGGATTCCTTGATAATTTCCCCCTAAAATATTTTCTCAAGTTGTTCAAATGCAAAGTCCAACTGTAGCACTCCCATGAAATGTTCTTCATCCTCATCTTTTATGGGAGAAACTTGTTCATCTCTCAACATATCTTGCCAATCTTCACCAAGGACACTTCAAGCCTCATCATGTGACATGAAATTGCAAATTTCTTTCTCATTAAGAAAATCATGTAATTCCTCATATGGATATTCATCAAACATGGTTTTTTCAAAACTAATAGGAAGACTATCAAACATCCTCACGAATTGATCATCAAATAGCATGTCAGGTGGCAATATCTCTAGAGGTCGAAGTTGATGGTGAATCATACCACTTGCAACAACTAATCTATCTTAAAATGTCTTGGGCAATGAGTCTATTTGAATTTCTTCTTTGAGATCTTTAGCACTCTCCCCCCCCCACCACAAAGAATATGGTGGTGATGACATCTTGTATTACCTTGTCAAATTGCTCTTCATATCTAGATTCATTTATGATATCTTGTAATTCCTTGGTCAACTTTTCCACTTGATTACCATCCTCTCCAAGTACACATGAACTTCTTACAATTCATTCTCAAGAACTTCCTTTTGTAGCATGAATGAAAGTTTACCAATGATGCCTTCTTCGACATTGTGATTATCTTCTTGTAGTTTTTCAAGTGTTTCCAAATGTTAATCTCTTCTTGTTATCCTTTCTCTTCCTTGGATGAATCCAATTGCCTCCTTGATTCTCTTCTCAATGCCTCCTCTTGTGAAGTAATGCATGAGAGTTCATCTTCCTCTTGATTGTCTTGATTTTTAAGCTCCACCATGCTACCTTGTTGCAAATTGTTTTCCGTGGATAGTGATGTAACGTGCTCCTCATTTGATATCCAACTACTCCCTTTTGATGATTCCTCTATCCACAAGATTTGAAATTTGACTAAGTCTATGATATCTTGACATAATGGACAAGTAGATTCTGAATATCACAAGTCATGTACACTACACCAACGTTGGCACCAAGTATTTCCCCCATATTTGTTTCTTGTTTTTCTCTTGATATTTTCTTTGAACTTAAGGAACTCTTATTCTTATCTCACAAATATCACTTGTTTATGCACTTCTGAAAAAGAAATTCCTCCTTGCAATGCCAACTCCACCCTCAAAAGAATACCAAACAATGCATTTCCTCATGCTCAATGATACCATGTATTCTACACTATCCTCATGCTACAAGTTGAGATAACCCTACTGGATGTAATCACTTGTTCAAATCAAACCAAATTGAAAGAACATCAACCTACCCGTCCATTAAGAAACCTTTTCTTTTTTTGTTTTTCTGATTTATAATTTTTTTGGACTTTTCCAAGTTTTTCAATTTTTTCAGATTTTTCAACTTTTAAGATAGATCTTTTGTCTCAAATATAACTTTTTAAAGCTCATACTTGTTCATAATTCCATGAATGAACTTTGTTCAAGCCCTCCCTCTAGTGCCAATTTCTATTGATGTGAATTTTTTTCCAGTACAACATACAAAATCAAATACTTCATATTTCAAGATGAAATACCAAATCTCTCTCTCTCTCTCTCTCTCTCTCTCTCTCTCTCTCTCTCTCTCTCTCTCTCTCTCTCTCTCTCTCACACACACACACACACAAGGATGCTCATTATGATAAATAATGTAGATGAATTGTATGATCAAATGAGACAACCTCAAGGCTCCTTCTTAATTATGGTCTTTCACTCATTTTTATGATGTGATATGTTGATTATCACAAAGGGACTTATGGTATTCATTAAAGGGATATCAACTTGACTTTAACTTCTTCTCACCAAACAACATCCAACCAAATAACTTGAAAAGTAAAGGGTTTAGGAATTCTATTTAACTCTAAGAATGCAAGACAATTTTGATGATGGGGTGAGCCTCTAACCAATCTTTGCTTCGCCAAACCAACTAGGCATAGGAGGGTGCTATCTTCTATGGATGCAATGATTATTTTCACACTAGCAATGCTCATCCAAATACCCTATGAAGGTGCAATCTAAATGAACATCTCCAATAGAAGTTAAACACTTGCAATTTAGGCCCAAACTAACCTTACACCTTTACTTACAATCACCAAGTAACAAAAGGCATGGATACTAGCTTCACCATTTATCATCATTCACTACTTCTACTTAGCATGAAATAAAATCATAATCTCAGTGAGATATGAAAAGAACCATACAATACTCCAAATGATCATATATATCCACCATGAAGACCAACAATGAATAAAGAACAATTTTGGCAGTACTTTGGCAATGATTCTACAACATAACTCTATTACAAATGATGTGAGAAAGCATTTATATAGAGGCTCAATTACAATAAATGACCAAGATTGATTTGAAATCAAGGGCCAAGATTAAACCACATAAGCCCCAATTAGGGTTTTTATATAACCATAAATATTAAATGCCCACCGAATTACAATTAGGCACCACCATGTGGGCCAATAGAAAAATTACATGGTTTTCCAAGGACCAATGAGAAAATAGAATAAGTATAACAACTAGATAAGGTGCAATAACTCTGTGTGTGAATTTTGTACCTAGCTGTAGACACAACACTTTAGTAAAACATTAGAGGTTAGTAAAAACCAAAATCGTGCAACGAAATGGAAACTAAACTAACCAAGTGATTTACTGCCTTCTAGTAGGTGCGAGTATGATACTCTCAAATCAGACTGAGACCAGTGACAATGCAACACCTAAATGAAGGATTTAAATGTAAAATATGAAAGACTATGAATGCAGATTAAGCTATATTTTTGGTATTTTTTGTGCAATAATATGTACAAAAATTTGTATGAAGCTAAGCTATATGAATGAAATAGAATGCAGATTTGATCTAAAAATGTTATTAATGAGTATGAAACTATGAATATGAAACTATGTAAAAGCTAAATGATCAACTATGAAAGATCTCACAAATCGCCTGTCGCAAATGTGCAATCCTTCAATTGCCAATTCACCAGAGTAATTGTGCAAATTTGAGTTTCCTAATTATGAAGAGTTGAGCCTTGGTTTTATAGAAATCTAGGGCTTTGAGGATGCAAGAGAAAAGCCATAAATCACTCTTGATAAACTCAAGTTGATTTTTGAGTTATCAGGAAATTAGAGATAATGAACTCACAAAATCATGCAAAAGCATGCAAGAACAACTTTTTAACTCAAATCAGAAGTTTAGATCAGCTTTGAACTCAAAATAGAATGTTGAGTTTCCAAAAGTTAACAACTTGCATTAATTTCCTGATTTTGAGTTTAACTGCTCTTTGAATGTGCACAATTAATTATGAATTAATTAAATAAATAAAGTGATTTCTTCTCAACTTAACTGATTTTTGAATTAAAAATAATTGATTTATGGGTTAATAAATTATTAAATCAAACTTTTATTCAAAAACTATATTATTAAATTTGACAATTGACTTTAATTAATTAAATAGGAATTTAATCAATTAGTCATAAGATTTTAGATTTATTGTCAAAATTAAATAATACAATTTAGGAATAATTTAATTAAATTCAATTAAATAATTAAGTGGCAGTATTAAATCTAATTAATTAAATATTCAAAATATTCAATTAATCAAACTTTAGGATAAATAAGATTTATCGCCAAATAATTATTAAATTAAGAATAATTAGGATAAATAGGAATATTACTAGGAATATTTCCCAATGTAGAATTTAGGATAAATTTAATTAGGATTTGATAATGTGCAGATGTGCCTTAGGTTAGGACTTTGATGTCGATTTCGTTCAAATTGAAGATGTAGGAGGTTAATGAACCTATAGCCCAATTTTGGGGTATTACATTTTGGCCCTCTTTGAATCACTATGCGAAGCGCAGTGATTCAAAGAATAGTCTATGTTTGATATACGTATGAAACTAATTTGAAAGATGAACCGATTGTGAGACAAAAACTGATTGAAAGATTGGAAAAATGAGATACCGACCCCAGCCCAGAATGACTAGGAATTGAGATGATGCTAGCTATATCAACAATGAGCCGGTGATTACGAAAAAGTGCCAAAATGCCTAATTTTGAACCTTATGATTACGAAGAAGTCAGTGACTGATCCCAGACCTCAATGTCCTTGTATGAATCATATAGGTATCACATCCTAAACCCATCAGTTATGAAGAACCAAGGAAATAACACTAATGAACCGATGGTTACAAAAGCTAATACAATTTACAAGATAGATTTAGGATACCAGATTGATATGGATCTTGATGAATCTGATATGCCCCGAGAGATAATAGATTTTCCCCAAGCGACAAGGACTTTAGATGAATCAGCAACCAAACGTGGTTGTTGTCTTGATTACTAAGGAAAGATTTGATTACAGATTTAGATTACAGACTTTGAATGATGTGTAATACCATGCCCCCTTCGGGATGAAAATTGAAATCTGATAAGAAAATTCAGCGTTGAATGGTTTAGAAGCATGTTAATTGATTTGAGAAGTGTTTGTACACATCTGAGAACGCGTTCTGCATCATTTGGAGGTCCTTGGAGACCAAGTTTGACTAGGTTAAACCATGAGTTGACCATGGTTGACCAAGTTGAAATTTTGATAGTTTGATGTAAGATAATTTGTTAAGTTGAATTCTAGATTTTTGTGATGATTGAAGGTCGATTATGCAAGCAGTCAGACATCTTGGGTCCAAAAATTTTAAATCATAATTTTGACATAGTAAATAATCTCAGATTTCAATTTTGATCCCGAAAATGGGTTTAGAATGTCAAAATTAGCCAAGGGTGCAATTTTTGTGAAAAATGGAGCACTTTTGAAAATTAGGTCAAAAGCTATATAAAGGTCAAAAAGGTCATTTTCAATTCATTTTCACTGTTGACTTTTGAAAACCTTGTGGAGCCCTCTGAGTGAAAAAAATGGTAGAAATGAAAGTACCTATGTCTTCTCACCATTTTGAGCGCAGCCAGAGGCATCAAAGACCTTGACAGTATGGACATCCAGTAGGTGGACCTCTGTGCATCTCTGAAAATTCAATTTTTCTTTGTTTATAGCATTTTTAGCATATTTTTCATACGTTTTCAATTTTTAATTTTTGCATGCACAGAAACTCGTATGAATGTCCTTCTAGGCTCGTACGACTTTTCAATTCTAGTTAGGTTGTCGTATCATTATCCCCCAAGACTCGCATGAGAGGGACCCAAGAGTCGTATGATGTTTTGTCGGGTCCCTCCTAACTTGTACAAGGAGATATATAGTGTCGTATCATCATTGTTTGTCGTATGGTGACTAGTGAAAACTCGTACGAGTTTTACTACCAGTCTTCTTTGTCATTTGGAAAATAGTGAGCCCAAAACTCAATTCTAGGTCAAAATTTTGAATTTTCTGATCTTTGAGCTTGATTACTGTGTCCTTGAGCTACCTTCTAAAATAGCAAACTGTTCAATTCTTGTATTTTTAGCCTATTTTTCAACCAAATTACTGATAGGATTCCTTGTTTCTATGTTGTGTAGGTTACATATCCTGATGTTCATGTATGGATCTCACATCTAGCCACTTAGAGACTCTGTGTTTCCTTGCCTGATCCTATGAGAGTTCATCTTGCTTCATGCGGATTTGAGTATCTGATCCATTTACCCAAGATTAGGGTAAATCATGGACTCTTGACTGCGTTGATAGAGAGATTTCATTCTGAGACCCAGACATTCCACTTGCCGACTGGGGAGATCACTGTGACACCAGAGAATGTATACCATATACTGCACATTCCCTTCCATTCAGGTCAGCGTCCAGCTTATGTGAGTTTGGGGAACTTTGGATTACTAGCATTCAAACATCTTTTCAGAGATGACACTCAATTAACTAGTTCTATTTCCTGGGAGACCCTGGTACAGTGCTATGGTTAGTCCCATAGATTAGAGTGCATCCTTGCTAGGATGATAGGAGGTATTATCATGTCCTACCATCAACAGAACGGTCTTCTAATGGGCTAGGCCCCAATGGTTGCACGTCTGATGGTGACTCCTTTCGAGTTAGCCTGGGGTCAGTGTCTTCTAGCCCATATGTTCTCTAAGATGCATGAGGTAGTGTATCAGGAGAGAAAATCTTTTGCTTCTGGTGCTTTAGTTTTACAGATCTAGACGTGGGAGCATATCCCAATTTTGAGACCAGTGTGTCAGTCATAGAGGTAGCTGCAAGAGCCTATGATTTATTTTTATGCTGGATATGTCATACAGGGGCGCATGGGCCATGTAGAGTACTAGAGACAGTGTCTTGATGACATGACATTTGTACGATGGAGGCCCTATGTAGATATTGAGCCTTGGCCTACTGCACGAGAGCAATTTAGTTTCTTCTTTTAGAGTCAGGTGTTGATAGGATGATCATCCTCTGTACTAGAGAGATTTATTATTACTAGGGTGTGGTGATAGTATGGCTGAGTGTAAGATGCACCTTAGGATTATGCCACATATGCTTGGATAGCCCGTGAGCTCAGACTTGGATGGACCCCAAGCCTTTCTTATGCCTTGTGTTCATAGGAGTACAGTGGTATTATTGGTAGAGACTAGGAGTATAGACCTCAGGTTGTTGATGCCAGAGTGACAAATGGTTTTATCGCATGGCTCATTGATCATCTGGTCTATAGATTCTCTGACCCCATAGAGTTGATACCTTCCATGGAGGAGGCAATGGATGTTACTGGAGCTCTGATGAGACAGGGTCTGAGACCCACACAGGTTCCGATTGTGCACCCCACACCTCTGAGACTAAGAGTGATGGCTCCCCCACAAAGACCATCAAGACAGATGAAGCCCCCTCATCCCACTAGTTCTATAGTAGGTAGGCCTACAAGTGCATAGAGATGGACTAGGGGAGAGGATAGTACTTTAGGTAGTGTTGATACTGCTGAGGAGGTACTTGCAACTAAGCAGGTTGTAGGTGGTGATTCTGATCCATTACAGGAGGACACCAATTTTGATCTTGGTGTAGAGATTAGACATTGTAAGGTGTAAAGAGAAGATACTACAGAGCAGCCTGCGGTAGATACTGATATGCCGGCGGAAGATGTTGATCCCAGTGTTCCAATGACTACACAAGAGATTATGAGGAGACTCAGATTACAGGTCCGGGACCTGAAGGTTCACAGTGCTCACTGGGAGGAGAGGTTTCTAGAGGAAGATAGACAGCATGCTGAGCTTCATGGTGAGGTTTAGAGATTACAGGCAGAGGTTATTCATCAGACCTCTAGATCTACCTATTATGTTTCTACATACTACATTGTGGTACCACTTGCTCAGAGATTTCCTTCGTACTCTTAGTATATGATAGCATCAGAGGGAGTGAGAGCACCTAGAGCTGAGGCAGTACCAAATGCACCACCACCACCTCCACCAGACGGAGAGGATCAGGTTGACAGCTGATCTGTCATGATATTCTGATATTTTTGTTGCTCTTTTGATACTATTCTAACTTCTGATAGCTCACATGAGCTCATTCTTTTGTACATTGTGCTAGTAGTGCACCCTTGACTATTTCGAGTTTGATGATATATATATGAGATTGAGACTTTTGGTTGTGACTTCATGTGTACTTGTCATGTTTTTGATGTATGATGATATGATGTGATGCTTATGCTATGAGTAGAGTAGAATGTATGTATGGATTCCTACAATGCAATGATTTCTTTCAAATGTATGAATGTGATGCCAGTGCACTTGATTATGGAAAGTTTATGTATGGAAATGTATGTAATGCGATAGATGGAATGAATGATTATGAATATATAATGAAAATGCAACAATCCACATGATATGTTTTGCAGGTATTGATGAAGACAAGTACTCAGTCTTATGTCAGAAAGGATGTTTACCCCAGGATTGTGATGACTTGCATTTCTATGAGAAGACCTTCGTATGAGATTCAACTCTTCATGTTTAATTGAAGTATAGTTTTTAGAAGGATTGTTTGAATATTTTCAAGCAATTTGTGAGATCATGCAATCATGCAAAGTGTAAAATGACATGCAAAATGAAATGCAACCTAAGACCTAGGACCTAGTCATTGATCATGTGTTGGTCATTTGTCATCATTGAGTTTTTTTTTTTAGGTAACCAGATAAATCAATACAATGCCCACTAGTTAGGAAACTATGAACATATGAATATTGATTTGTATGTGCAAGAATCAATACAACACCCATTGGTTAGGCAACCATGGACATATGAATATTGATTTTATCTTCAGAATGTCAAATTAGATATAAGCACCAAGGCACAAACACCAGGATGACCTGAATATCATGTCCATTTTGATATAGCAATTTGTATAAGCATCAGAACATAAACGTCATGATGACCTAAATACACCTTGCGTAACAAACACATCAAGAAATCAAGAGATCATTCTAAATCCAATGTGAATTACCCGTAGTGACCCTTTATCATTCACATCCTTAGGTAAGATCTTGTTTCACAATAGGAGTAAGAACTTTCTCAAAAAGATAATAGTTAGATCAAACTTCCTTGAATTTTCCAGGTATCAATGGTCGAGGTATGCATGGCCATCCAATACGAGATAGAGGCTCTTACAAATGAACACCATTTCAATCTAGAATTTCCAATGTTGTTAGATTTTCACATACAAGGAGAAAACAAAGAAAAGATTATGCCCCCAATCATCACTCTCTAAATCCTATAAAGGACATCATCGAAGAGCTCGAAGGGACACAATATGCAAAAATCTCAATGTGAATCAGTAAGCATACAAGGAGATAAAAGTATGTAAAAGCATAGATTGTTTTCAATGTGATGTTTGATTGTGTTGTTATAGATGCAAAATCCTTTCTGGAGATGAGACAGACTGACTCAAATGAAGCTTCAAAGGACTCTGACTAGATATGTGTTGTCCTCAATTTTGAGATCACAAAATTGTGGCAACCCTACAGAATTTTTCTTGTCAATTCGTAGAAGTATCCTCTATGTTTTGAACGTTTTGATAAAGTGTTAATAAGGACAATTCGTTATCCCTAAATGACTCTTTGTGACACATGTTTCATGTGGTCTTTAAGTTTTTCCCTTTGTTTTTAATCTTGATTTTCCCTTGAGTGGATAGCCCTTCAAATTACGCTCGTTTCGAGCTAACTTAGACATCAAACGGAGTTCTACAACTCAAGTTATGATGAAAAAGGTGGGGTTTTTCATGCTAACTGCATATTCTTTAAAAATTCTTATAAAAGTGGGGTTTTTGAAGTTGATTGCACGAGTTTGAATTATTTTTAATATATTAAATAGATTTCAAAGTTCATTTTCAAATTTCAACTCATTTCGAGTTGATTTGACTATAGTTTTAACATTTTTGTGAAATTAGTTTTAAATCTTCTAATTTCATGTTACTTTATCTAAATACTATAGTTATGTATTAAAATTAATTCAAATTTAAAAGACTTAAGTGTTAAAAGTGTGGTTTTTGTTCTTCACTGCATATCATCCATGTGCAAAACACTTTTAAAATCTCACTTCGAAGTCTTTTTCATATTAAATACGTTGTTTTTATCAGTGACTGCATGTACATTTCATGTTTTCAATCATATGTAGTTGTATTTCTAAAGAGCGTATTTAATCCTTGCTAAAGTGTCATTTTTATATGCAACTGCATATTTAAAATAACATTTATAATCTTCCCATGTGGCTTTTTCATTATAAAAGTCATATTTTTGAAAGACATGTATATGCACTTCAAAAGTGCGTATACTCTTCTTTGTTTTATCTTCCCATGGTGTCAAATTTGAAATGAGTTACATATGTTATGTAAACTTTTTCTTTTTAAAACTTGTCTTTTCCTTATAACTTCCCCAAGGACGTCGAATTCCAAGTGCATTGCATATGTTTGAATGTCATACGCAAATGATTTTAAAAACAACGCTTTTAATATTCTCCTTATGGCGTCAAATTTAGTGAGCTTTGCATATAAAGTTCATATGCAAATGTATATCATTTTTACACTTCTCTTTATGGCGTTGATTTATGGAGCTACTACATATGTTGAAAAACATATGTAATAGCTTTTAAAAACAACGTTTTTAATAATATATTGTAGGTGTCAATTTTGGATGAGTTTACACATTTTATCAATGCAAAAACATATGTAATAGCTTTTAAAAATAACATTTTTAATGGTCTATTCTTGATGTCAATTTTGGAGGGCATTACATATGTGTGTTTTCTTTCAAACTTATGTTTTCAACCTTAAAGCTTTGATGTTGATTTATGGAGTTGCATATGTTGAAAAGCATGTGTAATGGCTTTTAAAAACAATGTTTTTAATGCCAAGTTCAAGGCGTCGAATTTGAAGGGTTTCATATACATGTATTTGCATTCAAATATGTGTTTTCAGCATTAAAAGATCTTGGACATTGATTTTCATATGCATTGCATATGCTGTTTGTAATACACAGCATATGTATTTTCATTAAAACAGTCCGCTCTTGATCATTTGCCTTCAAAATACTTCATTAAAGAGGGGTTTTTGAGCATCTTCAATCATTTTTCCAGCCTATGACTGATCTTGGTAAGTTTTTTGTTCTTTCTATGGATTTATTTTATCATTTTTGGTTGGATTTATGCCCTAGACGCCATTTTTCTTTCTCATTGCATATGCAAGAGAAATGGTCAACCGGTTGCTATTTCTTGGCATTTTTATTCTCATTCTTCCCCACTTAGCTATGTATGCTTATTGACTATCCAAATTTAAAGGAGAGAGACTAGGAATGTGATCTATTTATACTCTTTCTATCCAATCTTTTATAAATCTGAAAATCAATTGGATTTATTTTAGATTTGGCTCAAGATTTTGAGAGATTTTTATCTTGAAGATTGAGGTAATTTCTTCTTTACTCTTTTTCTTGTTTTCCTTCCAAAGTTGTTTCATTTACATGTAAAGCTTTCATTTTTTATTTACATGTGATTGAATCTATGTCTCTTCTACTTCTGTCTTCTATTCTCAAGATGCATATGCAAGAGCTTCATCTTTCTTGTATATGTAGTCGGGACTAAAAACCTCGTTCTTGAAAGAAACCGTCATAAAAGGAAAGCTTATTGATATGCACATGCATATCCGTTCCAAAAAGCCCATTTTCATGCATATACACACTCCATCCGCGCTTGTCTTACCATTGCCACATGACTTGAAATTCATGATGGTGGTTGCTTACACATTTGCTTATGATGAAAAACATAACAATTCATTTTAAGTAGATGTTATATCCACTCATTTCCATACATGTTTCCCTTCATAATTCTCACTGTCCACACATGCAATCACCTCCAAGAAACCCATTTTTGGGTCTTCCTTATCATTTTTGAGCTAAAATCCATTCACCTCTTCGCTATCCTAAAGTTTTCCAACCATTCCTCTTGTTCACACCATTCCAAAATCCATACTTGTACATCAAAAAGCATGCAATAGACCCATCCATGCTTATTTTTCTCACCTTACACTTGCTTTCCATTCATATGTAATACCCTCTAAAAAATTAGTTTTTGGTTTTTCTCACAACACCAAAAAAAGAAGAAGAAAAGGCCCGAAGGATTGAAAAGGAAAATCAAGAAAGTTTGAAATGTAAGAGGCAAAATTAAAAAGAATGATCTAAGATGGTGTTTCCTTCCTATGCTGACTATCCAGTTGTGCAACCAGGCTTGGATATAAATGTAAGGCAGGAAGATATCATTTCAGACTTAGGGGCTTTCATTTGGAATCAAAGAGAAGATGACACACACTATTCAGTTGCTTGGTCCATCTTGGAGGAAGAGGAGGAAGTTGATATTGAATTTGAAAGATAAAGACAAAGAATTGAAAGGAGGCTTAGAGAAAGATTGGAACGTGAGCAAAGAGAAAGGATACAAAGAGAAAGGGAAGCCCATATGAGAGCTCAAAGGCCACCCTTAAGAGAAATTCAACTTTGAGGGAATCAAATGAATCAAAATTAGAGCACAAGCTAGATAAGAAGATTGGATATTTCTCCCCATAAAGGTTTGAAAGACTACAATCAGAAAAATTCTTCCAAGGCAGAGATGGAAAGAAACAAACATGCTTCTCAAGAGACAACCAAAGATGTAGTTTCCTTTTCCAAATCAAGATGCTTTCACCAAACTAGAGCATATCAACCATCACACATCTTGTAGCGGCATGAAGACAAATGAAGGATGATGTAATAGGTGTTGTATCTTGTGAGGCACTTGGTATATTTTCATCATGTCTTTGTAATTTTTATTTGACATATGTAATTGCATCTGATAGTATCACATGCAATGTTGTAAGATGTAATCGATTTGCACATGCATTAGGCATGCAACTTTGAATAAGTCATAAGTTTTCTAGTAGTTAGTTGAATAAGTCAAAGTGGTTAAGGGTTTCCCCTTTTCTCTCCACTTTTCTCTCTTTTATTTTTCTATATAAAGGAGAGAATTCTTTGTAAATAGTTTCATCTTTTGTTGATGCAAGCAAGGCTATACTTGAGAACTTAGGTGATGAAAACTTTGTGTTTCATTGTATGAGTTATCAAAAGTGAATAAAAGTAACAAGATTCTTCAGACTTTGTGTTGTAGATCTTGAGATTGAATGGTGTTTTCTTACGTTGCATTGTTCAATCTTTCTTGAATTCATTTCTAAAGCTAAACTTGTATACAACATTGGAGGTTTCAATTCATCTTTTGCAAGACTTTGAGCTACAGGAGGGGAATTGCTATAATAGTAGTGGCTGCAAATACTAGGAGTTGAAGTCTTTGAGCTTCAATTTTAAGTATTTTTCTTTTATTTTCAGATTTATTAGTGAGAGACTTTGAGCCTCACTATTAGTTCTTGTTATCTCAAAATAGGATTAATTGCAAGAGACTTTGGGCCCTTGTATTAATTCACTATATATATTGTAACTGTTGTCTTAGGAGTTTCTCTTATGTCAATTACTAAGTCACCGGTATTATCGTAGCAGTAGGTAATCTTTGTAGAGTTCATAAGTTGTGTTTATCTGCAGATCTTTTCCTAAAAGAAGAGGAAAAGATTAGAAGTATCATCCTTATTTCATTCCAGTTGAAATCCTGTTGAAGCCACCTATGGTAAGAAGGGAGCCTCCCCTATTGCTGAGAGGAGAGATTTATCTCATTACACCATTGACTAAAGTTACTATTTTGTAAGGTGTAGTTTTAGTAGCTTACAAAATTTTTAGCCAACAATATGACACATCTAAGATACATTTGGAGGCCATAGGATATGACATTGATTGCCCCCAAGTTTGAACATTGATAGGATACAGACGCTTGAGCTGATTGGTGTACAGACTGACTTATTGAAAATAAGAATTTGAAAACAAATCGGGAAATATGTACAAACTAAAGCAAGACTGAAAACTAGGAAAGACCAAGATTGCGCTAATATATGGAGTATTTTGAAACAAGTGGCACCCATTTTCCAGGTTTTCACCATCTTGGCAGAGATTCTATTTTTCCTACCAAGGTGCCTGTTTCCAGGTTTTCACCAAGGCACTTTTTCTTTTTCTAATTTTTTTATATTTTTCCTTTTTCCAATTTTTTTTGATATTTTTGTTATTTTTTTTTATTTTTTTGTGAATCATCAAGGCACCTATTGCTAGGTTTTCACCAAGATGTTCATTTTTTCAGGACTTTTTCCAATATTTAAGATTTTTTCAGGATATTTTACCATACACTGAATGCCTTAGGCATAGAATTTCTTCAGATGGAGAACGTTGATTGGTTCTCAGAGTTGTTCTCCTTCAGTCATTGAGAGTTGATAGGCACCAGAGCCAAAAGTAGCAGTGATAATAAAGGGACCCAACTAGTTGGGTTCAAACTTCCCCTTGTGTTCTCTATGTGATTGATTTTTATGATTCTCTCTCAAGACTAGATCGTCAACCTGAAATTATCTATGTCTGACTTTCTTGTTGTAGCCTCTAGACATTCTCTTCTGATAGACTCTAAGATGATCATAAGCTACTTGTCTGCGCTCATCTAGCAGTTCAAGTTCTTGCAACCTAGACACTCTAGAGTCATCATCAATCACTAGACCATGCATTTTGATTCTTAGTGATGGGATTTCAACCTCAATAGGCAGTACCACTTCAAACCCATAAACTAAAGAGAATGGTGTAGCCCCAATGGGCATTTTGATACTTGTTCTATAGGCCCAAAGAGCTAGATTGATCATGAGATACAAGTCTCTTCCTATTTTATTAATTGTTCGGTGCAAGATTTTCAATAGATTCTTATTAGAAGCCTCTTCTTGTCCATTCCCTTGAGGATAGTAGATAGATGACCTATGTTGTGTAATTTTGAATTTGGCACATAGATCATCTAAGTCTTTGTTCTTAAATTGTCCACCATTATCTGTGACTATAGAATGTGGAATACCATACCGGCATATGATGTAGTTAAAGATGAACATAGATATTTATTTTCCAGTTGCTTGTGTTAAAGGGATTGCTTCTACTCATTTTGTGAAATAATATGTAGCTGTAATAATGTGGGTATGTCCATTAGAAGAATGAGGATGTATGGCTCCTATAAGATCAAATGCCCATTGATGAAAAGGCCATTGTGTAGTGAAAGGGATTAGATCTCTCCCTAGAGAATGAATTAAGTTTCCATGCACTTGACACTTTTGACAGTTCTTAGTAAACTTGATAGACTCTTTCTCCATTTTCGGCCAATAGTACCCAGCCCTAATAAGTTTTTGTGCTAGTGTTAAACCATTCGAGTGTGACCCACAAATACCATCATGGACTTCCTCTAACACACGTTGAGACTCTTCTCATTCTAAACATCTAAGTAGCGTACCATCTAGACCTCTTTTGTATAGATCATGATCAATGATGACATATCAAGAGGCATTACGGATAAGGTATCTCTTTTCATGATGATTAAAAGTATCAGGAATGATTTGTTCTTTGAGATATGAGAATAGGTTTTTATAGCAAGATGAATCATGACCTACAATAGTGCAAATCATGTGGGTATTAGGGGAGTCATATGCAGGATAAGATAGTGCTTCCACCAGGAACTCATAGCATAGCTCATGTTCAGGTTGTTGTAATAAAGTAGATAAGGTTGCCATTCGGCAGCCCTATTCTCAGTTCTAGGTATTTTCTCAAATGTGATAGATATGAAATATTTCTTTAGATCATCTACCATTCTCTTGTATGGAATGATCTTTTCATCCTTTGTTTGGTACACATCATTGACTTGATGTATTACAAGTTGTGAGTCTCCATGAATGTGTAATTATGTTACCTTCCACTCAATCACTATTTTCATACCATTCAAAAGGACTTCATATTCAGCAATATTATTTGTACAAGAAAATTTAATTCTAAATGCCTTAGGAATGGAGTATCCTTGAGGAGTGATAAACAAAATACCTACTCTAGATCCATTCTATGTATAGGAGCCATCAAAGAACAATTGCCATTCTCTAGAAGAAAGATTCATGATAGAGGAATCTGGAAATTCCATTTGCATTGGTGTGTCATCAAACAAAGGTGCATCTGTTAATTGATCAGAAATAACTTGGCCTTTAATAGCTTTTCTTTCAACATATTCAATGTCAAATTCACTTAAGAGCATGACCCATTTGGCTAATCTACTCGTGAGGGCAGCTTTTCTTAGTAGGTACTTTAGTGGATCAATCTTAGCTACCAGTTGCGTGGTATGAGCCAACATATAATGTCTCAATTTTTGTGATGTGAAAATCATAGCTAGACAAGCCTTTTCAATCATAGAATAGTTCTTTTGATATGCCACCAATGTTCTACTGATATAGTATATAGCTCTTTCCTTCTTGTTCTCATCATGCTATGCAAGAAATGCCCCTAGTGATGTATCTGTAGCAGAGACATATAAGATCAAAGGCTTCCCTTGAATGAGAGGCATCAAGATAGGAGGATTTGATAGATATTTCTTGATATGATTAAAATTCTTTTCACATTCCTCGCTCCATGAAAAGGTCACACCTTTATGTAATGTTTTTGTAAAAGGTTGTGATATGTCCGCTAATTGAGATATGAAGCGTCTGATAGATTGAACTCTCCCTTGCAATGTTCTCATTTGACTGATGTTTTTGGAAGGTTGCATCTCCATTATAGCCTTAAATTTAGCTGGATCTACTTCAATTCCTTTCTTTGAAATAATGTAGCCTAAAAGCTTTCTAGAAGTGACACCAAAAGCACACTTCTTAGGGTTTAGTCTGAGACTAAATTTTTCCATTCTATCTAGTATCTTGCTCAAGTAATTTAGATGTTTAGATCTTGTCATAGATTTTGCTAAAGTATCATCAACATAATCCTCCATAGTTTGGTGCATCATGTCATGAAAAATAGATGTCATAGCTCTCTGATATGTAGCATCAGCATTCTTAAGCCCAAATGGCATGACATTCCAGCAGAAGGTACCCCATGCACATGTGAAAGAAATTTTCTCTTGATCTTCTGGAGCAATTTTTATTTGATTATATCTAGAAAAACCATCCATTAAATAATACATCTCAAAGATCGCAGTCATGTCCACTATCATATCAATGTTAGGTAATGGAAAATCATCCTTAGGCCATGCCTTGTTTACATCTCTAAAATTTGTGCATACTCTTATTGATTTGTCTGGTTTTTAAATAGGTACAATATTAGAGATCCATTCTGCATAATCAATAACCTGGATAAATCCAGCTTTTAGGAGCTTCTCTAATTCAGCCTTTACCAAGAGTGCAACATGAGGATGCATCTTTCTCAACTTTTTCTTAACAGGTTTGACATTTGGAGCTATAGATAAATTTTGTATTATAATGATGAAGGGTGCTCCCCTTAATACCACAAACACATAACAGAAATAGAGAAACAACAGCAATATGCAAGAACAGAAAATTAGCTTCTTATTATCTCCACAAATGTGGAGTTACAAAATTTCAGAATTACAATATGCAAAGCCACATGGGCATTCCCTTACAATATTATGTAGGACAAAGCTTTGAATCAATACCAAGATCTACTACCCAGAACTATCCCAAACTGCCTAAGACAACACTACAGCCTTCCTTATATAGGTAATTTTCCACCGCCTGGGAAGGTTCCAGAATTTTAGCCAACAAGGCCGACCAAACTTAGAATTATTTTATTTTAAAATTTATTACATCAAAGTCGGCTCAAAATAACTTTTGAAACCCAAACAAAAATTTTGAAGGAAAATCATTTTCCGCCATTTCAGGTGACCCAACTTCCAAAGACCATAAGTCATCACCAATTGACCCGATTGACTATTATAACCCCATTCTGGAAAGGCCACGAAGTACTCTACAAGCTTGACTTGCGCAAATGTTTGTCACCCAAATTGTCAACCTCATCTAGGGCCTCTAAAGCCTTCAAAACTAAGTTCAAAGTTTCTGTACCCTATTGCCAATACCGAAAATCTTCAATATCTACAAAGCTAGACTTGATCTGTCAATGAAACTTTACTGGCAGGCTGATATGACCAAAATGAACCTCCAACGAAGAAATCAAAACATTCCAAGATCGGATGACCAACTTAATAAAAATAGCAAGTTTCCATAAATAGCAGCTCTGCACAAGATAGCCCTTATTGAAAACAAAACCAGAAATTTTTTATTTTTTTTTGGGTGATGCAAGATTTCTCTTACACCCAAGATGCTCTTGCATCATATAAGATTAGGATCCAACCCTGGCATATCTGAATATTTCCATGTAAAGTTGATCTTTTTCTCTGTTAAGAATGTTGTAAATTTTTTCTTTTCTTCTTCTAATAAAGATTGTGCTACATGGATCAACTGGGGTTCCTCTATCATTCCCAAGTTGATGTATTGAGTGGGCTCAATTAGAACTGTAGATCTTTCCTGTAAATGACTTGAAAGGACATCAAATATCTCATCCTTAGGCACCTCAGAGAGGTTTTCACCTTCAGATACATCTTTTATTTTTACTTGTGTAGGTTCCGAGACTGCCACAAAGTGGTTTTCACCCTCAGAACTCCTTTTCTTTTTATTCTTATTCTTATTTTTCTGACTAAGATACTTGATGTCTGACTCCATCATACTAATGCTCGGTTCACTAATGGAAGTCCTCATAGGCTCAACTACATTGAGGTAGCAAGCAAGGGTATAGTCATTGGGAAAGGTATAAATACATTGGTTCAAGTTTGTGGATGTTAGGTCAAGAAGGTCAGGGCATTGGATAGTCAAAGTGGTGAAAGATTAGGAAAGGGTGTTTATGGATATGGATCTATTATCATTGGTCCTAACCTGACGCTCGAGTTCAAAGGTGATATTACAACTTAAGACATTCAATTCATGAATAGGCTCAATGTCATCATGGAAATCCACTTTAGCCATCGGTGGATCAAACTCGATAAGTTCATCATTTTGCTCTATACTTACATTAGGTTTAGGTGCATATTGGTGAATAACATCAACATTTTTCTCTGTAATAAGCTCGTCTTCTTCTAGAATGGCTCCCCATTCATAGTCATTAGATTCTTCATCTATGCCTCTAGGAAATCTAAGAACATGAGTAAAGTTAGGATGAATACCCCAAGCAAGGTTACCCTCAAATTTTGATTTGAATTCATACTCATGAGAATCTATCTCAGAATAACTACCACCTTCCTCTTTGTCTATTTGATTGTCTTGGAGATTAGTTGGTTCTTGTGGTGCAACTATCTCTTGCTCTATAGTAGGTTCTTGTGTCTCTACTACATTAATTCTTTTTACTGGATCATCTTCAGCTTCAAGGAGGTCTTTTATTTCTTTAGGAAAATGCTCATAGGGAATGAGATCTTCAGTGGTGTCTAAATCATCACTATCAGATTGTTCTATTGTTTCTCCCTTTAGTTGATTCACTGTGGAAGGCTCAACCTGTTCTAAGACATGTGGGGAGTTCTTGCTAAGATAGAAAAGCTTCTTCTTGTATCCTAGACCTGTTGTATTCTTGTTTGCTTGGCCATAATGATCAAGAGGTGACAAAAGACCTTTACCCTATAGCCCTAGAGGTCCTTTTCCTTTATATCCCATTTTTGTGATCAATTTATCCCTGGGGCCATATGACTTAGAACGGATATTCAATATTTTAGCATCACATTTTTGAACCACTTGAGATTTAGATTCATCTTTGTATAGCCATGCGAGCATAGCTTCATCTTCTTCAAACTCCTATTTAGATACTTGTTCTACAAAAAAATTTCCTTTATATGCTTCAAGAGGTTCTTTAGACTCCTTTTTAGACTGTTTTAGAGTTTGTCCATAGGACTTAGGAGAGATAGGGAGAGATGTCAAAGATAAGACTGGCTCTATAGTATATTCTCCCATACCATTGTCTTTGATCTTAACCTCTTTAGAAGTGTCTTCCATCTTGGATGTGGATGCTACATCTGTTTGCTTAGTGGAAGATTCTCTATTATTGGGAACAAGTTTATCAACACTCTCTTTCAAGGTATTGCAAGTTGTATACAAATCAGCTGGAATCGTCACCTCTACTCATTCATAAGGAAATTTCAAGCACTGATGGTATGTAGAGGGAATAGCTTTCATCTCATGTATCCAAGGTCTCCCTAGAAGGATGTTGTAAGCCAAAGGTAGATCAAGAACTTGACATATAGTATCTCTAATGACAGGACCTTCTCTGAAAGGTAAGACAATAGTTCCCTTTGAAGATCTTTCTTGCTCATCATATGCTTTGATAGTTATCTTCTTCCTAGGATCAATGGCCATTTCTAAAAATCCCAATTGTGTAATCAAGCTGAAGGAACAAATGTTTAGACTAGCGCCCCCTTCTATCAACACAGTTTGACACGATGATTTTGGATCAAGACTTCAATATGCAAGGGCTGGTTATGCGGATGACTCAAGGAGTTATCATCTTCCTCTGAAAAGGAAATGTAATATGGAGACGTAAGATGACCAACCATAGTCTAGAATCTATCTAAATCAAGGTCATCAGGAACATTGGATCCCAGCAAAGCTTTGTCTAGAATGGCTCTATGAGCTGGAGATATCCGAAGCAACTCAAACATGGAGATTTTAGCATTTGTGTGCTGGAGTTGTTGAATAATATTGAATGAAGTAGGCCTCGTGTCTTTAGGATTTGAAGATTTAGATGTAGCCTTCTGTTTAGAAGTAGATGAAAGATTGAAAGGCACCTTAGGGACAATTGATGAATTTGACATTTATCCTTGCAGATGTGCTTGAGCTTGTGATCGAGTAACTGCATTAGCTGATCGATTTTCTCTATCTTTTCTCGCAATTGTGATGACATTGCAATGCTCAAATAGACATGGTTCAACCATATTGATAAAAATATGGTTTCCAGAGTAGGCATAATTGACTTTAGCACCCATATTAGGCTGAGAAGAAGGATCTTCTTTACCATGTTTAGGAAATGGTTCTGTGAATGTTGTATGATCATTATTGCTCTTATGATTATCAATCGTGATTTCTCCATTATCAATTTAGTCTTGTATGATGTGCTTCAAGAAAATGTAGTTATTAGTCTTATGACCTTTATTGCAATGGAATTCACAGAAATCGTTCTCTCTCCACCATTTTAGTTTAGGTTCAGGATCAAAGACTTTCATCTCAAGCAAGTAGATGATTTTTTTTCCAATAGTGTTTTCATGGAAAATTCCAAGACTTCTCCAAGAGGAGTGAATTTGCGATTAGAATTTGTAGCCCAAGGTTTGTAATCAGATGACTTTTTGTTGGACTCTATTGCTTTAGTTTTGAAAGCTTTGATGGCCTGGGTACCAACAGTGAGATTGAAAGCGGGTGCCTTAGATGGGGCACAGATAGTATCAACAATTCCATTTGTGACAACGCCTTTATTCTTGTTCCAATTTTTGTTTTTGTCTTTAGAACTAGATCTAGATTCATACTTGTCCTTTTGAAGTGTAATGTCTGCTTTTTTCACAAGTACTTTATCAATTTTGATCGCATTATCTACCATCTTATCAAAAGATGTATGATTTTGCATTTGCAAAGGGTAGTTGATTTCTGGAACAAGATTGTTGATGAATATTTCCAGCTTCTCAGTTTTGGGAATAGGTCTAGCATATAGAGAAAATTTCTTCCTCCATCTCTTGAGAAATGTCAGGAATGGTTCACCTAGATATTGTTTCAAATTACAAATGTCAATCATGGTGACTGGATGTTGAATATTGTAGGAGTATTTTTGATAGAATAGTTTGATTAACTCCTCAAAAGTTTTGATAGTGGAAGGCATTCTAGAGAACCAATGAATGGTTGCCCACTAATACATTTGGGGTGACATTGCGATAGCCATTTGCGACGGCAGGCAAATGTCATGTGGTTTTGCTCTTTTTTTTTCAAATATAGCCCGACACCGTCGCAATTTGCGACGACAATACATTTGTAACTGTCGCAATTGCGACGTTGTCGGGATATAAGCGCAAAATTTAAAAGGAACGTTGTCATGTGTGTTTTGAACAGCGCCGTAACCCTCCGCGAAATCACATCACGATATAACAGCAAACAAAATAAGAACGTTGTCATTTATGTTTTCAACAGCACCGTAACCCTCCGCGAAATCACATCGGGATATAAGGGCAAAAAAACAAGAACGTTGTCATTTGTGTTTTCAACAGCGCCAAGAGAGATTCCCTCCGCGAAATCACAGCTACAATTTCTGAGTACGTTGGGTTTATTTTTCTTTTGTCATTATTATGTAATCTGGTATTCAGCTGTTAGAGAGCTAAAATACCCAGAAATGAGGACATATCTATGTTGAATTTATTGTTAGCGGCTTTGGTTATTTAGAAGTTTAATTTTATTTGTTCATCTTTCAAGCACAAACGTTTTGTGGACCGTAACGTCTTCATTGTTTTGGGTATGCAGTGAAACAGCCCTAACTTGCAATTGCGATGTTGTTGGGATATAAGGGCAAAAAAAAAAAGGAACGTTGTCATTTGTGTTTTCAACAGCACCGTAACCCTCCACGAAATCACATCGGGATATAAGGGCAAAAAAAACAAGAACGTTGTCATTTGTGTTTTCAACAACGCCGAGAGAGATTCCCTCCGTGAAATCACAGCTACAATTTCTGAGTACGTTGGGTTTATTTTTCTTTTGTCATTATTATGTAATCTGGTATTCAGCTGTTAGAGAGCTAAAATACCCAGAAATGAGGACATATCTGTGTTGAATTTATTGTTAGCGGCTTTGGTTATTTAGAAGTTTAATTTTATTTGTTCATCTTTCAAGCACAAACGTTTTGTGGACTGTAATGTCTTCATTGTTTCGGGTATGCAATGAAACAGCCCTAACTTGCGACTACCTTCACGGTACTTGTGTACATTATCATGTTGTCTTTACAGTGACTGTCCTCATTCAAGTGGCAATTACACAAGGGACAGTCACTGTGAGATGTCCTCATTTGTGACAAGGACAGTCACACTTAGGACATCTCATAGTGATATTCCCTTGTGTAATTTCCACTTGAATGTATTGCTATTGAACCACATTAATGCTTTTCTTCTTCAACAAATGAGGATAGTCACTGTAAAGACAACATGATAATGTACACAATTACCAAAAAATGATCTTGTTAATTGATGTAACACTTTGTCTTGCTCACTCCCTATCCTTCACTAGGGTCTCTTTAGGCCAATGTTTTGACTTGATAGGGTACTTAACTATCCCTACACTCTTTAGGTATCTCTACCCAAGATCCCACTCCTTCAACTAGTGCACACCAACAAGAAATACAACGAACTCTGCTCAATACCAATCTAGCTACTAGGACACTCCTAGTCTTGTCTTCACAAATTGAAACACATTCAACTAGAACTTTACTCCATGGAGAGGCTGGCCACTAGGACCTCTATTGGTTTCAATATTACTCCTTCACCTATACTTTTCATTAGTACTTCAATCCGGTTCATCAAACCATGCATGCCAATTGCACCCAAAAATAGGCTGCTAGCAATTAGGCCTTTGTCAAGCCTTTTTGTTTATATTAAGCCACCTAAAGGGCTTAGGATTCAGATGCCCTTTATTGAGAACTCCAAGATATCTAAGGTCTTCTCCTCCTATATTTTTTGTACACCAACTGCTACAGCCATGCCTGAAAACAAGTATTTTGACACAACTTGGACAGTCTGACTAAGAGTTTGTTTTCTTAGCAGCCAAAGAAACTCACCCAATCTTCTAATTTGACTTGGGGCTTCTTTAGATGTGTGTCTACCTCTCCATGAGATTTTAGTTGAAGCAACCAATGCATTCAACTTGTTGTAATCTTCTTGTAATGATTTGTCATCCCTAACTGTGCTCAACTGACTCACCTAGGACATCATTGCAAACATAGAAAATGAGCTTCCCAGGGCCCCTCCTTCCAAACATATAGTACATGGAGTCTCCTCACCCATTCCAAGAGCCCGTACAAAATTGACAATGGAATGATGAGCTAAGACTCCATTTGTTCAACCTGCCTGGTTCAAACCAATGATAGGGTACTTAACAAAAGAATTAACAAACTAGTTGGAATGCTTCAAAACTCAAAAAAAACACAACACAGAATAAAAAAACAACTTGTACTAACTTTTCCAATAGACACTGCGAGCTATCTAATCCATTAATCAACTGAAAACAAAGAAACAAAAAAACTCAAGAATTCACTAAAACCGTGTTACTCTACAAATCTTCTTAATTCCAAATGTTTTTCCCCCCAACCTTTTGCACAGATCGATGGAGGCCTCTTATAGTTGATCTGATGCCTAATTCAATGGTTTCATATAGTTACATAACCATCTTACTCGAAAATGCTCCCTTGCACAAATGTTGTCAATGTTGTGAATGACAACATTGACAACTTGTTACAACCTTTGGGATTTTGGTTCAAAACTTATTGTTCAAACACCATAAGACCCTAACCATGACTTAGTTAGGCTATTTAGACCTCACATAGGCCACTTCTACACTTCTTTGCCCAATTTGACCCCTAAATGCTTCATTCCCACTTTTGCCACAATATTGGTAACTTGGGTACAAATTGGCACTTGCCTTCACAAAGGTCACACATGAGGACATCTCACAGTGATCGATTGTCCCTTGTGTAATTTCCACTTGAATGTATTGCTATTGAACCACATTAATGCTTTTCTTCTTCAACAAATGAGGACAGTCACTCTAAAGACAACATGATAATGTACACTCACTGTAAGGACAGTCACAAATGAGGACATCTCACAGTGACTGTCCCTTGTGTAATTGTCGCTTGAATGTATTGCTATTGAACCACATTAATGCTTTTCTTCTTCAACAAATGAGGACAGTCACTCTAAAGACAACATGATAATGTACACTCACTGTAAGGATAGTCACAAATGAGGACATCTCACAGTGACTGTCCCTTGTGTAATTGCTTCTTGAATTACACAAGGGACAGTCATTGTGAGATGTCCTCATTTGTGACAAGGACAGTCACACATGAGGACATCTCACAGTGATTGTCCCTTGTGTAATTGCCACTTGAATGTATTGCTATTGAACCACATTAATGCTTTTCTTCTTCAACAAATGAGGACAGTCACTCTAAAGACAACATGATAATGTACACTCACTGTAAGGACAGTCACAAATGAGGACATCTCACAGTGACTGTCCCTTGTGTAATTTCCGCTTGAATTACATAAGGGACAGTCATTGTGAGATGTCCTCATTTGTGACAAGGATAGTCACACATGAGGACATCTCACAGTGATTGTCCCTTGTGTAATTGTCACTTGAATGTATTGCTATTGAACCACATTAATGCTTTTCTTCTTCAAAAAATGAGGACAGTCACTCTAAAGACAACATGATAATGTACACTCACTGTAAGGACAGTCACAAATGAGGACATGTCACAGTGACTGTCCCTTGTGTAATTGCCGCTTGAATTACACAAGGGACAGTCATTGTGAGATGTCCTCATTTGTGACAAGGACAGTCACACATGAGGACATCTCACCGTGATTGTCTGTAATGTCCCCTTTTTGGCTAACTTGGAAAACAGGAACAATTACTCCACTTCTCAGACTTACTCTATCAGATACTTACAATTAAACTAAGTAATGGAGGTTACTTAAGATATCAACCGCTATTTCAGGTTCAATCACAATATGTGTGCAAGATGATATTGATACCAATATGTTTAATAGCACTGTCGGATATAATGATATGAAATATGCTATGAATATGATGTTTCCTATCACTTATAGTGATAGTATAATGATGGTATGTCTGATATAAACAATATCGATATACAATCAATAAGTATTGCTTACAGCAATGTATTTGCTGTGTCTGATATGATGATGTAATTATGCAAATGTGTAATATCGCTATGAGTGATATGTTGCTATTTCAGATTCTGAATTATATGCTTGCAACTTCAAATATTGATGCTGTTTCTGACTATCCTTTCTATCTGTGCAATCATGGTGTTGTCTCTGATCTGCAATGATAAACTTGAAACCAAACTGCCAAAGGCAGATGCTCTATTGAGTATATCCAAATATGGATAAGTAAATAAAGTTCTAATGATGCCTTGAGTGACTGACGAGAATGCATTCTTATATTGTCTTTAACAAATGAAGAGATGCTATGAATGAGACGTGTCTTGTTTCTTCCTCCATGTCCCTTTGTTAAGCACACCTTTCCATAATCCGAAAGTTCACATAATATTATTTCATTATTTTCTGATCATAGATAACTCCCAGATTGACTCAATATCAAATCTTTTTATGAAGGTAATCTTCCCTAATTGGTAGTGCAACCAGTAGTTAACATCCATTGTGTTTGTATTAGTTTGGTCTAACTATCATTAGTATTTAGTCAATCGATATTAACTCTTGCCTTATCCCATATTGTTATGATGATATCCAATCTTTCTACTCTGATATAAGTCGATATCATTTTCTGATAATTGTCCATTTATTGGTTGATTGCTGGTAATGGAGTTTGATCTTCAAATTGACTTCCATTCCTGTTAATACTTAAGGATACATTGTACTTATTATCCATGACTGATGCCTCATTCATCAATAGCTTGTGATATAATCACTGATGCTTTTGTGTTTCTACAAGATGTGGTTTATCTCAGACAATCGATAATCTTTCAATCCTTTAGTCGATATCCTCCTATGTGGTGTCTATTGATATAGATAGTAGAATTCAATCTAGTTTATGTTATTGTCATGATAACATAGGAAGTGATGGTGCATATTTGCTAGCGGGTCTTCATGTTTGATATTGCTTTATCGGATATGTCATTGTCTAAACTTGTGCAATTAATGATTATTTATAATATATGAATGGTTATCCTTCTTGCTTATCAATACATCTTCTGAAACCCATAGCGACCTATCCCTTATTCATATCATGTTGATCTTGACTTCATAGTATTTGGTTCATTAATCATCCTCTCATGGTATCGATGTGTAATGACTAGTGATTGTTGTATCACTTCTTCGTTCCTCATCGTGATAGATAATGCAGATGTTTAATGTAGATGTATATCGATTACAGATATTCGATATTGCTTTAAACGTTATTATTATTATTATTATATTTATTAATGTTATTGTTATTATTAAATATTATAATTAATGATGTTAGTAATATTAATAATATTATAATAAATATTATTATAGTGATAACATATTGTTTTATATTGAGAGGTTTATTAATATTATTTATATATTAAAATTATTATATCAATAATTGATTTAATATTATTACTTAATATATTATTATAATATAATATATATAATTTATTAATAATTATTTATTATTAATTTATATTATAATTATAATCATAATTATATTATTTATTAATATTTTAATATTATTTAATTAACATATTACTTATTATGCTAACTATATATTATTATTATCTTTTGATAATAATTATATATTATTGTTATATACCGTTAATAATAGATTATTATATATCATCTAATCATTTTATTATTATACTAAGTTCAATATGTCACGGCTCATGACATTGTCCCTTGTGTAATTGCCACTTGAATGTATTGCTATTGAACCACATTAATGCTTTTCTTCTTCAACAAATGAGGACAGTCACTCTAAAGACAACATGATAATGTACACTCATTGTAAGGACAGTCACAAATGAGGACATCTCACAGTGACTGTCCCTTGTGTAATTGCCACTTGAATTACACAAGGGACAGTCATTGTGAGATGTCCTCATTTGTGACAAGGACAGTCACACATGAGGACATCTCACAGTGATTGTCCCTTGTGTAATTGCCACTTGAATGTATTGCTATTCAACCACATTAATGCTTTTCTTCTTCAACAAATGAGGACAGTCACTCTAAAGACACCATGATAATGTACACTCACTGTAAGGACAGTCACAAATGAGGACATCTCATAGTGACTGTCCCTTGTGTAATTGCCACTTGAATGTATTGCTATTCAGCCACATTAATGCTTTTCTTCTTCAACAAATGAGGATAGTCACTCTAAGGACAACATGATAATGTACACTCACTGTAAGTGTACATTATCATGTTGTATTACAAATGGACCTTATGTTGGTCGGGATATAAGTGCAAAAAAAAAAAGGAACGTTGTCATTTGTGTTTTCATTTGCTGTTAGAGAGCTAAAATACCCAGAAATGAGGACATATCTGTGTTGAATTTATTGTTAGCGGCTTTGGTTATTTAGAATGCTTCCCCACAATACTTAATTACACAAGGGACAGTCACTGTGAGATGTCCTCATTTGTGACAAGGACAGTCACACATGAGGACATCTCACAGTGACTGTCCCTTGTGTAATTGCCACTTGAATGTATTGCTATTCAGCCACATTTATGGGCCCGTTTGGACCACGACACACAGTAGCATCTACAGAGAAGAATATCCCAGGTGTAACAAGTTGTAAGAATATACCAACAGTTCTAAGAAGTTCCCTAGCACGTAGTAGCATCTACAGAGAAGAATATACAACATGAGGGCAGCCACTGTAAAGACAACATGATAATGTACACTCATTGTATGTGTACATTATCATGTTGTCTTTACAATGACTGACCTCATTCAAGTGGCAATTACACAAGGGACAGTCACTGTGAGATGTCCTCATTTGTGACAAGGACAGTCACACATGAGGATATCTCACAGTGACTGTCCCTTGTGTAAGCCACTTGAATGTATTGCTATTCAACCACATTTATGGGCCCGTTTGGACCACGGCACACAGTAGCATCTACAGAGAAGAATATCCCAGGTGTAACAAGTTGTAAGAATATACCAACAGTTCTAAGAAGTTCCCTAGCACATAGTAGCATCTTCTAATTGTCTATACCACTTCACAAGGTATTGTTTGCACACATTGTTTTTGGTTCTTTTGATGACCCTTGTTTTGAAATTGCTATTAGGCCTTGTAGCTTATATGTTTTGACTGCTGGAGAGCTTCTAAAGCTAAGCAAGAAGACCATTGCACGAGTTATAGCCGCGCGCTCAGGTTTGAAAATTGTATATTTTTTAATCTAATGTATATTTTAATCCTTTTGCCATGTCATGTAATATGTCTTGCCTTGTAGCTTATATGTTTTGAAATTGCTGTTAGGCCTTGTAGCTTATATGTTTTGATTGCTAGAGAGCTTCTAGAGCTAAGCAAGAAGGCCTTGTAGCTTATATGTTTTGTGTACTTTTGACAATTTTGCTTAGTCACTGAAAGTTGTAGACCGAAGTTTTCATAGCCCAATTTTTGCTTCCTGCGAAGAACGATCATGTCAGATAATATAAGTGAAGAACAAAATAGGGAGACAATCGCTAGATTGTGGTCTAAATTGAAAAGAAAAGGTGATGGAAAATGTTATTGTCCCTGCAAAATTTGTAAGGGCTTAAACCGTAGAAGATTGCTAATCAAAACAGTTAAGAGACATTGTAGGGAGAATGGTCACATTGAAGGGGGGCATGACTATCATCCACTGGTAAGTTGTTCATTATATCATTTTAACAATTTATATACATATGAAATCACTTGATGATGAGTTGAAGATCATGGTTTATTTATGTTAATCAATTTTATATAGGTTGATCTCCCCAGGGAAGTACATGATATGGAGGAACATGGGGGTGCGAATATCCAAGGTGAAGATAATGATCCCATGGAAGATGACGATCATGCGCCAGAAAACACAATTGAAGATGATGGTATAAATACATTGATCCATGACACATTTAGTCCAAGCGGATCTGATCATGATGATGATGATAGCCTTGATGTACCTCTACTTGAGAAGGCATACGAGCCCCTATACAAAGACTCCCAAACAACTCTTCTCTCTGCTGTATTGTTGTTGTTGAACTTGAAGGTTATGAATGGTTTATCCAACATAACAATGTCACGTATGTTAAGGTATGTCATATATGTCTTTATAGTTAACAAAGGGTGAATAATGTACCACTAATATTGTTTATATTAACAACTTATATTTTTTGCTGTAGATTGATAGGCGAGTTTTTGTTACCACCATCAAATATTCTACCTCACTCATATCGAGAATTATCTGCTATTATGAAAGATATTGGAATGGAGTATCAAGCAATACATGCTTGTCCCAATGATCATATTATATATTATAAAGAACATGAATTTGCAACACAATGCCCTGTATGTCATACGAGTAGATATCGAACAGATCGAATAACAAAAAAGGTGCCTCACAAGGTTCTTCGTTACATCCCCATTATTCCACGGATGCGACAATTATTCAGGTGTACTAGCTTGGCACAATTTATGGATTACCATGCACGCAATAGAAGTCGAGATGACATTATTCGAATCCCTGCGGATGGTTCGGCATTTATGCACATAGAGGAAAAGTGGCAACACTTCAAAGAAGAACCTCGTAATCTCAGGCTTTCATTGGCAGCGGATGGTGTCAATCCATTTGGAGAGATGAGATCTGTTTGCTCGGTGTGGCCTGTTTTTGTTATCAACAATAACATTCCTCCGTGGATGTCAATAAAGAGGGAGCACATTATGTTGGCAATGATTGTTCCAGGTATTTTATCATTTGATAGTTATTAATTTACATGTACTTACAAATCTTACAGTAAAATGGTCACAATAATTATGTAATGTTACTGTTCATTCAAGTAGGTAAATATCAAGTTAAAGATATGAATGTATATATTGAGCCTCTTATTGACGAGTTGGTGGAGTTATGGAACGGTGTCACTATGTATGACGTGTCTAGACCAATAGGAAAAAGACAATTTCAATTCCATGCAATACTTGTATGGACAATACATGATGCCCCAGGGCTAACACATTTTTGTGGTATGTTATAGTGAATTCAAGTTGCGCATGATAATTCTAATTATAAAAATCAACATATTTAATAATCCAATTATATCATTATCTTGTAGGTCTTCAAACAAAGGGAAAATTTGCATGTCCAGTTTGTGGTCCAAAGATGAAATCTCGTCATTCAAAAAGTTTAGGAAAGCATGTGTTTGATGAGTACAGACACTTCCTCCACAGGAATCATAAGTATCGAAGTATGGAAAAACATCTTTTCAATGGGAAAGAAGAGACTACATCAAAGCCACGAAGAATGACACCTCGCCTATGGAAGTTGGAATATAATAGAATTAATCGTCGAGGTAATGTCGTTCCACTTAATGGTTTATGTTTTTAATTTATATATTTCTATTGTGATTTTTGTTTACTAATTATGTAATTGATGATCGTGAAGGTCGTCAAGGCACTACTGACAACCTTCCAAAGGGACTAAAAAGCTATCCCAAACAATTTAGTAGGTTGCCCTACTACGAGGACCTACAAATTGTGCATTTGTTTGATCTTATGCATGTTGGAAAGAATATAACAGAGACATTGTGGAAAATACTGGATGGAAGGCGTGACAAAGAAAAAATTGTCAAAATTTGTAATGACATTCATGAATCCAATCATGCACTGAAGAATTTCATTCACTCAAATAGCAATAGAGATCAGATTAATATAAGTGCCCTTCCTTGGTTATTAACGGAGCAGCAAAGTGATGCCATAAAAGAAGTCATACGAAAAATTTGATTTCCCACAGGATTTGCTGGGAACATAAGCAATCTCATATCAAAGAAAAGTGAATTTGGGCCAGGGCTCAAAATGCATGATTGGCATACTTTCATCAAGGTAAGTTATGTTCTTCTGTATTTACAATATATTCATAAACTACGTGTACTATTCATTATGTTATGTTAGAAAATAATGAAATGATTGGTTTATAATTACTGCAGTACGTGCTACCTCTATCTCTCCCAGAGCACTTCAACAATAACATCAAACAAGTGATATATGATCTTGGAAAATACATGAGGTAAGCAGTAATATCTGTTCAATTTGTTGTATATATTTATTATATTCGCGATTTGTTTTTCTTGCTATGTAATCTATTGTATATTATTTTGTAAAGTCTCGTATTTATATATTTTTTGTGACTTGAATCTCTTAATGTAGGTGGTTGTCATCTAAAGAAATCCATAAAGAAGATATAAACTATTGGAAGAGAAGAATTCCTCATTTATTGTGTGAAATGCAAAAGTGTCTACCTCCAACTTTTTTCAATGCACAAGAACACTACCTCATACACCAAGTTGAGGAGATTGAATTGTGTGGACCTGCACACACTAGGTCAATGTGGATGGTTGAGAGGCACTTGAAATCTTTGAAGGCTTTGGTTCGACAAAGAGCACATCCTGAGGGTTCTATGGTAGAGGGATACATGGTATACCAGACTATGGTGTACATTACTGAATATCTTCCTAAGTTTGCTTCAAATATCCATGTAGATCGCATTTGGGATCTCGACCCTTTTAAAAAATTCAAAGGGGAGTACTTGATGGGGAAAGGTAGATTGAGGAAAGTGACAGGTAATAAATTATAAGATGTTATTGTAATAAATTATTTCTTAATCTTCAAAATAAATCGGTTGTAAGTCGTCTATTTTTTTTTTGTACAATTGCTCGAGAGTGGGATGCACTACATTTGTATATTGCAAACAATCTTGATTGGATGACGGTATGGATTGAACGATGTCAACATTCTGGTCACACATTAACATGGGAAGGTGTATCTTCATTGGTTAAAGAAGCTCATCGTAATGGAGATTCTAATGTTACGCAAAGGGAAATAGATTTAGCATATGGTTTAAGAGATTTCCAGGTACGTACAAAATTATTAATCACCCGTATGTTTATCAACTCACGATATAATAATTTTGACATGTTTCACATATTATTGTAGGTTAAACACCACAAGGGTATGTTCTGTAATGGTCAAAAATTTCACGTCAAAGTGTTGGATGACACGAAGAAAACTTGTGATTCTGGAATAACTGCAGTCTTTCAAGTGACTAATATTTCATCTAGAAATGACTTAGATCCTCAAGAGTCTAAAAATCAATACTATGGCATTTTGGATGATATACTTGAGTGCAACTTTAGTTCCTTCAAATTAGTACTCTTCGTTGTCAAATGGTACAGGCTACGACTTAATCCAAATGATCCTAATAGAACTGTTATTGAACATGATAATGGATTTACAATGGTTAATACAAGGTCGTTTGAGCCAGTTGGGGATGAGCCCTATGTTCTTCCAAGCCAATGTGAACAGGTATTTTACTCAGAGGTTTCACATAAACCGGGTTGGTCATTTGTTGTTAGACATGAACCGAGAGGAAGGCCGATAAAGTATAATGCGATGGAAGAAGAAGATACCGAAGAAGTATAAGATGATGTAGATGATGATCACGATCGACAATTATTGGATGATGTTCCTGAGACAAATTTTCATGAAGAAGAAGAAGAAGATGATGCTGCTACTGATGATGATGATGAAGATGATGTTGATGTTGATGATGATGATGTTGATGATGATGAAAACGACGACGACGACGACGACGATGATGATGACGACAATGACGAGGATGATGATGATGATGATGATGATGATGATGATGAGGATGATGATGATGAAATTTAAAGGTATGCCATCAATCCTTAATGTATTTAATATTCATTTCTTGATAGAAATATATTTGTCTTAAATGGTTACATAGTTTATTCATTATCTATTTAAAAGCTATAAGTGTTATAATGTGTACGTTTTAATGTTTTTAATTTTTATGTGATGCTTATGATGGATGTGATTATGATTATGATGTGATTATGCTCACGATAATTGAATTACATTTGCAGGAAATTGAACCCCTTTCAAGAGCATCCCGCACAGTCTCAGGTAATTAAAGAGCGCCACAGTTATGTTCTTTAAAATAATTAAATACTTGTAACAATTATAATTAAATATTTTAAATTTAACTCTTTTATTTGTTATTGTAGAGGACCCCCCTTTGCAGCAGCATAGGAATTTGAGATCATCAAGAACAAAGAACAAAACAACTGATGAGGGGGGTATTGATGATAACACTGATGCTCCTCTTAGAGCTTACATAGAAAAAAAAATTAGAAAGAGAAAAAAGAAATGATTGTCATCTAAATACCTTAATTGATAATGACTGAATTTTATGTCTCAATGAATTTAATTATGTGCTAATGAATGTTCATGAATTATGTGTTTATTTTCATATTGATGAATGTTGTGTGTTAACGAATCTAATGTGTTAATGAATGTTATCATGTGATATTGATTGAATGTTACATTTTATTAATAATTGAAAGAATGAATGAATGTTAGATGTTAACGGGGAATGTAGAGTGATGTTAGGGGGAGGGGGGTGGGGCCAAATGAGCTTCCACCTTCACGTGGTTGGCCCTGTTTAGTAGAGAATATTAAACTATATTCTCGAAACAAAGTGAAGCTCAATAAGATACTAAATGAGTCAAAATGGTTATCAAGGTCCTCTATCCATAAGATACTTGTAGTCAAAATGGTTATTAATAAGATACTTGTAGTCAAAATGGTTATCTAGGTCCTCTATCCATTCCATAAGTTCTTCACCATTCAAACTTCCTCCATAACAAGGAATGTGCTCTAGGTTAGTCATGAAGCCTAGCATGGACTCTCTGTCAGATAGAGCCACTATTTCAGAGCCTTTTTTGTGCATTTCCTTCAAGCACTGTACAGTGTACGGATGTGAAAGGGAGGGCAGACCAGTGTGGAAGTTAGAGTATTTATATCTTATGCTTTGAGAGTTTATTTGGTAGATTCAAGACACCTTATATCAAAGTTATTCCTTTTTCTTATCTGTTGTTCTGTCAAACCCTCATTTTTGGGGTTATTGCATTCAAATGGCCTTAACTTGCAAATAAACCATAGGATATCCTCTGTTCTTTGTAAAATGCAAGTTAAGGGGGTTTATTTTCATATTTTAAAAGCTTTGGAACAGGATACTAAGCCAGAGAATTTCAAGAGCAAGCCCTAGGTCAAGAATCTCAATGTTCTTGACTAGGAGTTGATGGATTATGCAAGATCAGAGGGTAGAGGCAATTAAAGGACCTCAAACCTTGTTGAATCTAGATCTTTAGAGCATGGTGGACATCTTCAAACTCTGATCTTGGTTTCATGCACCCATTTTCAATGCCTTGTTTTGGAACCCACACCCAAAGGCATGCATTAGGTCTGCGGACTCAATAAGGACATTGATATGCTCTGGAGTGGAGTCAAGGTCTGGGAGTTGGAGGATTGTTAGAACATCAAAAAGGGTACTCAAAAAACATATAAGTTCATAAGGTCCTTTGTCAAATTGAAGAGTTATTGCTGCAGAACAGGTTTTGGAGACCTACTAGAGTCACTAGGTCTATTTGGACCCGTTTGGACCACGACACACAGTAGCATCTACAGAGAAGAAGTTTGGTATGCAATGGTCTTGAAACTTCCTGAGAAATTCTTGGTATGCATTTGTGTGGTGCAAAAACTTCGTTGAAAGAGAAAAAGAAGAAAAGAATAGAAATGATTTTTTTTCTTTTTATGTCATATATTGTAACCAGCTACTTATAACTTGCAAAAATTATTATAACCATTTGAAATTGAAACTTAGTTTAATGTGAAACTGAGAACTGCTTTATTAGAGCTTTCTGTGATTTAGATTCAGACATCAAGAACATTGTTTGCCTAATATTGTGATTAATGTTTATTTATTAATATCTCATACTGACAAACAATTGATAATTGTAGGGAAAACGTCATTGGGGGTCTTTGAGGATCCACCAGAAGCCAAGGAGAAAATGTATTCAAATGCTAAAGATGGTGTAACAGTCCTTACAGCTGTTGAACCTTGCTGTGTACTTCATCTCCGATTCTCCAAGTTCAACAGTACTGTGGTATTCCTTTGGATACTTCTAATGGTAAATTTCAGACATCAAGTTCTTTTCGTATGAAACTACTACATTTGTAATCTGTAGTTTTAAACTTTTAGTTTATAAATGTTCATCAGCTTTAGTTCGTATGCTGCCATTTCAAGTATGATTAATGAAGTTACCTTTATCACAGGATGAAAGTGAGCAGTCAGCATACTGGTACGGAGCTGGCAGCATTGATACGGTGACTAGGGCATCGTTTAATGGTGGTATTGTGTTTTCCCGTATTTAGGGCATCGGCCTTTTGAAGCATTGCCTTCATCTTTCTTAAGTCTGAGTTTTAAGTTTGTTTATCTCTCTCGGCGCTGTTGAAAATACAAATGACAACGTTCTTGTTTGTTTTGCCCTTATATCCCGATGTGATTTCACGGAGGGTTACGGCGCTGTTGAAAACACAAATGAAAACACAAATCCCTTGTGTAATTGCCACTTGAAGGAGGACAGTCACTGTAAAGACAACATGATAATGTACACTTACAGCCCGTGTACATTATCATTGTGTCTTTAGAGTGACTATCCTCATTTGTTGAAGAAGAAAAGCATTAATGTGGCTGAATAGCAATACATTCAAGTGGCAATCACACAAGGGACAGTCACTGTGAGATGTCCTCATTTGTGACTGTCCTTACAGTGAGTGTACATTATCATGTTGTCTTTAGAGTGACTGTCCTCATTTGTTGAAGAAGAAAAGCATTAATGTGGTTCAATAGCAATACATTCAAGTGGCAATTACACAAGGGACAATCGATCACTGTGAGATGTCCTCATGTGTGACTATCCTTGTCACAAATGACTATCCTTGTAAAGACAACATGATAATGTACACATACAATGAGTGTACATTATCATGTTGTCTTTACAGTGGCTGCCCTCATGTTGTATATTCTTCTCTGTAGATGCTACTATGTGCTAGGGAACTTCTTAGAACTGTTGGTATATTCTTACAACTTGTTACACCTGGGATATTCTTCTCTGTAGATGCTATTGTGTGCCGTGGTCCAAACAGGCCCATAAATGTGGTTGAATAGCAATACATTCAAGTGGCAATTACACAAGGGACAGTCACTGTGAGATGTCCTCATGTGTGACTGTCCTTGTCACAAATGAGGACATCTCACAGTGACTGTCCCTTGTGTAATTGCCACTTGAAGGAAAAAAGCATTAATGTGGTTCAATAGAAATGTATTCAAGCGGCAATTACACAAGGGATAATCACTCTGAGATTTTCTCATTTGTGACTATCCTTACAGTGAGTGTACATTATCATGTTGTCTTTACAGTGACTGTCCTCATTTGTTGAAGGAAAAAAGCATTAATGTGGTTCAATAGTGATGCAGAGTAGTCAGGGCTTTTAGAATATACAAATATACATCCTTAACTCTCATTCCACCAAGGAAGAAGGAATTCCAATGGTTGAAACGTGAGTTAAGGTCTTTACATCAGTCAAACCCTGAAAATGAGGGTTTGTAAACAATGCACAGAAAATTTGAAATAACTTAGATATAAAACAAAGAGAATCAATCAAACCAACTTCCAAAGCATCAGATGTCACTATTACAACTTCCAGGCAAATTTTATCATCCAACCACCATCCGTACAGCCGTACAGAGTTCGTTTTTACCAGAAATGCACTAAAACAGGGTTATTTTTATTTTTTATGAAAGCAAAATGATTACAATATTGGTTCTCTGTCTGTCTTCGACCATTTGAAGCCTAAAATAGGCTCTCCAAACGTTGGTTCAACCATCTAGGTGGTTAGAACAGTTTATCCAACAAATGTCAACTTTGCTAAGCAACTTTTAAAGTTGCATTACAACTTTGCAAACAACTTTGCCGAGAAGGTTAAAAATGTGTTGTGAAACTTTAGGAACCTTATTAAAGTTATTTTGGACCTTCAAACTTCTTAACAACATCTAAAAGACACCTAATAAACACTTACTATGCTCATTTCATCCAAGGACTCAAAAGATGCCCAAGGTTTATAAGTCACCAAGGGGTCTTGTGTCCAACAAGTGGATGTTTATAAGGAGATAAGATCAATCCTTAATATTTATTACAAACCAAGAAAACATCTAAAACTCCTATTCTAATTTATTGTCATTCAAAAAGACTCTGATTTGTCATTCAAAAAGACTCTGATTTGTCAATCAAAAGGACCTTTCACCAGTCAATCCTTCAAAGCTCCAAGGTGAAAATCTTATGTTCCAATTGATAGGATTTGACTCCTTGGCTTCATGGCAACTTCCTTCAATCATGGTGTCTTTGGCTTGCATTAGGGATGCCCCTGCATCAAATAGCAATGCATTCAAGTGGCAATTACACAAGGGACAGTACATGCCCATTAAAGTTGGTGTTTTGTTATCCAGCATGACAATCGAGACAACATACTCTGTGTCAATTTTACTGATCAAATTTCCCTCCGCCAGGCAAAGCAACAATCTGGGTATGATAAGGTGAAATTTTGTAGTCCTTTTGGGTATGATAACAGTTCCAGTTTCCAATAAGATGGTTCATTTTTATAATCTAGCTTCAATTTCTCTTGTGAAAATCTTTTTTTCATTTTATGGGTGGTAAAATATAATTATTATGCTAGAGGTGTGTACTTATGGATGATAATGAAACAAAATGATAAGATTTAAGACTCTTGTTTTTTTTTTAAATAGCAATTTAAGTTTCCTTCTATTATAAATTATTGTTTTTCTATTTTTTAATGTATCTTTCCAAATCTTTTATATCAATTTTATTTATGAAATATAAATATATTAATAATGTTTTAGTGTTTTTAGGATTAGTTTATATCAATTCTATGTATCATCATTCGTCATTCAATTGTCAGTATTATTAATTTAGACTGTGCAATTGTAGAACTACTCGAATATGGGTTGGATGGATACTCAAGCAGGGGAACCCTCCTCAAATATCTCAAGCAGTGAACTTGGAAAAATGTGTCCTGAAGGAACCCTTTCCATCAGAGAGATAAAAGTACAAACAAGTAAAAGAAGCAGGCTCTGCAAATATGTTTTTGAGAAGAAAAATGATAGATTATTCGAGTATGGTTCATGAGGTATATCTAAAAAGACATTTTTTTTCTTATTATAATAAAAGAGGAAGTTGTGAATGTCAAAGTTGAGTGAAACAAAAATTATTTTCATCAAATTTTATTAGGCTTGCTTTTGGGAATAGTTTCTTACAATATTGCTATTAAGATTTTTATTGTGTAGTTTTTAGATTAGGTTTATAAAATTATATTTCATGAGTAGTGATTCATATTAATCAATTAACGATACTTTTGGAAGGTATTTTCAATGTGTCAAATTTTGATATTTTTACAAGAATTAGATTGTGTAATTTTTTTAATTAAAGTCACTGACTCATATTTCATAAATAATAGTTCTCATGAATCCATCTCTTATAAGATTGAATAGTCTATTTAGGAAGTATTTCTGATAGTATGTCAAATTATGATATTACTATTACCATTAGATTGCATGGCTTTGAAGTCAACCTCGTTGACCCATATTCTTCTCTGTAGATGCTACTATGTGCTAGGGAACTTCTTAGAACTGTTGGTATATTCTTACAACTTGTTACACCTGGGATATTCTTCTCTGTAGATGCTACTATGTGTCGCGGTCCAAATGGGCCCATAAATGTGGTTGAATAGCAATACATTCAAGTGGAAATTACACAAGGGACAGTCACTGTGAGATGTCCTCATGTGTGACTGTCCTTGTCACAAATGAGGACATCTCACAGTGACTGTCCCTTGTGTAATTTCCACTTGAATGAGGACAGTCACTGTAAAGACAACATGATAATGTACACTTACAGCCCGTGTACATTATCATGTTGTCTTTAGAGTGACTATCCTCATTTGTTGAAGAAGAAAAGCATTAATGTGGCTGAATAGCGATACATTCAAGTGGCAATCACACAAGGGACAGTCACTGTGAGATGTCCTCATTTGTGACTGTCATTACAGTGAGTGTACATTATCATGTTGTCTTTAGAGTGACTGTCCTCATTTGTTGAAGAAGAAAAGCATTAATGTGGTTCAATAGAAATACATTCAAGTGGCAATTACACAAGGGACAATCGATCACTGTGAGATGTCCTCATGTGTGACTATCCTTGTCACAAATGAGGACATCTCACAATGACTGTCCCTTGTGTAATTCAAGTGGCAATTACACAAGCGACAGTCACTGTGAGATGTCCTCATTTGTGACTGTCCTTACAATGAGTGTACATTATCATGTTGTCTTTAGAGTGACTGTCCTCATTTGTTGAAGAAGAAAAGTATTAATGTGGTTCAATAGCAATACATTCAAGTGGCAATTACACAAGGGACAATCGATCACTGTGAGATGTCCTCATGTGTGACTATCCTTGTCACAAATGAGGACATCTCACAATGACTGTCCCTTCTGTAATTGCCACTTGAATGAGGACAGTCACTGTAAAGACAACATGATAATGTACACATACAATGAGTGTACATTATCATGTTGTCTTTACAGTGGCTACCCTCATGTTGTATATTCTTCTCTGTAGATGCTACTATGTGCTAGGGAACTTCTTAGAACTGTTGGTATATTCTTACAACTTGTTACACCTGGGATATTCTTCTCTGTAGATGCTACTGTGTGCTGGGGTCCAAACGGGCCCATAAATGTGGTTGAATAGCAATACATTCAAGTGGAAATTACACAAGGGACAGTCACTGTGAGATGTCCTCGTGTGACTGTCCTTGTCACAAATGAGGACATCTCACAGTGACTGTCCCTTGTGTAATTGCCACTTGAATGAGGACAGTCACTGTAAAGACAACATGATAATGTACACAAGTACCGTGAAGGTAGTTGTAAGTTACGGTTGTTTCATTGCATACCCGAAACAATGAAGATGTTACGGTCCAGAAAACGTTTGTGCTTGAAAGATGAACAAATAAAATTAAACTTCTAAATAACCAGAGCCGCTAACAATAAATTCAACACAGATATGTCCTCATTTCTGGGTATTTTATCTCTGTAACAGCTGAATACCAGATTACATAATAATGGCAAAAGAAAAATAAACCCAACGTACTCAGAAATTGTAGCTGTGATTTCGCGGAGGGAATCTCTCTCGGCACTGTTGAAAATACAAATGACAACGTTTCTCTACATTATCATGTTGCCTTTACAGTGACTGTCCCTTGTGTAATTGCCACTTGAAGGAGGACAGTCACTGTAAAGACAACATGATAATGTACACTTACAGCCCGTGTACATTATCATGTTGTCTTTAGAGTGACTATCCTCATTTGTTGAAGAAGAAAAGCATTAATGTGGCTGAATAGCAATACATTCAAGTGGCAATTACACAAGGGACAGTCACTGTGAGATGTTGTCATTTGTGACTATCCTTACAGTGAGTGTACATTATCATGTTGTCTTTAAAGTGACTGTCCTCATTTGTTGAAGGAAAAAAGCATTAATGTGGTTCATTAGCAATGTATTCCCAGCATCTGTACCTGCATCTCTCTTATATACTACAAGTTACTTGCCATCAGAAATTGCAGTTCCCTCACGTGACATTGATGGTGAAGTGTTCTTTTCAAAACCATCATCTGTGGTTACCAATGCTCCTGTTTTAGGCAATAAGTTTGTTGCATTCCATGAGCCATTGGTCAAGTTTCTTCTACGAGCTTCTGATGCCTCAAAATCTAAGCAGCGCCTACGCATGCCTCGTTGTGGTTGATTATCATTCTGTACATGAATTATAATGAGTAATCAGTTTTGGGCCTTGGAATCTTGTATGTAACATGCACAGGCATTTCATGGCTAAATGAATCTATTTAAAAGCATCAACTTTTCTTACATGATGCTGGATACATAAGTAGAACAAGCGTATATCAAATTGGAAGCAATCAGAACTCCACAATGACATATTATTTAGAGTACTCTTCAGTTTAAGTAATAATGCATATATTGACACTGTAAAGACAACATGATAATGTACACTCACTGTAAAGACAACATGATAATGTACACTCACTGTAAGGACAGTCACAAATGAGGACATCTCACAGTGACTGTCCCTAGTGTAATTGCCACTTGAATGTATTGCTATTCAGCCACATTAATGCTTTTCTTCTTCAACAAATGAGGATAGTCACTGTAAAGACAACATGATAATGTACACTCACAGTGAGTGTACATTATCATGTTGTCTTTACAGTGACTATCCTCATTTGTTGAAGAAGAAAAGCATTAATGTGGCTGAATAGTGGCAATTACACTAGGGACAGTCACTGTGAGATGTCCTCATTTGTGACTGTCCTTACAGTGAGTGTACATTATCATGTTGTCTTTACAGTGGCTGTCCTCATTTGTTGAAAGAAAAAAGCATTAATGTGGTTCATAAGCAATGTATTAAATTAATTTTTTTTTTTTAATCCACCCACGGGCGTCGCAATTGCGACGGAAACCCGTCGCAATGCGATGCAGGCGCCCGTCGCAATTGCTTGGGAGGTCCGTCACGATTGCGACGGCCCTCCGAAGCCATGCGACGGGGGGGCGACGGCCATGCCGCTTCTTAAATCTTAGCCACATTGCGACGGATAGGTGTCGCAATTGCGACGGATACCCATAGACGTCGCAATTTGTGACTAAAAAATAGCGACGTCTATGGGTGTTGCTATTGCGACACATAGCCGTCGCAAAATGACCCAAAATGTATTAGTGGCCCCTCCCAGAGATCGAGGGAAGAGATGCATTAAGTAGGTTGGTTTGTGCATAAACTTCATAGATTGAGTACAGAATTCTCTGACATGATCTTGAGGGTTAGAGTTTCCATCATACTTATCATATTTAGGCATCTCCACTCTTTTAGGGAATGGTGGCATGTACAAGTCTTTATCAAATGGAAAAGGGCATAGAGCTTCCATGGAGAACTCCTTAGGTTCCTTTTCTTTTTCAAGTTTGTTAAGTTTGACTTGCATGGTATGCATCTGTTTCATCATAGCCGTGATAGGAGTTTCTTCCTCATGTGTAATGATATCTTCCACATTAAAGTTTGGAGGAAGTTTAGCTCCTTGATGAGCTAACTCTAGAAAGTATGCTTCTCTATCTTCTTTCAAGAAATGCTTCATCATCCTTTTGAAGTTATCATCATTTTGATATTGAGCAATTTTAGAAGGTGTAGGTTCTTGATCCATACCGTGTTGAGATTGGTGTCCTTGAGACTCGTGATGTGTCCCTCCATGAGACATGTTAGGAGTTTTAGGGCTCCCTGGATTAGATTGAGGAGGGGTTTATTGATTACCTCTGTGAGTTGATGGAGGGCGTATGTAACCAGTTTTCAATTAAAAATTTCCAAGACCGTCATCTTCGTAAAGACCAAAATTGTAGAGTTGCTCAAGAGTGGGACCCTTGTGAATAGTCAAAGGTGCAGTGTTAAGTGCTTCTCCAAATTTTTTATTTGATGAAGCTCTAGTTTCCACCATTAACCTTGGGTGAAGCAAAAGAATGAGATGAAGACTATTGAAGAATGAATTGATTTAAGAAGATCGAATGACGCAACCTTGTTGAGATTGAATTGATTAAAGATTAGATCTGATGTAAATGAAGGATATTGTGCCACGGTAGTGTGGGTAGATGCCCAACAGATGGCGAGCACAAGCTCACAACACTTAGCCGTTTGGTAAAAAGATTGACTTTGAAGATAATTTTGACAAGGTTTTGACACAAGATGAAAAAGACTTGTGTGTATGAAAATTGTACCTGATCTGTAGACACAACACTCAGTAAAACATTAGAGGTTAGTGATAATCAAAATCGTGCAAAATTGAAAGCTAAACTAACCAAGCGATTTATTGCCTTCTAGTAGGTGCGAGATTAATGTTCTCAGATTATTATCGAGATCAGTGACCTAGACGACACCTAAATGAAGGATTTGAATGCAAAAGATGGATATGAAATTGAATGCAATTAATCTATATTTTTTATATTTTCTATGCAATAAGAATGATAAACTGATATGCTATGGATGCTAAATGATCTAACAATGAAGATTCTAACAATGATATGAAAACTATGAAATTCTATGCTAAGATATAAAAGCTATGCAATTGAAATTGATCTCACAAAGCTTTGAATTCGCAAGTTGATTCCTCAGCCTCCAATTCTCCAGCGTGATTGTGCAAAAATATGAGATGATTTGTGAAGAGCTGAGCCTTTAATTTATAGAAATATAGGGCTTTGGAGGTGCATGGATAAAAGCCATAAATCACTCAAATAACTCAGCTTGATTTTTGAGTTATCTGATAATAGCAGATAATTAAGTCATAAAAACATGCAAAAGCTAAGATTTAACTCAAAATAGAGTTTAGCTTTAATTGATAATTGACAGTTGTCTGCTTTTATGATTGTGCATGTTTTAATTATGAATTAATTTAATAATAAAGTGATTTATGCTCAACTTAACTGATTTTTGAAATAAAGTAATTAATTTATGGGTTAATTAACTATTTTATCACACTTATATTATTAAATAATGACAACATGCTTTAATTAATTAAATAAAAATTTAATCAATTAAAGATAGGAATTTTGATTTATTGTCAAAATTAAATAATACAATTAATAATAGATAGAATTAAATTTAATTAAACAATTAAGTGGCAAATATTAAATCTAATTAATTAAATATGAAAATATTCAATTAATCAAACTTTAGGATAAATGTGATTTATTGCCAAATAATTATAAAATTAAAGATAATTATGATGATTAGGAATATTGCTAGGAATATTCCCTGATGCAGAATTTAAGATAATCAATTAGATTTGATGATGTTTAGATGTGCCTTAGGTTAGGACTTTGATGTCGATTTTGTTCGATTTGTCAATGTAGGAGGTTAATGAACTTATAGCCCATTTTTGGGGTATTACATTTTGCCCCTCTTTGAATTACTGGGCGAAGCGCAGTGGTTCAAAGATAGTCTGTGTTTGATAGAGATATGAAACTGATTCAAAAGATAAACCGATCTCAAGATAGAAACTGATTGAAAGATATTGAGATAGGAGGTCCTGAATGACCAAAGATAATGTTCACTGTAGCAGCAAATGAACCTATGATTGTGAAAAAGTGTCAAAATGGCTGATTTTGAACCTTAGGATTGATAAGAAGTGAGTGACCCGTTCTAGACTTGATTGTCTTAGCAGAACTAGCAGGTATCACATGCAAACCCTTCAGTTGCCGAAGAACCAAGGAAAGAACACTATGATCTGATGGTTGCAAAAACTGATACAGTTTACAAGATTAAGAGAATACCAGATTGATATGGATCTTGATGAATCTGATATGCCCCAAGTGATGATAGATTTGCCCTGAGCGATGAGGACTTTTGATGAATCAGCAACTAGACGTGATTGTTTGTCTTGATCACTGATGAAAGATATTGATAGAAAAAAAAGATATGATTTCAAATTTGATTACAGACTTTGAATGATATGCAATACCATGGCCCCTTTGGGATTAAAATTGAAATCTGACAAGAAAAGTCAGCGTTGAGAGTTTAGAAGCATGTTAATTGATTTGAGAAGTGGTTAAACACGTCCGGTGAATGTATTCTGCATCGTTTAGAGGTCCTGGAGACCAAGTTTGACTAGGTGAAACCATGAGTTGAAATTTTGATAGTTTGATGTTAGATAATCAGTTAAGTTGAATACTGAATTTCTGTGATGATTGAAGGTTGATTATGCAAGCAGTGAATAATATGAATGATCTCAAATTTTGATTTTGATCCCGAAAAAAGATTCTACTTGCTGTTTCATTGGAGGAACCTTCATGTGAGATTCAGCTCTTGTTAGATTTGAAGATGTGAGTGGTGAATTGTTTAAGCATTGAAGTTCATTTAGCCATTGTGAGATCATGCAAACATGCAAAATGCAATGAGACATGCAAAATGAAATGAGACATGCAAAATGAAATGCAACCTAAGACCTAGGACCTACTCACTGATCATATGTTGATTTGTTATCATCATTGAACTTTTAGGTAACCGGATAAATCAATACAATGCCCACTAGCTAAAAAAAATCATAGACATATGAATATTGACTTGTATGCGCAAGAATCAATACAACACCCACTGGTCAACAACCATGGATATATGAATATTGATTTTATTTTTGGAATGTCGGATTAGATATAAGCATCAAGGCACAAACGCCAGGATGACCTGAATATCATGTCCATTTTGATATAGCAATTTGTAGAAGCATCAAAACATGAACGTCGTGATGACCTAAATACGCCTTGCATTTAACATACACATCAAACAATCAAAAGATCATTCTAAATCCAGTGTGAATTACCCGTAGTGACCCTTTATCGTTCACCTCCTTAGGCAAGATCATGTTTCATAGTAGGAGAAAGAACTTACTCAAAAAGACAATAGTTAGATCAAACTTCCTTGAATTTTTTGGGTATCAATGGTCAAGGTACGCATGGCCATCCAATTCGAGATAGAGGCTCTTACAGTCAGACACCATTTCAATCCAGAATTTCCAAAGTTATAAGATTTCACATACAAGCAGTAAACCAAGAAAAGATTATGCCCCCAGTCATCACTCTCTAAATCCTGTAAAGGACATCATTGAGGAGCTCGAAGGGAAACAATATGCAAAAATCTCAATGCGAATCAGTAAGCATACAAGGAGATAAAAGCATGAAAAGCACAGATTGTTTTCAGTTTTTAGTTTGATGTTGATTGCGTTGTTGTAGATGCAAAATCCTTTCTGGAGACAAGACTGACTGACTGACTCACATGAAGCTTCAAAGGACTCTGACTAGATATGATCCATCTAAGATACATGGGAGGCCATAGGATATGACATTGATTGCCCCCAAGTGTTAAACATTGATAGGATACAGACACTTGAGCCGATTGGTGTACCGACTGACTTATTGAAAACTGGAAATGCAGAAACAAACCGGGAGATATGTACAAACTAAAGCAAGACTGAAAGCTGGGAAAGACCAAGATTGTGCTGATAGATGGAGCATTTTGAACAAGTGGCACCCATTTGCCTAGTTTTCACCATCTTGGCAGAGATTCTATTTTTGCTACCAAGGCGCCTGTTTCCAAGTTTTCACCAAGGCACTTTTCTTCTTTTTTTTTTTTTATATTTTTGATATTTTTTTTATTTTTTTGTGAATCATCAAGGTGCCTATTGCTAGGTTTTTACCAAGATGTTCATTTTTTCAAGACTTTTTCTGATTTTTAAGATTTTTTCAGGACATTTACCAAGCACTGAATGCCTTAGGTGTAGAATTTCTTCAGATGGAGAACGTTGATTGGTTCGCGGAGCTGTTCTCCTTCCGTTGTTGAGAGTTGATAGGCACCAGAGCCAAAAGTAGTAGTGATGACAAAGGGACCCAGCCAGTTGGGTTCAAATTTCCCCTTGCATTCTTGATGGGATTGATTTTTAGGATTTTCTCTCAAGACTAGATCACCAACCTAAAATTCTCTGTGTCTGACTTTCTTGTTGTAGCCTCTAGACATTTTCTTCTGATATACTCTGAGATGATCATACGCTACTTGTCTGCGCTCATCTAGTAGTTCAAGTTCTTGTAACCTAGACACTCTGTAGTCTTCATCAATGACAAGTCCATGCATTTTGATTCTGAGTGATGGGATTTCAACCTCAATAGGAAGTACTGCTTCAGACCCATAAACTAAAGCGAAAGGTGTAGCCCCTGTAGGCATTCTGATACTAGTTTTGTATGCCCAGAGAGCTGGATTGATCATGAGATGCCAGTCTCTGCCTGTTTTATTCACTGTTTTGTGCAAGATTTTCAAGAGATTTTTTTTTTAAGCTTCAGCTTGTCCATTCCCTTGAGGATAGTAGATAGATGACCATTGTTGAGTAATCTTGAATTTGGCACATAAGTCATCTAGGTCCTTGTTTTTGAATTGTCCCCCATTGTCTGTGACTATAGAATGAGGGATCCCATATTTGCAAATGATGTAGTTCAGGATGAACATAGAGATCTGTTTCCCTGTTGCTTGTGTTAGAGGAACTGCTTCTACCCATTTTGTAAAATAATCTATAGCTGTGATTATATGGGTATGTCCATTAGAAGAGTGCGGATGGATAGCACCTATGAGATCAAATGCCCATTGTTGAAAAGGCCATTGTGTAGTAAAGGGAATTAGATCTCTTCCTAGAGCATGAATCAAGTTGCCATGTACTTGACACTGTTGACAGTTTTTAGCAAATTTAATAGTCTCTTTCTCCATTTCAGGCCAATAGTACCCAGCCCTAATAATTTTTTGATCTAACGTTAAACCATTTGAGTGTGACCCACATATACCCTCGTGGACTTCCTCTAATGCACGTTGAGACTCTTCCCATTCTAAACATCTAAGCAGTGTACCATCTAGACCTCGTTTGTATAGATCATTACCAATGATGACATATCGGGATGCGGATCGGATAAGGTTTCATTTCTCAAAACGGTTAAAGGACTCAGGGATGATTTGGTCGTGGAGATAGGAGAACAGATTTTTGTAGCGGGATGAATCATAACCTACAACGGTGTAGATCATGCGGGTTTTAGGGGAGTCATATGCAGGATAGGATAGGGTTTCCACCAGGAACTCATAGTGTAGCTCATGTTCGGGGTGCTGTAAGAGAGTAGATAGTGTCGCCATTACATCGGCAGCCTTATTCTCCATTTTGGGTATTTTCTCAAATGTGATAGAGATGAAGTATTTCTTTAAATCATCTACCATTCTCTTGTAAGGAATGAGCTTTTCATCTTTGGTTTGGTACACATCATTGACTTGATGGATAACCAATTGTGAGTCTCCATGGATGTGCATCTCTGTAACTCTCCACTGTATTGCCATTTTCATACATTGAGAAGTGCCTCATATTCAGCAATATTGTTTGTGCAAGGGAACTTTAGTCTAAATGCTTTGGGTATTGAGTATCCTTGAGGAGTGATGAACAATATGCCTGCTCCAGATCCATTATGTGTGTAGGAGCCATCAAAGAATAACCACCATGTTCTAGAAGAGAGGTGCATGATAGAGGAATTGGGAAATTCCATTTGCATGGGTGCATCATCAAACATGGGTGCATCTGCTAGTTGATCAGCAATAACTTGACCTTTTATAGCTTTTCTTTCAACATATTCAATGTCAAATTCGCTTAGAAGCATGACCCATTTAGCTAGTCTACTGGTGAGGGCCACCTTGCTTAGTAGGTATTTCAGTGGATCAATTTTTGCTACTAGATGCGTGGTATGAGCTAACATATAGTGTCGCAGTTTTTGTGATGCAAAGATCACAGCTAGACATGCCTTCTCTATCATTGAGTAGTTCTTCTCATAGGCCACTAAAGTTCTGCTGATATAGTAGATGGCTCTTTCCTTCTTGTTCTCATCATGCTGTGCTAGTAATGCTCCCAGTGATGTATCTGTTGCGGAGACATATAATATTAATGGCTTCCCATGAATAGGAGGCATTACGATAGGAGGATTCGAGAGATAATTCTTGATATGATCAAAATTCTTTGCACATTCTTCATTCCATGCAAAGGTCGCACCTTTATGTAATGTCTTTGTGAAAGGTTGTGATATGTCAGCTAACTATGATATGAATCTCCTGATGGACTGTACTATGCCTTGCAACATCCTCATTTGACTGATATTTGTGGGAGGTTGCATCTCTATGATAGCTTTCACCTTAGCTGGATCGACCTCAATACCTTTCTTGGAGACGATGTATCCTAGGAACTTTTCAGAAGTGACTCCAAAAGCACACTTTTTAGGATTTAGTCGAAGACTAAATTTTTCCATTTTATCGAGGATCATGCTCAAGTCTGTTAGATGTTCAGTTCTAATCATGGATTTTGCCAAGGTATCATCCACATAATCCTCCATTGTTCTATGCATCATATCATGAAAAATAGATGTCATTGGTCTTTGATATGTAGCTTAGCATTTTTGAGTCCGAATGGCATAACATTCCAACAGAAGGTTCCCCACGCACATGTGAAAGCTGTTTTCTCTTGATCTTCTAGAGCAGTTTTGATTTGGTTGTACCCAGAAAAGCCATCCATTAAGGCATACATTTCATAGCCCGCAGTCATGTCCACTATCATATCAATGTTAGGCAATGGAAAATCATCTTTAGGGCATGCTCTATTCACATCTCTAAAGTTCATGCACACTCTGATTGAACCATCTAGTTTTGAAACAGGTACAATGTTAGAGATCCACTCAGCATAGTCTATGACACGGATGAATCTAGCTTTTAGGAGTTTTTCTAGTTCTGCTTTGACTAAGAGTGCAACATGAGGATGCATCTTTCTCAATTTTTGTTTGATTGGTTTTACTCCAGGAGCAATGGATAGATGGTGCATAATGAGATTGGGATCCAATCCTGGCATATCTGAATATTTCCATGCAAAGTTGATCTTTTTGTCTGATAAGAATGTAGTGAATTTCTATTTCTCTTCTTCTGATAGAGATTGTGCTACATGTACCAATTGTGGTTCCTCTGTTGTACCCAAATTGATAGATTGAGTGGGTTCAATCAGAACTGGAGATCTATCCTGAAAATGACTCGGAAGGACATCAAATATCTCATCTGCAGGTGCCTCAAAGAGGTTTTCACCTTTAGATACGTCTTTTCTTTTTACTTTTGTAGGTTCTGAGACTGCCACAAAGTGGTTTTCACCCTCAGAACTCTTTTTCTTTTTATTTTTATTTTTTTCACTAAGATATTTGATGTCCGACTCGGTCATGCTGACGCTCGGTTCACTGATGGAAGTACTCATAGGCTCAACTGCATTGAGGTAGCAGGCAAGGGCATAGTCATTCGGGAAGGTATACATACCATGGTTTGGGTTTGTGGAAGTTTGGTCAATAAGATCAGGGTGTTGGATAGTCAAAGCGAGAAAGGCTTGGGATATGGTGTTCACAGATGTGGATATGTCATCATTGGTCCTAACCCGATGCTCAAGTTCAAAGGTGATATTACAGCTCAAAATGTTCAATTCGTGAATAGGTTCAACATCATCATGGGAGTCCTCTTCAGCCATAGGTGGATCAGACACGTTAAGTTCATTATTTTTCTCTAGACCTACGTTGGGTTGAGATACATATTGGTGAATAACATCAATATATTTCTCCGTTATAAGCTCATCTTCTTCTGGAATGGCACCCCATTCATAGTCATTTGACTCAGCTTCTGATTCAGGATCTCTAGGAAATCTTAGAAAATGTGTGAAATCAGGATGAATACCCCAAGCAGGATTACCCTCAATCTCTAACTTGAATTCATATTCATGGGAATCAGTGTCAGAATAACTACTCTCTGCTTCTGGATCAGTTTGATCACCTTCGAGATTGGCTGGTTCTTGTGGTGCAATCATCTCTTGTGCTACAGTAGGTTCTTGTGTTTCTACTACATTAATTCTTCTGATAGGATCATCTTTATCATCAAGAAGATCTTTGATCTCTTTAGGCAATTTTTCATAGGGGATAAGCTCAGAGCTATCTAAATCATCATCAGAGGGTTTTGTTTCTTCTTTCTTAAGAAGGGGTTCTCCTCGTGCAATTTGTTCTATGACATGAGAACAACCACCTTTGAGATGATAGGGTTTCTTCTTAAAGCCTAAGCCACTAGTATCTTTGTTGGTTCTACCAATATGTGAAATGGGTGTTACAAGACCCTTTCCTCTGATTCCTAGAGGTCCTTGACCGGAATATCCCATCTTGGCTATCAATTTGTTCCCTGGACCATATGGATTAGAAGGGATTGTAGGTGCTATAGATTCACTAGGTTGAACAATTTTAGATTCAGAATCCTCTTTATATAGCCATTCCAGCACAGCTTCATCCTCTTCAAATTCTTGTTTGGATACTTGCTCCACCACAAAATTTCTTTTGTATGCTTCCATAGGTTCCTTAGGTTCTGATTTAGACTACTTCAAGGATTGTCCATACGACTTAGGTGAGATTGGGAGAGATGTCAGAGACAAGACTGGCTCTATAGTGTATTCTCCCATCCCATTTTCTTTGATATTGATCTCTTTAGCAATGTCTTCCATTTTAGATGTGGAAGCCACATTTTGTTGCTTGATGGAAGATTCTCTGTTATTGGGAACAAGCTTATCGGCACTTTCCTTCAATGTATTGCAAGTTGTACTCAGATCTGCTGGGATAGTAACCTCCACTCCTTCATAGGGAAATTTCAAGCATTGATGGTACGTAGAAGGAATAGCTTGCATTTCATGTATCCAGGGTCTCCCTAGAAGGATATTGTAAGCCAATGGTAGATCAAGCACCTGACATGTGGTATCTTTGATGACCGGACCCACTCGGATAGGTAAGACAATGGTGCCTTTAGAAGCTCTTTCTTATTCATCATAGGCTTTTATGGTGATCTTCTTTCGAGGATCAATAGCCATCTCTGAGAATCCCAACTGTGTGATTAAGTTGTAAGAACAAATGTTGAGGCCTGCGCCCCCATCTATCAACACACGTTTGACTCGACGGTTCTAGATCAAGACTTCTATGTGCAAGGGTTGATTATGTGGGTGACTTAGGGAGTTGTCATCTTCCTCTAAAAAGGAGATATATTGCAGAGACGTTAGATGACCAACCATAGTCTGGAACCTGTCTAGATCTAGATCATCAGGAACATTAGAGCCAAGCAAAGCTTTGTCTAGGATATCTCTATGAGCTGGAGATATTCGAAGTAACTCAAACATAGAGATTTTGGCATTGGTATGCTGGAGTTGTTGGACAATGTTGTAAGATGTAGGTCTCGTATCCTTTGGATTGGAAGATTTTGAGGCAACCTTCTATTTAGAAGCAGATGTTAGATTGAAAGGTATCTTAGGGACATTAGATGAACTTGGTGTTTGTCCTTTCAGATGAGCCTGAGCTTGTGATCTGGTAACCGCATTAGCTAAGGAATGATTTCTGTCTCTTCGTACAATCGTGATGACATTGCAGCTCTCAGAGAGACATGGTTCAACCATATTGATGACAGCATTGTTTCTAGGGTAGGCATAGTTGACTTTTTCCCTGATGTTAGGCTGAGAAGTGGAAACTCCCTTGCCATGTTGTGGAAACGGTTCTATAAATGCTATGTGATCATTATTGCTGGTAGGATTATCGATCGTGATGTCCCCTTGATCTATCAAGTCTTGAATGGTATGCTTCAAGTGGAAGCATCCATTAGTTCTGTGGCCTTTAGTCCAATGGAAAGCACAGAATTCATTATCTTTCCACCAATATGGTTTTGGATCCGGATCAGGGTTTCGGATTGGTGGTAAAGAGATCATGTTATCAGCTATCAGGGTTCTTAGGGCAGATTCCAAAGATTCTCCCAGGGGAGTAAACTTTTGTTTATTGTCCCATCGTTTGAATGGCTTCTTTGGAGATGGTTCAGCAGATTTTTGCTCTGAAGCTTCAATGGCTTTGGTGGCAAGGGTGAGATTGTAGGCCGGTGCCTTTGATGGGGTGCGGATAGTGTCAACAACACCATCAGAGATGATACCTTTGTTTCTTTTCCAGCTCTTGTTTTTATCTTTTGAGCTAGATCCAGATTCAGACTTGTCCTTTTGAAGTGTGATTTCTCCTTTCTTGACAAGTACTTTCTCAATCTTGATTGCATTATCCACCATTTTATCAAAAGATACATGATCTTGCATTTGTAATGGATAATTGAGCTCTAGAACAAGGTTATTGATAAAGATTTCAAGTTTCTCCATTTCAGGAATTTGTCTAGCATATAGAGAGAACTTCTTTCTCCACCGCTTGAGGAAAGTTAGGAATGATTCCCCTGGATATTTCTTGAGGTTACAGATATCGATCATGGTGACCGGATGTTGAATATTGTAGGAATATTGTTGATAAAACAATTTAATCAATTCCTCAAAAGTTTTGATCGTAGAAGGTAATCTTGAAAACCACTGAATGGATGCTCCTCCCAAGGATCTAGGAAAAAGACGCATTAGATAAGTCAGTTCATGCATGAATTCCATGGATTGCATACAGAATTCTCTTACATGATCTTGAGGATCAGAGTGTCCATCATATTTGTCGCACTTTGGTATCTTCACTCTTTTTGGGAGTGGAGGCATATACAAGTCTTTGTCAAAAGGGAAAGGACATAGGGCCTCCATGGAGAACTCCTTGGGTTCCTTCTCCTTCTTAAGATTGTTAAATTTGACTTGTATAGTATGCATCTATTTTGTCATAGCTGTGAGTGGAGTTTCTTCCTCATGTGTGATTATATCATCAATGTTAAAGTTGGGAGGAAGCTTAGCCCCTTCTTGGGCTAATTGTAAAAAGTATGCCTCTCTATCCACTTTCAAGAAATGCCTCATCATTCTCTTGAATTCATCGTCATTCTGACATCGATGGATTTCAGAGGGTGTAGGGTCTTGGTCGGCATTATGTTGAGAATGGTGTCCTTGGGATCCTCCTCCTAGAGAACCGTGGTTTGTCCCTGCTTGAGACATGGTAGGAGTTTTTGGGCTCCCTGGAACAGATTGAGGAGGAGTTTGTTGATTACCTTTGTGAGTTGATAGAGGAGGTATGTAACCAGTTTTCAATTGAAAGTTACCGAGACCGTCGTCTTCGTAGATACCTGACTTGATGAGTTGTTCAAGAGTTGGACCTGGGGTATTGGTCAAAAGTAAGTGTTGAGATGTTTCTTTTGATTTCTTGTGTGAAGAAGCTCTGGTCTCCACCATTAACTTTGAATGAAACAAAAGAAAAGGATGAAGACAACTGAAGAACAACTTGATTCGAGAAAATCAGATGACGCAACCTTGTCAAGATTATGATAGTTTTGAAGATCTGATGAGATGTGGGTGAAGGAAACTGTGCCCTGGATGTATGGGATAGATTGCCCAAAAGATAGCGGACACGAGTTCTCAACACTTAGTCTATTTTTGAAGATTGATTGAAGATTGATAGTTATGACAAGGTTTTGACATGAGAAAAAAAGGACTTAAATTGATCAAACAGAAAACTAGATCGGATTCAAAAGATCAAACTCAAAAAATGGTAGAATGCTCAATAGCTACTGCTCTGTTCCTGACACAATGATATTTTTGACAGATTCTAGAACTAGGCTGGAAACATTGGATATCTTGCAATTTGACAATTTTCTGACAACTCTCTCAAATTTTTCCAAACGACACTCTGCAGACTCGTACGACACTGGGTAGTCTATGAAACGACAGTTGCTAAACTCGTACGACAGTTGGGTAGCAATGAAACAATAGTTGTAAATATCATACGACAGTTGCTAATAGGATTTTGACTTCCTTGGATTTGCTGGCATGAAAACTCGTACGACACTGGGTTCTCAATCATACGACAGATGGGCAATACTGAAATGACATTTGACAAAAAGTCATACGACTTTTAACTTTCTGAAATGACTTTTGACTCCAAAAAGAATTTTACGTCAATTTTTGCAAAATTTAAGGTTTTCAGTTCTGGATTGTTTGCAAATTGTACTATCTAGATTTTGAAGGTTATACCAGATTTGATCATTTTTAATAGCCAAGTAGATAAACAAGCACACAGAACAGCAAGCAAGTGATTCCAAGCACATCTGAAAATAATGAACAAGGGCAAAAGCAACCTTGCACATGAACAATCAAGTGACCAAATTGTGCTAATTCCTGAGAGTACTAATTGTGTATGTTCTGAAAAGTTTTGCAATAACACACATATACCTGAAAGTAAAAAATTGGCCTCTCTAGGGTTTTTAGTAATGGTTTGACTCTGCAACTTTTATGATTCAAAGGGGTGAACTCCAATCCCGGCGCACCAGGGTTTTGACACAGTCCGAGAACTTAATCTTCAAGAGCTGCTAGGGAGATCTGACAACCCAACAATGAACCATACCCGTGGAGATTTCTTCCACAAGGACATTTATATAGCAGTTGTCACTACCATGGTGAAAATGGCTATTACCGCTTGAGGTTCCGTCAACGCAGTTTGCCCTGTGAAGGGATTATCCGCTACGATTAACCCTCTCTAAAGGTGACTCACAGATTTATACCACAAGGGGACTTGGCTCCAGATCCAAGGTTTTTGACACCTTTTCACTTTTAACCCAAACAAAGCAAGCAGATTAATCTGACACGCTAAGACAAAGTTTTGTTCCACCAAGGTCTGTGATATCAACTCCATGTGATCTATCAACCTCTCCGGGGAGAGAATGTATCAATCAATAAGAGAAGATGCACTAACCAATTTTGATTCACCAAAGCTCGTGATATCAACCCCACGTGATCTATCAACCTCTCCGAAAAGAGAATGTGTCGATCAATAAGAGAAGACTCACTAACCAAGTTGAATGTGAAACGCACTAAGTATCCTCCCTACCTACAAGGATTCCGTCGTCAAGAAGGATTTCGCTGGGAATCCAATCTCTCAAGAATCACGAATAGTGTTCATAGGGCCTAATTACTATGTGAGCACAGATATATTCCCGAAAGCAAATCTACCAAAAGTACCCAAAAAAAGTAGAAAGAGGAACACTTAACGCTCAAAGAGAATATGAGATGAGTCCACAAGGTGGAACACTTAACACCTCACACAAGCTAAAAATGAGTCCCCAACTTAGAAAACAAGTGAGTTCCTAAAAGCACAAAAGGGTTGCCAAGTGGAACATTTAATGCTTCTGTCCTGTTGACCCCTCCCCTTTATGGCGCTAAGATTGCAACCACGGGGCGGAAATGAGGGGTCGGCGGATTAGCGAGTCCAATAACCCAAGATAGCAATCAAGATCAATCACAAGTATTCTAAGACTACTTAATGAATCCTTAAGGGATCACAACCTAGTATCAAATTATGCAAGTGTGTAGAAATAGATCAAAAGCATGAAAAGATGCACACAAGCTTGACACGTGAGAGATTTATTTTAAGTCCAAATCGAAATGTTTTTAGAAGAAGGAGAATGCCTTGTGATCCTCGCAATGCGCTTTGTAGATTTTACCTGATTTTTAGCAATTCTTGTGCTTTTCCCAATCAAAACCAGCAGAGAGCAATCAAAAATAGAGAATTTCAATTGTCAAAATTAGCAGTTAGCCGAAATATAAAAATCAAATCTGATACTCTGCTATGAAAAATGAAACGACAGTTAAAAATTGGTACGAAAACTCGTACAACAGTGGATATGCTCCCAGATGACAGTCCAGAAACTCGTACAACACTGGGTATGCTACCATATGACAGTTTAGCTCCCAAATGACAGTGGGTATGTAATGAAACGAGTCTCGATCCGATAGACTGTCGTACAATAGTGGGTCCAGTATCATACGACAGTGGGTATGCTCCCATACGACATTTGTCAGAAACTTGTACGATAGATGTACGGACAAAAATTAAAAATTGCAGTTTTGCACAGATCCTGAGAAGAAAAAGATAGAAATTGATAGAATTGAATTGGAAACCCGTTTCAGGGCCCCACAGTGGGTGCCAAAAATGTGTGTGAAAATTATACCTGATTTGTAGACACAACACTCAGTAAAACATTAGAGGTTAGTGATAATCAAAATCGTGCAAAATTGAAAGCTAAACTAACCAAGCGATTTACTGCCTTCTAATAGGTGCGAGATTAATGTTCTCAGATTATTATCGAGATCAGTGACCTAGACAACACCTAAATGAAGGATTTGAATGCAAAAGATGGATATGAAATTGAATGCAATTAATCTATATTTTTGATATTTTCTATGCAATAAGAATGATAAACTGATATGCTATGGATGCTAAATGATCTAACAATGAAGATTCTAACAATGATATGAAAACTATGAAATTCTATGCTAAGATATAAAAGCTATGCAATTGAAATTGATCTCACAAAGCTTTGAATTCGCAAGTTGATTCCTCAGCCTCCAATTCTCCAGCGTGATTGTGCAAAAATATAAGATGATTTGTGAAGAGCTGAGCCTTTAATTTATAGAAATCCAGGGCTTTGGAGATGCATGGATAAAAGCCATAAATCACTCAAATAACTCAGCTTGATTTTTGAGTTATCTGATAATAACAGATAATTAAGTCATAAAAATATGCAAAAGCTAAGCTTTAACTCAAAATAGAGTTTAGCTTTAATTGATAATTGACAATTGTCTGCTTTTATGATTGTGCATGTTTTAATTATGAATTAATTTAATAATAAAGTGATTTATGCTCAACTTAACTGATTTTTGAAATAAAATAATTAATTTATGAGTTAATTAACTATTTTATCACACTTATATTATTAAATAATGACAACATGCTTTAATTAATTAAATAAGAATTTAATCAATTAAAGATAGGAATTTTGATTTATTGTCAAAATTAAATAATACAATTAATAATAGATAGAATTAAATTTAATTAAACAATTAAGTGGCAAATATCAAATCTAATTAATTAAATATGAAAATATTCAATTAATCAAACTTTAGGATAAATGTGATTTATTGCCAAATAATTATAAAATTAAAGATAATTATGATGATTAAGAATATTGCTAGGAATATTCCCTGATGCAGAATTTAAGATAATCAATTAGATTTGATGATGTTTAGATGTGCCTTAGGTTAGGACTTTGATGTCGATTTTGTTCGATTTGTCGATGTAGGAGGTTAATGAACTTATAGCCCATTTTTGGGGTATTACAAGACTCAAATCGATAAATCAGAAGGAAAAATCAAACTCAAAGGCCCTCTTGAGGAAAATGAATGAATTTGTTCTATTTTCTGCTCTATTCCTGACACAGTGATTTGTCCAACAGATTCTGGAAATAGGCTGTAAAAACTAAGTTTCTGACAATTCTGACCACTTTCTAGCAATTTTTCTCAAACGACTTTCTGCAGGATCGTACGACAGTGGGTATGCTATGAAACGACAATTAACAAACTCATATGACAGTTGCAAAACTTGCATGACAATTGATAGCAGGATTTTTTACTTTTATTTTTGACTGGTGGCAAAACTCGTACGACACTATACAAGCTATCATACGATAATACAGGGGTTCTGAAATGACAATTGCCAAAACTCGTATGACTTTCTGACCTGATGGGATGACTTTTGACTCTAGAAAGGATTTTTACTTCAGTTTTTGCAAAGTTTTGGTTTTCAATTTCAGATTTGTTCACAAGTCTCTCTGTCCAGATTTGAAGATTATTCTAAGATCGTTCATTTTCGGTAGCCAAATAGATAAACAAGCACGCAAAATAGCAAGCAAGTGATTCCAAGCATGTCTGAAAACAATGAATAGGGGACAAAGCAACCCTGCACATGAATAATCAAGTGACTGAATGTACTAATCCCTAGGAGTGCTAATTGTGTATATTCCCCAAAAAAAATTCAATAACACACATATTCCTATAAAAATGAAAATTTGGCCTCACTAGGGTTTGTAGTAATGGTTTGACTCTACAACTTTTGTGATCTCAAGAGGATGAACTCCTATCCAAGTGCACCGGGGTTTTGACACAGTCCGAGAAATTAATCAATCAAGAGCTTCTAGGGAGATCTGACAACCCAACAAGAAACCACACCTGTGAAGATGTCCTCCACAAGGACATTTATATAGTGGTTGTTGCTACCATGGCGAAAATGGCTATTGCCACTTGAGGTTCCATCCACATGGTTGACCTAATTAAGGGAATGTCCACTACGGTTAACCCTCTCTAAAGGTGACTCAGAAAAGATACCACATGAAGACTGGTTCCAGATTCAAGGATCTGAGTTTCTGATACTACCCAAAAAAGGAGTAGAGCATAGTCCTCTAGCCTTTTCACTTTTAACCAAAACAAAGCAGATAGATTAATTTGACACGCTAAGACCAAGATTATCTCACAAAGATCTATGATGTCAACTACTTATGATCTATCAACCCCTCCAAAGAGAGAATGTATCAATCAAAAGTTGAAGACACATGAATCTAATAGAACGTGAGACTCTCTCAGTAACCTCCCTACCTACAAGGGGATCTGTCGTCAAGAAGAGCTTCTCATGCATGAACAAGCAGAAGAAGCCCACTCTCTCGAGATCATCCACAAATAGTGTTCATAGGGCCTATTTACTATGTGTAACAGATATGCAGAAAGAAAATCTATATTCGTTTTATAGTCCAAAATGAAGTTTGTGATATGAAAGCAAGAAAATCACACAAGCCTGACATGTGAGAGTTCATTTTAATCCAAATCAAAATGTTATTAGCTTGAGAAGAATACCTAAATTTCTCACAACGCGCTTAGTAGATTTTTACCTATTTTAGCAATTTAGTTACACTTTTTCCAATTAGATTCAACAAGTATCAGTAAAAAACAAAAGATTTCAATTGTTAGGGTTAGCTGTTAGTCCAAATCTAAAAATCAAATCTAAAAAACTACCAAAAATGTTGAAACGACAATTGAATTCTAGAGTCAAAACTCGTACGACAGTAGGTTACCTCCCATACGACAATCTGGAAACTTGTACGACTATGGGTGTCTTCTCATACGACAATCGAGCTTCCAAATGACAGTGTGTACTCTTTGATACGAGCCTTGAAATCTGAACCCGTCGTACGATAGTGGGTACCTCTAGAAATGACTTTCTAACAAAATTCATACGAAAAATGTACGAAAAAAGAATAAAAATCTTAGTTTTAACCAAAAAATGACAAGAAATTGATAAAAATGTGATGGAAACCCGTTTCAGGGCCCCACGGTGGGTGCCAGAAATGTATGTGAATTTTGTACCTAGCTGTAGACACAACACTTCAGTAAAACATTAGAGGTTAGCAAAAACTAAAATCATGCAATGAAATGGAAACTAAACTAACCAGGCGATTTACTGCCTTCTAGTAGGTGCAAGTATGATACTCTCATATCAGATTGAGACCAGTGACAATGCAACACCTAAATGAAGGATTTAAATGTAAAATATGAAAGACTATGAATGCAAATTAAGCTATATTTTTGGTATTTTCTGTGCAATAATATGAATGAAAATTTGTATGAAGCTAAGCTATATGAATGAAATAGAATGCAGATTTGATCTAAAAATGTTATTAATGAGTATGAAACTATGAATATGAAACTATGTAAAAGCTAAATAATCAATTATGAAAGATCTCACAAATCGCCTGTCGCAAATGCTCAATCCTTCAATCGCCAATTCGCCAAAGTAATTATGCAAATTCGAGTGTCCTAATTATGAAGAGCTAAGCCTTGGTTTTATAGAAATCTAGGGTTTTGAGGATGCAAGAGAAAAGCAATAAATCGCTCTTGATAAACTCAGGTTGATTTTTGAGTTATCAAGAAATTAGAGATAATGAACTCACAAAATCATGCAAAAGCATGCAAGAATAGCTTTTTAACTCAAATCAGAAGTTTAGATCAGCTTTGAACTCAAAATAGAATGTTGAGTTTCCAAAAGTTAACAACTTGCATTGATTTCTTGATTTTGAGTTTAACTGCTCTTTGAATGTGCACAATTAATTATGAATTAATTAAATAAATAAAGTGATTTATCCTCAACTTAACTGATTTTTGAATTAAAAATAATTGATTTATGGGTTAATAAATTATTAAATCAAACTTTTATTCAAAAACTATATTATTAAATTTGACAATTGACTTTAAAAATTAAATAAGAATTTAATCAATTAGTCATAAGATTTTAGATTTATTGTCAAAATTAAGGGTAAGTGCACAAAGATGAGGGACCAAAAAGGGGGTATAAGTTGCCACTTTTTTTCTTGAAATCAGCAAACTCTGAACTTCAACAAGAAATTGAAGATAGTTAGACTCAAAATTTTGAGATGTGACAAAAACAAGAGTTGTAATACTTTGAATCTAGTTCCTAAACTACTAACTTATTTTGAAAATGGTGCAGATTAAGGCCCTCAAAAAGGGGGGAGCAAAAAAAGTGGTCCTGTTTTTTGTCCAAAAACATAACATAGCGTCTAGTGTGCTCCCCCTAAAATGTTAACTTTTTTTTTTAATTTTTTTAATTGCTCTAGTGAGAAGTTAGCTAACACCACGTAGTTTATCCTAAATTTTTTTGGTAATTTTTTTATTAACGTATAATTTTTTATGAATTTACGAAGTGCACACATCCTGAAAACATAAAATTTCTGTGTGCTACCCCTAGAAATCATTTAAAACTAATCGAAAATTAAATTATTATTTTTTTTTAAGTGTGTAGAATGGAGTCTAGTTTCTAAAAATGTAACTTATTGCAAAATTCAATGAACGAGCCAAAATCTATGCCCAAAATACTACATGTTGGTTTTTTTACAAAAAATGGACATACACAAAAGAAATTAGAGTTGAAAAACTTAACATAATTGGAATTCAAAATAAATTATATGCTTAGATAACTAACAGAGAGATCTACAATATCACATCATCTGATTTTTACGTTCTTGAGCCACGAGTAAACCTGACGAGGAGCACACAAAAAAAGATGTCATTTTTTTGTATGTCAGCTGAAAAACACATCTCAGACCTATTTCAATCGTCCAAGCCTTTGGGTTGGATCTCCAAGACAAATCCAAGCCTTAGGATTGGTAAATTCAAATCCTTTACAAAGCACGCACGCCCTATAGGGCGTGTGCCCTATGTAAAAAATCATAAATTTACATAGGGCGTGCACCCTATGTAAGTTTATAGATTTATATAGTGAGAGAGAGAGGGGGGGTAATTTATACAAATATAACATTTAAGTATAAGTTTGATAATTTTAATTTCTTATACTTTAAGTTATATTTGTATAAATTATAAAATATAATGCTTTCAGGATGTTTGGGATAGATTCCAGCATCATAGGAGTTAACATGCAGATTCTAGATTTGAAAAATTTCAGACTTAGCCAAATTTCAGGATTCAGCAAGGCTTCAGCAGGGTTACCCCCGACAATCCATCATGGATTTCTAAGGTCAAACTGAAGCTAGCAAAAGGATTCTCAAAGGGTTTTAACTCATTTTATCACAAATCACTTGGTTTCGACCCCATCTCTATGACAGACTTTGCTTAGCTCTCACCCAAATCTCTCTCTCTCTCTCTCTCTCTCTCTCTCTCTCTCTCTCCTCACATCACCCTCTCTCTCCCCCATATCCACTCTCTCTCTTTCATTACCCTCTCTCTCTCTCTCTCCTCACATCACCCTCTGTCTCCCCCTTATCAACTATCTCTCTTTCATTACCCTCTCTCTCTCTCTCCCCCTTATCTACTCTCCCTCTTTTATTACCCTCTCTCCCTCTCTCCCTCTCCCTTATATCTCTCTCTCTCTCTCTCTCTCTCTCTCTCCTCACATCACCCTCTCTCTCCCCCTTATCTAATATATATCTTTCATTACTCTCTCTCTCTCTCCTTACATCACCATCTCTCTCCCCCTTATCTAATATCTATCTTTCATTACTCTCTCTCTCTCTCTTCTCACATTACTCTCTCTCCCCCTTATCCACTCTCTCTCTCTTCTCACATTACTCTCTCTCCCCCTTATTCTCTCTCTCTCTCTCTCTCTCTCCTCACATTACTCTCTCTCTCCCCCTTATCCACTCTCTCTCTCTTCTCACATTACTCTCTCTCCCCCTTATTCTCTCTCTCTCTCTCTCTCTCTCTCTCTCTCTCTCTCTCTCTCTCTCTCCTCACATTACTCTCTCTCTCCCCCTTATCCACTCTCTCTTTCATTATGTTGTCTCTCTTTCTCTTCTCACATTACTCTCTCTCTCCCCCTTATTCACTCTCTTTTTTTCATTACTCTCTCTCTCTCTCACACACACACACACACACGCATCACCCTCTCTCTCTCTCCCTCTTTCATTACCCTCTCTCTCTCTCCCTCACTCTCTCTCTCATCACATCACCCTCTTTCTCCCCCTTATCCTCTCTCTCCCTCTCTCTCATCACATCACCCTTTTTCTCCCCCTTATCCACTCTCTCTCTCTCTCTCACACACACACACATTGTCCTATCTCTCCCCCTTATCTACTCTCTCTTTCATTACTCTCTCTCTCTATCACCATCTCTCTCTCTCTCTCTCTCTCTCTCTGGAGAGAGAGAGAGAGAGAGAGAGAGAGAGAGAGGGGGGGGGTGATGAGAGAGAGAGAGAGAGAGAGTGAGAGAGTGATGTGAGAAGAGAGAGAGAGAGAGAGAGAGAGTAGATAAGGGGGAGAGAGAGGGTGATGAGAGAGAGAGAGGAGAGGGTGATGTTTTTTTTTTTTTTTTTTTGTGTCATGCAGGAGCATCCTGGGTGTAAGAGCAATCTTGCATCACCCAAAAATATTTTTGTTTTTGTATTCAATAAAGGCTATCTTGTGTAGAGTTGCTATTTATGGAAACTTGCTATTTTTAGTAAATTGGTCTTACGATCTCGGAATGTCTGATTTTACATATGGAGGTTCATCTCAGTCATATCAGTCTGCCAGCAAAGTTTCATGGCTAGATCAGGTGTAGTTTTGAAGATATTGAAGATTTTCGGTATTGGCAGCAGGGTACAGAAACTTTGAACTCAGTTTTGAAGGCTTTAGAGGCCCCGGATGAGGTTGAAAATTTGGGTGATGGGCGCTTTGCATTGGTCAAGCCTGTAGAGCGCTTCGTGGCGTTTCCAAAATGGGGTTATAATAGCCAATCGGGTCAACGGGCGATGACTTATGGTCTTTGGAAGTTGGGTCACCTGAAATGGCAGAAAATAATTTTTCTTCAAAATTTCTGTTTGGGTTTCAAAACTCATTTTGAGTCGACTTTGATGTAATAAATTGTAAAATAAAATAATTCTAAGTTTGGTTGGCCTAAGGGCTAAATTTCTAGAACCTTCTCGGGCGGTGGAAATTACCTATATAAAGAAGGCCCGTAGTGTTGTCTAGGGCAGTTCTGGGTAGTAGATCTGGGTATTGATTCGAGGCTTTGTCCTACAGAATATTGTAAGGGAATGCCCATGTGGCTTTGCATATTGTAATTCTGAAAGTTTGTAATTCCACATTTGTGGAGATAATAAGAAGCCAATTTTTTGTTCTTGCATATTATTGTTGTTGTTTCTCTATTTCTGTTATGTGCCTGTGGTATTAAGGGGAGCACCCTTCATCAGTGTGTGTGAGAGAGAGAGAGAGTGTAGATAAGGGGGAGAGAGAGGGTGATGAGAGAGAGAGGAAAGGGTGATGTTTTGTGTGTGTGTGTGTGTGTGTGTGTGTGAGAGAGAGAGAGAGAGAGATTTGGGTGAGAGATAAGCTATGTCTGTCGTAGAGATGAGGTCGAAACTGAGTGATTTGTGATAAAAATGAGTTAAAACCCTTTGGGAATCCTTTTGCCAACTTCAGTTTGACCTTAGAAATCCATGATGGATTTTGGGAGGTAACCCTACTGAAGGCTTGCTAAATCCTGAAATTTGGCTAAGTCTGAAATTTTTCAAATCTAGAATCTGCATGTTAACTCCTATAAAGCTGGAATCTATCCCAAACATCTTGAAAGCATTATATTTTATAATTTATACAAATATAACTTAAAGTATAAGAAATTAAAATTATCAAACTTATACTTAAATGTTATATTTGTATAGATTACCCCCCCTCTCTTTGTATAAATTACCCCCCCCCCCTCTCTCACTCTCTCACTATATAAATCTATATCTTACATAGGGCGTACGCCCTATATAGATTACCCCCCCTCTTTTTGTATAAATTACCCCCCCTCTCTCACTCTCTCACTATATAAATCTATATCTTACATAGGGCGTACGCCCTATAGGGCGCATGCCCTATGTAAATTTATGATTTTCATAGCCCACGGGGGTGAAAATTTTTGCATTTTACAAAGCGTGTGCGCCCTATTTGGCGCACACGCTTTGTTTTGCATTGCCCAAGCCTAAGGCTTGGGCAACCCAAGCCATAGGGCGTGCCCACTATGCGCAATGGGGGGCCAAAAAAAAAGTGGCAATTTTTTGGTCCCCCATTTTTGTGCACTTACCCTTAAATAATATAATTTAGGAATAATTTAATTAAATAATTAAGTGGCAGTATTAAATCTAATTAATTAAATATTCAAAATATTCAATTAATCAAATTTTAAGATAAATAAGATTTATCACCAAATAATTATTAAATTAAGAATAATTAGGATAAATAGGAATATTACTAGGAATATTCTAGATGCAGAATTTAGGATAAAATCAATTAGGATTTGATAATGTGCAGATATTCTTTAAGTTAGGACTTTGATGTCGATTTCATTCGAATTGAAGATGTAGGAGGTTAATGAACCTATAGCCCATTTTTGGGGTATTACAATAACAAGTGGATCGATGCGAAGAGAGAGCTTGTAGAAGAAGCCACCAACTAGTAGACCAATGAGAAAATTCAAAAGCCTTCAAGAGCCAATTAGAAAAAAGGCATACGGGTCCAAGCCACTTAGCACCAAATGAACTAATCAAAATAAGACATTTATTTATCAACCAATGAACAAATTTAAGGTTGTGTGGCTATGTCACCTCATCACCTTGGGAATTGTACTCCTCATCCTCATTTTCCTTTTCACATTTAATGAACCTGAACACAATCTTATTAATAATCTTTATGGGAACATTTGACATATTTTTATTGGTTGAAGATATGGCTGCCACCCCAACATACTCATCTAAAAACTTTATAAATACCCTATATTTGCTAATGAGAACTCATTGTTAAGTATTCAATTGTGATGACTCATATTCTCAATTGCTTCATCCTCTTGAATTTTCTTCATCTTCCTCGCCTTTTGAAAATCTTCTCCTTGAATGATTATTGTCTTGAATCTTGTCTTATTGTGATGACTTGAAATCTTGATGATGTCTTGATCTATAGCTTCTTGTTGTTGTATGAAACCTTTACATTGTAGCTTGCTTGAAATCCTTGCCAGCTTCTTCATTCTTAGCTTCTTAGCTTCTTGGCTTTTGTCTTTGGATTTTGGACCCTTAGCGCTGGCCATGTTCAACCTATCATACAACATCATACATTAGATTTCAGATTTTGAGTTTATGACATGGTTAGTAGCAATGCCCTTTATGAACCGTTACTTAGGAAACTTTCACAATGTAAGATATACCAATGAATTTCCACTTATGAGAGTTCAATTAAAATAAGAGTTCACATTTACAAAATTTTCATTATTTTCTAATTTTGGTAGGGAACTCACGTGCAAAACATGTTTTCACGACATTGAACGTGCTAAAAGAATCTTACCATAGTTGGAGAACAATGTCGTTGTTGAAAAATTGTAAGTATATTCCTACATGTCTGTAAAGAAGTTGGTTCTTTTTTTCTTTGCAAAATTCCGATTGTCAACACTTAAGTTCGATGGACTTCTACCTTCTTTTGCAAAAATGGCGAAATCGGATGAATCACCATCTACAGACCTAATTTGGCATCCAAAATGATAACTCACAACCCTTCCCTAATATTTTGATTTTCTTAAATTTTGAAATCTTGACTGCAATGAGAAATTTAGGAACTTTAGATTCACATCTAAGGTTTTTTAGGCTTAGACTTAACCTGATATATGCCCAAATTTGTAATTTGCAGCCTTTTTTATTATTTGGTTTTCTTGAAAATTACAATATGAACAGCCCATATTTGTTTAACTTGACGATTCCTCTATGTCATCTTTCAGCCCCAACGTTGTATGACGCCAAAATTTGGGTTACTATTCTCATATCTGCAAGTAATTTGATTCTCAGGGACATTTGATTTCTTCAACAAGACTATATTTAACACCTCCAATTGGCTCCAACCCTATAGAAATCTCAACTTAGTATCCAAATCTTGCACTTAGCCTCTAGGTTCAAGTTTCCAAGATGTAATCCTTACCCATTATAAACTTGACCTGCCTTGCAAAAGTTTGAAAAAAACCTCTTTGAAGTGAAAGAATGGCTTGTTTATATAGAGGTTGCCACTTTGGTTAATTTTCTCCTTGCAATGCTACAGAAATTTAATCATTATTATCTGGCATTTATTAGCTTCTTCCATTTGAATTGGATTTGTAGCTCCTTATTAAATCTGGGCCTCAGTCATTTCAAAATTCAAATCTAGACCCAATAATGGATCAAACTTCTCTATATGGGTATCTCATTATTAAATTTAGGCCACGTGTGGTTAAACTTGAGGCAAGTTGCTGCCATGTCTGATATCTTGCATTAAAATATGTGGCCTTGCCTGAAATATTCGTCCATGTGCCTGATCTGGGCCCTTTTGTGGCTAATTGAGGCCTTGTTTTATTAAATATGGGGTTGTACGTTTCATTAAAAGTCAGATTTAGGGCCTCAAGTCACCCTGGCATCCAGATTTAGGCCCATACCTTCAAATTTTGTGCCAACATGCTATACAACTTGGGGCCACACTTCATTGATTTGTATTTAATTTGGAAGCCCAAGGCCACACACTATGAATAAGGGCTCTATTTAAGTGCGACCAAGCCTAATTTGGAAGCCCAAAGCCAATTTGTACATGGACACACGTTAGCCTATAAGTGTGGGCCTAATTAGGCCACTCGTTTGGCATTGGGGCTAAGCTTTAAGCCCAATTTAATTTGAATTTGGGCCTGGCCTGATTAAATTTGAGGCCGCACACTGGAATTAGTGCCACGGTTTATTAAATATTGGGCCACGCGTTACTTATTTAAGCCCTGATTTTAAATTCCAAGGATACACGTCTCAGATATAGTCCAAATATAGGGCTCTCCTTATTTAGATCAAGGTCTAATTCTTGGCGAACAAACCCATATTTAGGTCCCAGGGCATATAATTAAGCCAAAGCGTTACATAAATAAGGTTGTCCTCCTAGAACTTTAAGCCCAATTTCATTAATGGGGCTACACGCTACATATTAGATTCGATTCTGGCCCTTATCAATTTCAGATTTAGGCTTGGGCAGGCTAATGAGACCCGCACGTTACTTATTAAATGCCTACACTTTGAATTAGAGCCTTGATCTTTTGAATTTTAGTGGCCTGGGCTTCATATGTAGATCTCGTTTGAGTTCCAATACCACATGCAAGTCAAGGACCAAATTTGGGGTTGAATAAAATCCACCAAACTTCACACTTTTCATCATTTGTTGGGCCTCATCTAAATTGTTGAGCTTTTTGATGACATTTTAGAGGGGCTTTACCTCAAGTTTTGAGTTTAAATCAATAAGTTTTTAAGCCTTTGTTACATTTATTATTGTTGCCCCTTAGATCTGGGTCCATTCGATCCCAATTAAGGCCTCATTTAAATCGAATTATTGTCTGGCCTACATGTACCAGACTCACATCTTTTGCATGGGGTTGCATATATTGCCTTTCAAATGATATAGATGGGCTCAATGCCACAAACTTCAATGATGAGGGCTTATTTCTTAAGAGTTTTGGGCCCTTGGATTCGAATTTTAGGCTCTTCCCACTAGGATCGAACCAATGCCTAATCTCTTTCTTCCTTTATTCAATCATAAGATGAGGAAGTTCTTTCTCTACCTTTAATTTGAGATGAGAGGCTTCCTCTACCCCCAATTTGCGATGAGGAGAGGCTTCCTCTACCATGTTTACTAAATTTTTTGTAAGCCGCTAAGACTACATCTTACAAAATTGTAACTATAGGCAACGGTATAGTGAGACAAATCTCTCCTCTCAGCAATAGGGGAGACGCCCTTCTTACTGTAGGTGGCTTCAGTAGGACTTCAACTAAAATTAAACAAAGGGGTGATTTTTACAATTTGTTCCTCTTTTTTCAGCAAAGATTCACAAGTAACAACAACTTTCTAACTCTACAAAGATATCCTACTGGTATGATAATATTGGTGACTCGGTAGTTGATGTAAGAACAATTCCTAAGGCAACATATATAATTATATTTGGTAGATTAAAAACAAGGGCCCAAAGTCTCATGTGATTAATCATATTTGAAGAATAATTAAAACCAATAGTGAGGCTCAAAGTCTCTCACTAATAATCCTGAAATTGAAATAAAACACTCAAAGCTAAAGCACAAAGTCTTCTACTCTTAGTACTTGCAGCCACTACCAACTATAACAATTTGTCCTCCTGCAACACAAAGTCTTCAAAAGTTCAAATTGGCTCTGAATGCAATAAGCAGCTCAAAATATGCACAACTGAATTCAAATCCCTTTTGAGCAAAACTTCAAAACTCAATCAATATTCAGAAAATGTCGTCACATGACACCTTGAATCAACACAGAGTTTGAAAGCAACTTGTCCATTTTATTGAAAGCAATTCAAATTTACATCTAAGCTCAAAGTCTTAGAGTGTAGATACAAACTGGCAGAATTTTTTTGCCTTGTCAAAAGATGATTATTTACATGATCTCTCTTTTATATAGGAAAAGAGTGGAGAGAAAGGTGGATAAAGAAGGGGAAAACCCTTAACCACCTTGACTTATTCCCTAACTAACTAATTAATTTTGACTGATTCAAAGTCACATGCCTAATGCACTTGCAATTTGATTACATATTACAACTTTGCACGTGATACTATCACATGCAATTACATCTTTTTATTACATGTAGCTTGTCAATTACAAATTACAAATGCATGATGAAAATATTCTAAGTGTCAAACAAGACACACCATCTATTACATCATCCATTGTTGGTCTTTATGTTGCTACAAGGATGCTTTTACGATTGATGTGCTCAGGTTTGATGGAATAGGAACTTGCATCCTTGCCCATTCTGCAGTATAATGGTGGTTGTTTCTTGATAAGCACATCTGTTTCTTTCCATCTCTATCTTGAAAACATTCTCTACATGCAATCATTCTTTCACCTCATTGTAGGCTCCATTATGTGATCATTCTTGCCTCGTGTCTCTCTCTCTTTTGTGCATGTCTGGGGTTATGCATGTTGTCATTCTTAAATTTCCAGAAAAAGTCATAACATGGTCTTTCAAGCTCAAACTTTGCATATCTGGAAGAGTATGCGTATAGGATATAAGTGGAAGGCCTTTGAGTAACAAAGGGAGAACGATTTTAGGCAAAACCAACTCTTCAAATGAGAGAAAAACTCAAAAATCAGATTTTCTAGGAGCATTGCATATGGAAGATGGCTGGAAACTTTTGGGACAATGAATGGATATATGTGTTTGAGCTCAAAATGTATGCTTATATGGTAGGACAACTCAAAAACGGGGGTTTTGGAGGGTAATAGTATATGCGGACAACAAGCTTTATGCGTGGAAAATGAGTAGCATAACATCTACTTATAATGAATTATTATGTTTTCATCATAAGAAAGTGTGCAAGCAACCACCATTATGAGTTTTAAGTCACATGGCAGCGATATAGCAAGTGTGGATGAAGGTCATGCAATCATAAAGGTAAGCTTTTTGGGTGCAAAATGAGCTTGTTCTCCTTGGTAGTTTCGTTCAAGAACATGGTTTTTAATCCCGACTGCATATGCAAGAAAGATGAAGAATGAGATGAAAAATAGAAGGAGCACATATCATACACAAAACAAATGCAAATCTGAAAATGAAATGAAGAGATTTGCAAAAAAAATAAAAAACAAAGAACAAACATATAAACAACATAGCCCTATGAAATTTGATAAAGATCATATCTCTTTCCCTCGAGAAGCAAAGGAAGAAGTCTATTTAGTCTCTTATGCAAAATCTGAAAATGAAATAAAGAGATTTTTGGATTTAGAATGATTGCATGAACGAGACTTAAATAGACTTCGAATCTTGACTCGGTCCTTGCAAAATGAATGCTTTCTTGAGTCAAAATCCGTAGCTTGACAAGTGTGGGAAGTTGGAGATTAAAAATGCCAAATAATAGAAACCATGTTGACCAAAACATATGCAATATGTAATGCATATAAAAAATGATGTTTAAGACATCAAATGCAACTTGAAAAGAATTGTAAACAAGCTGCAAATGATAAGAAATGCCAAAGAACTCTCCTTAATAACAAACATTTAGATTTGGTGGAAGAAAATGGCCAAAAAGGACCGTTTTGGGCAAAAACGTGCCCTAAACTAGTTGTTTTGAGAAAACACCTTTTAAACTACAATTTTGATGATCCAAGAATGATCCTTGAAAAATTTAATGCAAAATCAACCCTATAAAGAGCAAAAATGGTTCAGTTTTGACCATTTTCCATGTGATTTCTTGCCTCAAAATCCCATTTTTTCTAAATTGCCACGAAAAAATGGGTTTTTAAAAGTCAAAAACATGTGTTTTCATGTTAAAAATTGCCACTTGCAAAAGGATGAAGTAAAGACATATTTTTAGAAGGAAAAAACACATCTTTCTCTCCAAAATCGCCACCTAGCAATTTGTTGCATAAAAATGGATTTTTAATAGATAAAAACATGTCTTTTGACTCAAAATTGCCACTCAACACTTGGCATTAAAAAACATAAACAAAAAGACTTCATAATAGTCTTTTTAAGAGAAGAAACACATGCTCTTGGTCTCAAATTCGCCACTTTGCCTTTAAGCTATTTAAAAACGGGCTTTTTACAGACAAGAACATATGTTAATAAGTTTGAATTCACCACTCATATGCATAATGCACTTTTTGGAAACAAAAGCATATGTTTTGTATATTAAAAACTCCACTTACATGTATTAACATGTCAAAGCCTTTAGTAGAGAAGTAATAACATGCTTTTTAAGAGGAAAAACACATGTTTTTCTAAAATGCACGTGTTATTGGGTTTAAATTCCTCACTTACATGCATCCAAGTCAAAACTCAAGTTAATAAATAGATTAATGGGTTTTTAAAATATAATAACATGTGTTTTTAGCTTCAAATTCCCCACTTACACATGTTAAGTGACAAAATATGTAATTGCATTAAAAAACCCCACTTTCATGCATTTAGGACTTCAAATTTATTGACAGTGGGTTTTCAATAGGTGTTCAACATATGTATATATGCTATGAATGAGTAAAACCCCTCCCTTTATGCACATTTAAATATCTCATGTAATTAAATTTAATTAATAGCTATAGTTTTCAATAAAGTAACATGAAAATAGACTTAAAAAGGCTAATTTTCATAAAACATTAAAAACTATCGTTAAATCAACTCAGAATGAGCTGAAAATTAAAAATGGATGCTAAAATTCATTTTAAATATTAAAAATAATTTTATTACGTGCAATTGCCAACAAAAAGTTTATTTTTGGAGGATTTTTAATAAAATATGCAGTTGGCCTGAAAAACCTCACCTTTTCATTTATAACTTGAGTTAGACAACTGCGATTGAGGCCTAAGATAGCTCAAAATGAGCGGAATTCTAAGTGCTATTAACCTAAGGGAAAAAACAAGATTAAAACTTACAAGAAAGGGAAAAATGAAGAATAAACTTGAAGATCGCCAAAAATCAAGTGCTTGCAATCAGAGAAGAAAAAATTGTTCTAACAAGCATTTTGGGGGATTAACTTGATGGAAACCTTCGAAAAAAACACATAAATAACACTGCATAAAGTACAATTCAAGGATGATGAACTACCTTCATGACACCTTATCAATGCATTGAAACATAAAGGATGCACCTACGAATCCATGGGAAAATTGTGTAGGGTTGCCACAATTTTGTGATGTCAAAATTGAGGACAACCCCCCAATTTGAGATGAGGATAGGCTTCGTCCACCTCATTTGAGATGAGGAGAGGCTTCATCCACCCCAACCTTGAGACAAAGAGGTGCTTCATCTCATTCCACACTTAGGCAAATTTACTCTCCCCTAGCTCAAAATTTCTCTTCAATTTGTGACTTCTAGACATAGCCTAATTTTGCAAAAAAATTCAAACTTTACTCAAAGGAGGCCTTCTAAATCCTAAGTTGTTCCCCAAATCCGCTCTACTATCTAAACCTATTGGCAAAAGGAGGGGGGGGGCCATTTGGAATGGGGCAATGGTTTGAAAAGCTCACAACATGACCTAGGTGGATTATTTCGACCGCTATGTTTTGGTGCTTTCCTTGCATTCTCAGCCATGCGCGGGTCCTCTAAGTCCACCTCTACCATTCCCAACACCTCATGTACTTTCAAGCTCTGACTTTTAGTCATACTCAGTCCGCCTAACTAACTTGTACTTGTACTCCCTTTGTTTGAGGGTCTCGGTCCAAATCCTCCAATGTTGGGTTCTCTTAAGACATATAGGTTCTCAATGTCGTACAATATGTCTACCAGTTCAAGATTTCCTTTGTACTCTTCGTCTGATGAGGTCTATATAGACAACAATCTTGCTTGGCTGGCAAGGTATGTTTCATCAACTTTTTCTCATAATGTTCCTTGTTCTCTTTGTTCGATAATTCTTAAAGATCATCAGATCACTTGGTCTTGACCACCGAGTGGCCTCTTCTCACCTTTAATGGGATCCAAGGGCATGAATCATGCAATGTTGACCTGATTTCTTTTTAGGCAACATCAAATGTTTACTACTATACCTAATAATATACATACATGAAATAATAATATAAATGGCAACGTGTACCAAATATAGGAGTAAAATATATATTTATTACCTCATGAATTCATTATAGAGAAGAAGATCAAAGATGGTCGACCAAGGATTACAATTCATCTGACAATACCATGCCCCATTCCTTGGCAGTGCACGACATATTTAAAGGACTCGACGGTTGCCAAGAGGGACACAACCGTCAACCAATCGACAAGACAACTACCAGAGAGTGATAACAAACTTAATACAGACAATTAATACATTGACAAATAACCAATATTATCAACCATAACAATACACATTTTATGTCGACTACATCAAAAGTCATCAGTATGTGGCAAATAGTCTAGAATAAATAGTAGGAATACCCTCTCATAAATTCCCTATAGGAAAGAAGAGATATTTTGATAAGGGAAAGCTAGGGATTGCAAACTGAAGCTCTGTTCACTTAAACAATAGACCATTCCATCAACAGATATATTCCTTCAAGGATCGAACAACAAAAAAAGAATAATCAATCAGAAATAGTGACCAGATCAATTTATAGAAGTGTAATTTACATATACAACAAGTGATATCAAGAAAAGTCGTTAGTATATATACATATCAAAATAGATATCTAGTCCAATATAATCTCCAAGACAATGGAACAAGATTTTCTTATCAAGAGCAACCTTATGGTTTAAAGCATTTATTCATCACAAACACAAGGACTTTTCCATCATTTGTCACCATTGAATTAATGACAAGGAAGTAGACACTTGCAATCAACATATTTTTAATAACCAAATTCATTTAGAGTATAAAGTTCAATAGAAATAACTCCCTTACAATGAAAAACAAATACAATAGTCTTAAACTCTAAAGAATCAAATAATGGGGACAATACAATGGTATAACATGTCCTGCTAGCCTCAGATGAACAAGGAAAATATATACTATAGATTCAATTCTTCCAATCAGTAGTAAACAAAGAGGAAGGCAAATTAAAATAATTATTGGATATAACCAAGCAAGGATGGAAATCTATTTGGAGAACAACAGTAGAAAAATATGTCAATAGAAAGAAGAAAACATGAATTGAAGAACAAACCCATAATGATCATTATTATAATCTGCAACCTATGATATGAGTATCTCTATATGTATACACAACATGGGGGAAAAAAGCATCGAACATCTCATATTATTTCTTGTCTAACACTAGGAATTACAATAACAAACATTATCACCATAGAGAAGAATATTGAGGAAAAGAGAACCAAATCACTACAAGTGAATCTGGATAGAGGATCAAATACAAATGGGAAAAGGAAAGGAATGGGCAACAGTCATAAGAAATGATAAATAGCAATTTATATTGATCAACGCTATCTAATTAGTACCTCACAATATAGGTAAGTCCTGCAGTGGAATGGACCATGCTACCTCATACAAAGGTACCAGATAAGGCATGTGATGGAATGGGCATGGGTTACATCATACAAAGGCACTATTTCTGAAGGATAGTAAGTCCAAGAGATGGATCTAGTCTTGGTTGGACATTCCTAACTCTTGCGGATTGATTACTCCAAGAGATGGATCTTGTCCTAGTTAGGTGTTCTCACCTCTTGTGGATTTTTTATTCCAAGAGATGGACCTTGTCCTAGTTGGAGGTTCCTGCCTCTTGTGGATTTGTTACTCCAAGAGATGGTTTTGGACTTGGTCTTGGTTGGACGCTCCTGCCTCTTGTGGATGGATTACTCCAAGTGATGGTTTTGTTCTTGGTTGGATGCTCTTGCCTCTTGTGGAATGGATTACTCCAAGAGATGGTTCTGGTCCTGGTTGGATGCTCCTATCTCTTGTGGATGGATTACTCTGAGAGATGGTTCTGGTCTTAGTTGGATGCTCCTACCTCTTATGAACCAACTGAACTATGTATACATATACTCATGTGGTTGTCATGTGTCTACTTCATGTATGCTCTGTGTCTTCATGCATTAATGTGTATACTTCGGGTATGCTTTGTGTCCTCATGTATTCATGCATAAATTTCATATTTTCAAGTGTATGCTTCGTGTGGTTCTACATTTGTTTATTGAACTCCAAGGAGGGGAAAATAATTGTTTGAGGACAAACAATTTTGAAGAAGGGTGGATTGTGATGTACCCTTTCTAAATAAACATTTAATAAATAAATAGCAATATTAATATATAATTACAATATAAAAAATAAAAAATAATAATAACTAAAATATATATCAATATAATATAATAAAATATGAAATATTATTATTTATAGTATAATAAATCTAAATTACATTATAACATACCTAATATTAAATGCCATATTAAACATATCTAATGATAAATAAATAACAAAGCCTAAAACACAATGATACACAGACGTGGTATTTGGGGAGAGATGCCACCATCCATAGATACAAATAGAGATGGTCGTGAACAATAGAAGGAAAACAGAACCAGACACAGGAACAAAGTATGGGCATTCATCGAAGCAGATGGAAGAGGAAAGTAACAGAGGACACGCATAAACAACTAAGAACGGATATTAACAACCAACATTGGGGAAAGAAACATCTCTAACGCACAGAGGACAAAGGATTGTACAGGCACACTCAGTTGACTATTTAACTTTTGGCAAAGCTACGTAGCCATCACTTCAGAATCACCAATGACATAATAAAACATCAAAGCTTGTGCGATGGTGGAAGGAGTTGTTAGCCCATTTTCCTGTCATAGAGAAAATGTGTTGAAAATGGTCCTCATTCTTGCAAAATCCTATGAAAATGGCCAATTTCTACTTCAGGTATGAGAAATAGGGTTTTGTCAATGCAGGGGTTTCAAAAGTTTCATTTAAGTCCATAAAACCCTACCTCCAATCTATTTCTTCATTACCTTTTCATGTCACTTAAGTCCTCTTTTCTGCACATGTCTTAAGTTATCGTCGGGCCGGGCCAAGTCTTTCAAGTTATAAAAACCCGACGATGCCTCTTAACTTTTCCTAAGTCCCAATGTTATAAAAGTTTTATGTTTTTCGGGCTTAGTCGATATGCAGTGCTATGTCAGAAAAATGTAAGAAAAGAGAAATCCAAAAGCAGTGTTAGGTCTTTTGAGCCTAGTTGGTAAGCAGTGCAAAACCCGACAGCTGTTGGATGCTTCGGCCAAAAAAGGATCAAGGCCTGGCATTTAATTTCAAGAACTGGCCGAGGTTAAGTAAAGTATCTAGCGACTTGGTGAATATGGTTATCTCTTAATCTCCAAGTGCCGGCGGTTAGTGGCTAAGCATTCTGAGATTTAGCGACAAGGTTAAGTGAGGCATTTGGCGATTCAACATAGGAAGGTTATCTCTGAATCTCATAAAGGTTAATGTTAAGTCCAAAAGATCTAGCGACTTGGAGATAACGACTTATCTCTCATTCTCTGAATAGAACTAAGGTTAAGGAAAAGATTAAGAGATTGCGAGATTTGCTTCAGTTGCTCATTCTCAAGATGTAACCATAGTTAAGCCTAGCATTGTGAGATCATGAGATTGTGGTTTTCTCGTGATCTCCACATAACACATGGTTAAGTTCTCATGAGCGATAAAGGATTGCCATCTGTAAAAAGATCTGACGGTAGGCGCTATTCCGTAGAGAAGAGATGGAAGAATTTTAACCATCACGAGATCACGCCTATTTAACGCGTGTCATGATTTGTAAGTGGGTCCGCAGGTTTATGAAGTGTTAGAGGACCAACAGTGGGCGTGAAGCCTTAATGAAAAGATGAATGATGGTTAGTGATCACGGGATCACGCATTGCCGCCACGTGTCTAGCCTGATGAGTCAATAAAGTGGTGGGTCCTCCTCGGTGCCAGGTAATGATGAGTTGCTCATTTTTTATTGGTCGTCGAGGAGGGTGATGTGTAAAGTAATTTTCAAACCCTTAGTTAACTGTTTTGCCGATTTATGAGAACCACATGATATGCCGAGAAAACCAAGGATAAACGGTTGTGTTTTAAACTTTGTTGATTTACCATTGCTGCTGGAATATTTAAATTGTCTAAGGGTTTTTCTCCAAGATTGAAGTAACCATGAACCGAGTTAGTTTTATTTTGTTCCAAGGGAAATTACAGCATGGGATAAAGAGCACAAAACCCAAAAGAAAAAGAAGACTGCAACTGTTGATTTGGAGGCTATGGAAGAAGACTAATCAACATCTGGTATCTGATCATTGAGCAAAGGGAGGGTAGTTATCATGAAAAGGATAGTGCATGTTAGCCAGATGACGGTCACTTTCCATGTAACAACTTTTGAAGCTACCTTGAACACATGCAGACAAAGGTGCAACCTATTGACGATTTGATATGATTAAGAAAGATGCTCTTCCAGTTTACTCTCCATGTTTTGTACTGATTGTAACTACTCGTCTTCTAGTGTTTTTCTTCTCCTAGCCATCTGAAGCTTGTTGCATCATGTTTCTTCTAGGATTCCAAGATGGCTAGTGAGTGATATATATAGGTAGTTGTTGTTTGTTGCAAGGATGATGAAATTAAACACTGCTAGGCAGTATTCTAACTCTTAAGTCTTATTTTTTGGGTTTCTTGTCTTGTAAATGTACTGAATCAGAAGCTTTTTTAATGAAAAACAATGGAATGTCTATCCATATTGGTGATGTCTTTGTGTGTCTTGTTGTGAATCCTTGTGTGTTAATTTGTAAGACATTTTAATACACTGGTTATAAGGTAGCTGTGAATTTATTTTCTTAGTTTCTTTCAAAGAGAGTAAATCTTTGAAAAAAAATTTGATGGTTTTAAACTTGCACATGAATCTGATGTCTGGGTATTGGAGTGAAAAGAGTGACTTGTAAGGCATTTCATTTGGTTTCTGTGTGTTTAGATTTAGATGGTTTTTTGGGGATGTATGTTTATTTGACTTTGTTGCCCAATAGATAAGGCACTAGTCTTTGCTAGTTATGCACTTTTCATCATCAATCCATTAAAATCAATTAATCTTTACTTTTTGTTGAAGAGCATACATGTTCATAACTTGTATTTGCAGAATACAAGTGATGTTTGGAGATTCTTTGAAGAAATGAATCCTAGGTTAGCCTGCCTAAATCTAGAACTCGAAGAGAAGAAGGATTTAATCGTTGTCACATTTGCCTTTTTTCTAGTTCTTGGAACACTTATGCAAGTGGGATCTCGCATAAGATTGGTTGAGTCTTGAACTCCCATTTCTTTCAGTTCTGAGAACTATCCACCATCATGTTTGCATAGTGGGGTTTTGTCAAAGGAAGTTATTATATATGCAGATATATCCTTCATTAGGTATGCCCGCCTAAGTGTGTGGAGCTCGAAGAGAAGATGGCTTGCATGCCTTGTCAAGTTAGCCTTTTCTTGCCCCTCAATTTGTAGGAAGAAGCAGATTTATGTGAGTTAGATGAAGATCCCCTAACCTGGTTTGCATTAGCTCTTTTAGAATTGAGGGATACAAGAAAAATTCCTAACAAAGTTGGCAACTCTACTAGGGACTGACCATAAGAAACATTTGTTCAAATAGTGCACATTGATTTGGCCCATCTGAGTCACTAACAAAATTGCCGACTCTGCTAGGAAAGGTCATAGAGTCATGTTTTGAAAAGATTTATATCATCTCACCAAGTGTGAGTGGCAACTCTGAAAGTCTCTATTGTATCAATGTGAGTTTAGAACGAGATGATGATTATGCAGTTCTGATAAATAGTTTTGAGGTGTTGGTGAAGCTTTGTTGTGCTTACTGGAAAGAAAGTGCAGAGAAGGTATTTCAACAGTTTAAATATTTCTCCTCTTCAAAGAGGTGGCGACTCTACCTACAATTACAAAGAATATAGCTTCAGATCTAACAAGCTTTCCAGCCAACAGGTTGGTGCAGCCACAACACCTCCAAGTATTTTGATTTTTATATACAAGTTTTTCAATGAAAATCAGTTGCAAAAGAAAAACCTCTTGTTTCCCTCTTCAGTGATTTCAACACTAAGTGAGGGAAGGTTAGCTGCTACATACTTTTGGACATGCTTTTCAGCCTAATTCTTTCAAGGTTTTGAAGTATGTATACATTTAGTGATAGAGGGTGTACTCTTACTACAAGTTGTGAATCAAAATATTTTGTTAAGTTCTTGTAGTATTGTCTCCATGGATAAGTACATGCCTTTTTGTTTTGATAACATTGAGAATTTCCCTAATGTTATCCATGATGAGATTAGGGAATACATGCCAGATTTCAGTGGTGATCAATTAGTCACAGAAAGCAAACATTTGGATGATGTCAATTGTCTCCTAAATAAGTTTGACGTTGAACATGAAGATGTTGCTATGAGATTATTTGTGCAGACTCTTATAGAGGATGTAAGGGAATGATTCTTATTCCTACCTCCATGTTCAATTTCTTCTTGGGATGAATTGTGTGCAACATTCTTAAAATATTCTGATGAAATACTTGACCCAATGGTGGCAACCAGAAAATTCTTGAATACTAGACATGAAGAAAATGAGGATGTTGCTTCTTTTAATCTCAGATTTTTAGAGGCATTTGTTGGTATCCCAAGAAGATGTAGGTCCGAAATGATGAGTTGTGGTGTGTTCTATTTGGATGCAATCAATGAACATGTAGGATCCTTGCTAAAGGATAGAGAACCTAAATCAATCCCTTAGGCTTTTAGGATGGTAGAAGATTTGGAGAATGAAATGAAGCATGAGATCCCAAGGGATCTTTTATATGTTGATTCTTGTTGTCATTAGCTGGTTAATCTTGAAGGTGAAATGGAAAATAATGATTAGTACCAGGGTATTAATTTCTCTCAGGTTGACTATGAGGATTTGCTTAATGAGGTTGTTGCTCTCATAAAGGAGGCAAACCAAGATGCTTTATATAAGAGTTTGCAAGAAAAGGAGAAAGGGTTGCAAACTGTGGTTTTCCCTCCTATTGATGATGAGGAGGCCAGTGGTGATATGTGTATTGATGAGCCTGAGATGAATTTTCTTTCAGATCTTACACCATCTTCTGGAGTGTTTTCTGATTCCATGTCAGTTGCCACATGTGATGTTGATTATGATGTTGATAATGAAGTCAACAAATGCCAAGATATTGAAGATGAATTCATAGTTGACAATGTTCCTGTTAAGTTTGTAAAGCTTTCTTATTAGCATGAAATGACACTTTTCTTGTCTCAATTCAAGGAGGAATTATGTGAACAACAAGAGGATGATTATGATGCAGATGTAAGTTGTTGTGGTGATTCATTAGCACAAGAGGACATGAGCCAAGAGATTTCAGTCCCTGTTCCAAATGGGGAATATATTTACAGCATTGAGAGTGAGGCCAAAGAAGTTGAACATGAAGTCTAATGCCCACTAAGCAGTGAGAAAATTTCAGTACTCTTGACTAATGATTTTCAAAGGTATGCCCCTAATATGGACTCTGCTTCACAGTATCCCATTGATATATGTTTTGACACTGATAATGAGGCAGGTGTTCAAAGTGATGCTGATAATGATTCATGTTTACATGAAATCCCCTCATGTTGTGACCTAGAAGAAATCAATAAAGAACATGACAATAAGTTGTCATGTTTTGAAAATTACAATGATGAACATGATTCATGTTCATGTTCTTTTTCTTTTTCCTTTGGTGAAGAGGATTATGACTGAGACCTTCACTTGGTTGATGATCCAGTTTGTGAAAATATCCTTGAGAAACCAAGATATTTAGTGGTTGATGAAATGCATGAAGATAAATTTGAGGATCCAGTTCCTTCTCAACCAAATGAGTTTCTAGTAATGTGTGATGATCATTGCAGTTTATATTTTGATGCATTACTAGATAGACCTTACATTTTCAATCAACATCAAGAAGTGAAAGATGTTACATACTTCTTGGAGTATGAGTATGATAGTGGTTGTGACTGGAAGAGTGTGGATAGTTACAAATACATAATTATTCTTCAACCTAGGAATGTTCATATATGTTGGCAGCAAGATTGTCATGATATTTTCAAGTGGCTGGTCACATACGTGAATGAAAATCAAGTTTTTGACAAAGGAAAGTTCTGGTATTTCCTTTGGTGACCTGGGGCCACCAAATAAGGTTTTAATCCTGTAAGTTTGTAAATATTTCTTTTTAGTTGTGTGTTTCTTCCAGTTCTTCATGTTCCTAGTTCATCTGTCAATTTTTGAGAAGTTTCCCTGCAAGTTTTTTTGTCTAGTAGGTGGTCTGCTCTCCCATAAATTCTAAGTTCTTGCATGGGCACAAGTTACCCATCATCCCCAGAAAGAGCCACTGTTAGTCCATTTTCCTGTCATAAAGAAAATTTGTTGAAAATGGTCCTCCTTCCTGCAAAATCCTTTGAAAATGGTCAATTTTTGCTTTAGGTATGAGAAATAGGGTTTTGTCAATGCAAGGGTTTCAAAAGTTTCATTTAAGTCTATAAAACCTTACCTCAAGTCTATTTCTTCATTACCTTTTCATGTCACTTAAGTCCCTTTTTTTGCACATGTCTTAAGTTATCGTCAGGTGGGGCCAAGTCTTTCAAGTTATAAAAACCTGACGATGCCTCTTAACTTTTCCTAAGCCCCAATGTTTTAAAAGTGTTATGTATTTTGAGCTCAATCAGTATGTAGTGCTAAGTCCGACATATGTAAGAAAAGAGAAATCCAACAACAATGTTAGGTCTTTCGGGTCTAGTCGGTAAGCAGTACAAAACCCAACGATGGTTGGATGCTTCAACAAAAAAAAGATCAAGGGCTAACGTTTAATTTCAAGAACTGATCGAGGTTAAGTAAAGTATCTAGCGACTTGGCGAATATGGTTATCTCTTAATCTCCAAGTGTCGGCGGTTAGTGGCTAAGCATTCTGAGATTCAACGACAAGGTTAAGTGAGGCATTTTGTGAGGTCCTACCTCGACCCATCTTAGCTCGAATGATATTTTCACACATGGACTATCTAGATGATACACTATTTTGAGATATTAGACTTATTTTTATTATGACTTCATATCATTAGACATTATGCGATGATTTTACATGATTATATGGATGATGATGTTAGACGTACCTTTATATGCTTATGTTAGATCCATCCTGACTTTATGATATAAAACGATGATTGAATTCAGAATTCTGCATTTTGATTTACGTTATCTTATAGAATAGGAATTGAGATAGTTATGATCTTGATTTCCTAATGAATTGGTTCTGCATTTGATTTAGGGTTACTTGTTAAAGTGAAACTGAACTTACATGTGATACTTATGGAAATAGGATACAATATGGTCTATGTATATGTTGATATCGTGAAATGCAGTTTATCGATGTATTCGTATTTGAATGTTATTATGAATCTTGTTTTTCTTTCGATATGATTATATATAAGATGATTTCATGTGATACTGATATTTGATCGAGTGTGTAGGATTATGACCATGGTTTTAAATACGGGGAAGCAAGGATGGATCAATGTGAAAACAGTAAAAGGCCAAAGTCGACTCTATGAAGAGAACAACCTCGTTGTTATGTGTTTTAAATTCGTAAATGTGACAAATGAGTGAATGTTAATTTGTAAGTGTGTATAAGTGCATAATTGGATATAATTATATGTGTAAATATAATTGTGTTTAATCCATTTAGCATGTCATGTGCGAATTTAAGTGGAGTGATGTGTACCTTTTTTGTTGTGTCACTTGACACTTGTGCTTATGTGTTGGCATGCCTAATTGGAATGTTTTGACTTAACACTACCCTTAAGTCACCTTGTGAGTCCCTAGGTGTAGTTACCTGATTAGGGAACCAAGGCAAGAGTCACAACATTTTCTATTTTTGTAAGTTAACTTCACATGAGTTTTAGAGAGGTTAAGATGAGCCCTAGGGAATGGTTGAGGTTAGTTTTAGCTATCCCAATGCATGTACATAGGTATGGGGGTCAACTTTTGCTTTTTTCATCACCCAAAGCTTCCAAATGGCCTCTTAAAAAGAGACTTCTTTGAAAGTGACGAAAATGGAGTATGGTTTCAAGATTAGTTTCTTCCCCCATGTCTTGGCTTTCCTCTCATTCCCTGGTTAGGGACAAGTGGAAAGGATACATCAACCAAGAAAGCTACTTCACATTGGAATGGGGTAGAGAAGAGAGGAATGTCTTGCTATTAACAAAATGTGACAAGGAAGAAAAACATTTCTCCTTGCATTTTGATTTTTGGTGAAGATCATCTTGGTAGTAACTAGAAGTTTAGAGAGAGGAGAAAAGAGGCTTGGAATTGAGAGAAGGAAAGCTAGGAAGGGAAATTGAGCTCAGCATCAAATTTATCTTGCCATTGTATCTTGGAGGAAGGTTCGTTAATCTATCTTGGAAGGCTTTGTCATGTGTAAATGCTTTGTTTTGCAAATCTATGTTGTATGTGTGTTGTGTTGAATTCAATTTTTGTTTTAAGATGTTTTTCCTTGATTTTCTTCATGTGTGTTTTGGGAGTGCAAGAATATACTCAGCCTTGGGAGGGTTTGAGAGTCTTGAAGGTGAAGGGGTTAGTTGGGAATATCTCTTTGTGTAGAGCCCTTCCTCTTGGAGGAAGGGGATAGAAGCATGGATGTATGGGCATCCATGTAGCCTACTTTGGTTTTACAATTTGGGGGTCATAAGGGAAGTTGATTTGTGTTTTATGAGATGAGCAAGTTGGTTTTGAGATGGGCCTTGTGAAGACATGTTTTGTAAAAGGAAAAAGAATTGTTTTGTTTAAGTATGGCTTCTCTAATGGATTGATCTTTTGTGCAAACCTTAGGATTGGGAGTACTTGTGTTGATTGTGGTTTTTTAGTTTTTGTGTGTATGTTATATGAGTGTTACCCATCCTACCTTGTTTCCCCTAGCTCGGCGGTGGCCTTGAAAAGGCCTTGGCTGAGAGGTGAGCCTCCATGGTCAAGTTTCAAATGTTTTCAATTGCAGGTTGCATGAGTGTGGAGAGTTGAAGAAAGCTGCAAGTTTTCAAGTGATAATGTGCACGAGAAAACTATGTAAATTCTTGGGTGAAGAATGTGATTTAATTGTATATGATTTGTCATTATAAAACCCTTTGGTAAAATATGTATCCAATCTTTTAAGCTGGCATTAGAAGTGATATGAAAGTTAATGTAAATATATGACTTTGATGTAATAGGTTGAGCTACATTTTAATCAAATTCAAATATGTTGCTGGTTTTTACTTCAAAAGAAAAGATAGAATTTTCTTTAAATAAATATATTATTCTGAGATGTTTTAAGTTGTTATTATATTGTCTTGAGTTTATGTTTTGAAAAAAAAAATGATTAAATTGCAACATTGTATAAAAGTTCAATTTTTCAAAATAAATATATTATATGCACTTTAAAAAAAAAGTTTTTGTTGGTGTGCTTTTATGTCCTAGTTTTAAGGCATTACACATTTGGCAATTCAGCGTAGGAAGGTTATCTCTGAATCTCATAAAGGTTAATGTTAAGTCCAAAAGATCTAGCGACTTGGAGATAAAGGCTTATCTCTCATTCTCCAAATGGAACCAAGGTTAAGAAAAAGATTAAGAGATTGCGAGATTTGTTTCAGTCACTCGTTCTCGGGATGTAAACACAGTTAAGCCTAGATTTGTGAGATCATGAGATTGTGGTTTTTGCATGATCTCTAGATAACACATGATTAAGTTCTCATGAGCGATAAAAGATTACCATTTGCAAAAAGATCTGACAATAGGCGCTATTCCGCGAAGAAGAGATGGAAGAATTTTAACCATCGCAAGATCATGCCTATTTGACGCATGTCTTGATTTGTAAGTAGGTCCGCGGGTTTATGAAGTGTTAGAGGACCAACAGTTTTAATGGAGGATTGATGACGAGCGTGAAGCCTTACTGAAAAGATGAACGATGGTTAGTGATTGTGGGATCACGCCCTGCCGCCACGTGTCCAGCTCGACGAGTCAGTAAAGTGGTGGGTCCTCAGTGCCAAGTAATGATGAGTTGCTCATTTTTTATTGGTCGTTGAGGAAGGTGATGTGTGAAGTAATTTTCAAACCCTTAGTTAACTGTTTTGCCGATTTATAAGAACAGCACGATATGCCGAGAAAACCAAGGATCAACAGTTGTGTTTTAAACTTTGTTGATTTACAATTGCGGCCAGAATATTTAAATTGTCCAAGGGTTTTTCTCCAGGATTGAAGTAACCATGAACCGAATCAGTTTTATTTTGCTCCAAGGGCAATTACAACATGGGATAAAGAGCACAAAACCCAAAAGAAAAAGAAGCCTGCAACTGTTGATTTGGTGGCTATGGAGGAAGACTAATCAACATCTGGTATCTGATCATTGAGCACAAGGAGGGTAGTTATCATGAAAAGGATAGTGTATGTTAGATGGCAGTCACTATCCATGTAACAAATTTTGAAGCTACCTTGAACACATGCAAACAAAGGTGCCACCTGTTGAAGATTTGATATGATTAAGGAAGATGCTCTTTTAGTTTACTCTCCATGTTTCGTAATGATTGTAACTACTTTTGTCTTCTAGTGTTTTTTTTCTCCTAGCCATTTGAAGCTTGTTGCATCATGTTTCTTCCAGGATTCCAAGATGGCTAGTGAGTGCTATATATAGGTAGTTGTTGTTTGTTGCAAGGATGATGAAATTAAACACTACTGGGCAGTATTCTGACTCTTGAGTCTTATTTTTGGGGTTTCTTGTATTGTGAATGTACTGAATCAGAAGTTTTTTTAATGAAAAACAATGGAATCCCTATCCATATTGGCAATGTCTTTGTGTGTCTTGTTGTGAATCCTTGTGTGTTAATTTGTAAGGCATTTTAATACACTAGTTATAAGGTAGCTGTGAATTTATTTTCTTAGTTTCTTTCAAGGAGATTAAATCTTTGAAACAAATTCTGAGTGTTTAAAACTTGCACATGAATCTGATGTCTGGGTATTGGAGTGAAAAGAGTGACTTGTAAGGCATTTCATTTGGTTTTTGTGTGTTTAGATTTAGAGGGTTTTCTAGGGATGTATGTTTATTTGACTCTGTTGCCCAATAGATAAGGCACTAGTCTTTGTTGGTTATGCACTTTTCATCATCAATCCATTAAAATCGATTAATTTTTACTTTTTGTTGAAGAGCATACATGTTCATAACTTGTATTTGCAGAATATAGGTGTTGTTTGGTGATTCTTTGAAGAAATGAATCCTAGGTTAGCTTGCCCGAGTCTAGAACTCTAAAAGAAGAATGACTTAATCCTTGTCACCTTTGCCATTTTTCTAGTTCTTGGAACACTTATGCGAGATCCCTCTCGCATAAGATTGGTTGAGTCTTGAACTCCCATTTCTTTTAGTTCTGAGAACTATCCACAGTCGTGTCTGCATAGTGGGGTTTTGTCAAAGGAAGTTATTATATATGCAGATTTATCCTTCATTAGGTATACCCGCCTAAGTGTGTGGAGCTCGAAGAGAAGAAGGCTTGCATGCCTTGTCAAGTTAGCCTTTTCTTGCCCCTCAGTTTGTAGGAAGAAGCAGATTTATGTGAGTTAGATGAAGATCCCCTAGTCTGGGTTGCATTATCTCTTTTAGAATTGAGGGACACAAGAAAAATCCCTAACAGGAACCATGAAACCAATTTTGTAAGATGTGATGGTCAACTTCAGGCGTTGATACTCTATACCTAATAATATGCTATGAAAAGCTTCGATATATTGGTGGTAGTATATAGTTTTAAGTTTGGAATTACTTGATAGGTGGCTCTCTCATAAAAGGATCAATAAAAAGACATTAATTTCTGAAGGCATAGCAGCGGAAAAGTTTATCAAAGAATAGATGCAAGATATAAAGGGAAGCGATGATTTTATGATGCGTACTTCAGAATTGATGCTGATTGATGAAGGTGAAATTGCATAGAACAGCCCAGCTATCCCCTTGTCACACATGATAGAGTTGGAGGGCGTAAGGGCCTCTTTGTGGCTGTCATCCTTTTTGTTTTGGTATGCTTGTGCCTCCGAATGCAAGCTGCAGTCTGCTATTAACAGTCATCAGTATGCGGCACAGTCTAGGTGAAATAGTAGGAATACTCTATCATAGATTCTCTTTAGGAAAGAAGAGATATTTTGATAAGGGAAAGCTAGGGATTGCATACTGAAGCTCCATTCAATTAAACAACAGACCATTGCATCAACAGGTATATTCCTTCAAGAATCGAACAGCAGCAAAATAAGAAACAATCAGAGACGCTGACCAGATCAGATATGGTCAATTAATAGAAGTGTAATTTACATATATACACCAAGTGATATCAGGAACAGCCGTTAGTATTTCCATGAAAAGTAAATAGGCATAGCTTCACATATGTGTTAACAAATAGTGAATGGATGAATGAATTTACCATTGGCCGTCTTGCGTGACTTTCTCCTATCCCACTACTAATCTAGAATATCAAATGCTTATTGCTATTAACAAGTTGCGCTGCATAACATGATGAACATACTGTGTGGCATTTTGCAAAGGTTTTGTGCATCTCTCTTCAAAACCTACTCTATTTCTTATCTTTTATTCAATATACCATGAAAAACACAAAGAATTATTATATCATATGATCTGCAAAGATGATGAAGTGGGCAGAGGGATTTGTGAATCACAGTAAAACCAATGTCAATTCTTGTCTAATTTTTAATACCATGAAAAAAAAAAAAAAGTACTGTGCCTCAAACGATGAAGTGGTCAGAGTGATCTGTATATTGCAAATTTATATTCAAAATGTGACCAGCACAATGTTTCTTTAGGGTCAGGACACCTCTCATTTTGTGCAACATGCAATTTGGAATTTAAAATAATTTTCACATAAATGGATAAGGTTCCAGACCATTAATCATCCACATTGATAACTAAAGTCTACTTGTTCCAGAACTGGTGAATCACAAAACAATATTATGTAAGAAATCTTTCAGAAAATTAGAGGAAATACGACATACAACTTCAAACATGACAGAATGACAGACGAAGTGCTAATTTGCATTTTCTTTGCAGATTCACACAGCCATAATAGTAGTTCAATTTTGTTATCTATTTCATTTATATATAATCTATAGGAGGTACAAGCATTCGACCTAAACCTAGAAATGTTTCAGCAAATTCATCATCATTTTTTGATAGCATTGTTTCCAGGTCACACTGAATTTTGCGATTACGCAAAATTCTAAACCTAGGCTTTATCTTTTTCTCCAATGAGTAGCTAAAATATCTAGGATATGATACTATTTCCATTATTGATTTGCCCATACCATTGACCAAGAATTCAAGTTTTGGTTTAAGAACTTCTTCAATGTTGTAACCTAATAATGGTGGAAACCCATAAACCATGAACCTCACATTTGTTTTGGAAAAACCTACACTCTCCAAGTATTCGAATCTGCAAAGAAAGAAAATTACATTTTACTTTTTTTGCTAAAATAACACTAATAAAGATAACATGGCAAAATACACTAGGACTAGAATAAATACAAAAAATTACCGCAGCTTTACTGATTGTTGCATGTTCAGTGTTAGAACCTCAGGAAAATTCTGCACAACTCGCAACAGATAATAATCATAAAGACCATATGTTTCAATGAGGAAGTTTACCCTCCTAATAGTATGCTCAACACTGAATGAGAAGGTTTCTGGAGATCTGTTCAATACTTTGCCCAAGCTCTCAGTATCCAGGCCCAACTCTTCCAAAAAGAATACAACCTAACATAAAAGTTGTTCAATTCATATCATTCAAAAGAATTCTAAAGACAATCTTTAAACATAACATTATAAATCAGACACGTGGATGAGAAATCCTTCTTCAACACAAATGCATTATACTATACCAAAGAAACATGAAAAACTTGATTGGTTTTATAGTTTCCTTAGCATATGTTTCACTTCATTAAACCCAACAGTACTTTACCTCGAGTTAAATTGCTTCAGAATCAAAGTATTCTTTTGGTTTCTACAAAAGATTCACAATGAGTTTTTCATTCAAATCGCCCCTCCCACTGCCAATTGTTTTGTTTCTTCCATATCCCAATTTTACAAATGCAAAGCGCCTAGATTTTCATACAATTAAATATTGCATGCAAAAAATTGCTATGGTCTAAAGGAGGCATTTTAACAGCAGTATAGTTGTAACATACCAAAATAGAGTAAGGGTTATGTAATATTCTTAAGAGACCTAAAATGGTCAAGAATGAACCAGAATCCTGTAAACCTGAAAGCAAGGTACATAGGGCTTTTTCATTCGAAATCTATATAAACCAAAACAAATTATAAGAATAAATAAATTGTGGGTAAAGATTGTATGACAAAATCAGATATCCAAATATAAAGCAATCACTCAAGGACCTAAAAGATAAATACACAAACTACTACCATGCATAGTAGATAGTGAAGAGGGCTAGACAACAATGTTCATATATTGTATGTGATGCTTCTGAAATGATAAAAAAGAAAGAATAAACACAACTTAATCATGGAAATTTATACATGGCTGCAGCTCAGTTATCTAACAGATGCAACTTATTAACTGATAAACAAATAATGTCAGTATCATTAAAATTGCATCTCCTCACATAGGTGCTATTATCCTAATACCTTCATCCAATGTCAGTACAAGTAATATTATCCAAAAATAATCTATTTACTCATTTCCAAGATTTCCGAGAAAAGATAGACAAGAATGAACCTGAGTGCGTACAAATCAAAGCAAAGTAACAAGGAGATTTCTATTACAAATCTATATCAAGCAACACAAATTGTAAGATGAAATCAATTAGTCCAAGTGTATGATGTATCACTAGATCAAATATCAGAATATTGAGCAAACACCCAAGTACCTAAACAATAAATATGCATACTACTGGCACACGTAGTAGATAATGAATAGAGTGAACCAACACATTTCATCTAATGTTTTTGGAATTCAGATCTGTCGTCTGAGCTCAAAGAATATTGGCTTTGCAGCATTGTAAATGAAAATGAAGAAATTAATGAAACTCAATCGATGGGTTTATGTAAATAGATGGATGATCTTATTAATAAGCCTATAGCTAGGTTATCTGGTAAGAGGCCAAGAAGACAGCTTGCCCATGTGGAGGAATGAGTAATTTCCATCAAAAAACTGAAACATGGTCCACTCAAGGAAGTTGGATCATTGCCAGCAGACAACAACATTACTCAAACGAAATGAATAGGATAGACACCTCTCCCACACAAAAAAACAGTTGCAATAGGAATAAGCAAGGTTGCACGGGTACGGGGGTACTGGGGTACTTTGGGTACGGGTACGGGTACGGGTATGAGCATTTTTCAAAACAGGGGATGGGGGTACGGCTAATTTTTTTTTAATATAATTTTAATATTTATAGAAAATCTGAAAAATATGAGTCACAAGTCATGGCATTGAGCTTTCAAAACAAGAAATCTGAAAATCTGAAATTGAATGTTTAACTTTAAACTTTAGAATCTTAGATGCATAACAAAGAAGGCAAACTTAAAAAAATTAAATATGAACATCAACAAGAAGATCATAAATCATATAAGTTATAACGACATACTGCAAATGATAAACTTCTAATTCTAACAGCTAACTTGAACAATGAAAATCAGAAAAAGTTTAGTAGTTTGTACTGTTAATCGATATTGTATCAAAGTTTCAGACTGATTACATATTTAATTAAGCTTGATAAACATCAAGCTGATATGCAAATGAAAAACATCAAGCTGATATGCGTTTTGGTCAATGATTTATGGCCGCCTCTCCCTTACTATGACAGTTTTTTAAAATTTTCTAACTTTTTGTCAATTTTTTTATGGACAATGCTGATGTGGCGTTTCCAGCTAATGGGAACGTCCCCCAACAAGTACCCGGTATGGGATACACGTACCAGTACCCAGTACGTGTACCAGGGGTTTGGGTACGCGTACCCGTGCAACCTTGGGAATAAGTAAACAGCTGCTAAAAAATATAATGATAACAATGCCTTAGAGTTGCCAATGACATAAAAATACAAAACCACGACCCCTATTTCAAAAGACAACTGCACATTGTCAAAAGCAATGCAAAATCATTCCAATACCAATGCCAAAAGAAGAATGTCATCCAAGGACTGAAACAAAGTCAAAAACTGCCCCTAAAGAGACATTTTACTATTTAAGTGCAAGACTTAACACCTAAAGTAGCCTATAGACAATGTATAGGCAACCTGTATCATAAATACAAGATTGTGGCTCAAAAACCACCTACAAGAAATTTGTAGCAACTTGTAACCGCTTTCTAAGTATGCAGTTTCACAAATGTCTACCAAACAAACAACTGAAACTCAAAATCAGACATTGTTTTGGTGATGCAAGACTGCTTATGGACCAAGATGCTCCTACATCATACACCCTAGGAAAGAGTTTTGTAAGCATAGTATTTACAAAACAGATTTGAGTTGTAGAACCACCTCTTTGGAATGAATACAAACCAAAACATGCTCCACCACTGAATTTAGGTAAATTCAAGGAAACATCTTCTTTCACCTCTTTGAGGTTTTGGCTCAATAGTATCTTGTCCTTCCACTTCAATTGTCTTTGTGAATCTCTATCCACCACAATTCAGCCCTCTCTCTCTCTCACAAGAATTGACCCATCATGATCTTTCCACCTTCACCAAAAGTCCCTCGTTTTTACATTTAGTGCATATCTTGCATAGAAATCAGCACAAACAATATTATGGCAAGCAAAAGCTCTCATAGGCACCTCCTCATCTTCTTGTGCACTCACCTACACCACATCCACCAACACCTTCAAGTCCTCCAAAGTGTTGGGACTTGTGTTTACTATGATATCTAACATATTAAATACATGAATTAATAATAAAGATGACAATGCATACCAAATATAGGAGTAAAATATATCTTAGTCGCACATGGAATTGTTGCAGAAGAAGACTAGAGACGGTCAGCCATGGATCAAAGTAGATCCGACTAGATCATACTACTTTCCTTGACCATACACAATATATCCAACATACCACAGGGATGCATTTGCCCCTAAATACTTTGGGTTTTGGGGGCAAGGATGTCTTTGGGATGTAGGGATAGGGATGTGACAACCCCCCACCATCTATCCACCATCCCTCGAACATAGGAAATGTCCCCAAGACATCAGGGACACCAAAATGTCTCTGGGGATGCCCAAAAGCCCCTTGATTGTCCCAAGGACACGAATAAGTTTCTTGTCCTAGGGACATAAAAAAAACTTAAGTGTTTTATATTTTTTTTCAGTGTCTAGGGACATAAAGAAGTGTTTTGTATTTTCATTGATGATGATCTTCATTCTCTTTTTTTTTCTAAAAAAAAAAACGGGGGCATAGCCCTTGAACCCCTACTTCCTGCCCACAAGGAAACAAAATGTTTCCCCGCACCCCTTCTATCATTGGCTTTTTCGTTTTAAATTCAATATACATTGTTCATTTTAAAACATTTCTAGGATGAAACTTGTGTACAAAGAGAGTATGGCAACATGATGGAATGTAAAGGTAGAGAAGCCAACAAAGATTGATGAGGATGCTACGACTTCACATGCAAGTTTGGTTGGTGTTGATTTGGTGGACCTTGACCATGAGGAGTCTAGTAGTTCTAGTGATGAGGATTTTGGAGATGATTAAAGGCCTCCCTTCATTACATTTTAGCATTTTGTACTTATTTTGATATCATGCTACTCATTGTAATCATCTTTATAATAATTTCACTATCATAGAAATCTCCAATTTTTCACTTTCATTTGTCAAATTTTATTTAGTATTCAACTATTTAAAATTATACTGTTTAGTATTTGCAATTTTTCTATTTTACTAATTTGCCAAAGTTCCATTTGAAATGTAATTCGTATACATCTTTTTATAACTAGTTTTTCAAGTATCATATGTATATCATCACCCCCCCATCCCCAAAACTTGTCCCCTACCCCAAAGCTCCATGGAACATTATATATATCGAACGGACCCGATGGTTTCCAAGAGGAACACAACCATCAACCAACAACCAATTGATGCTTATAAATACCCAAAGCCGATAATTCATATATAGTCGAATAACCACTATTATCGAATGTAATAATAGACATCATGCATTGACTACATCATCCCCTTGAAAGAAAAAGTTGTTTTCTAGACAACAAATAAACGTCAAGTAACATGAGGGAAGACTGATAACGATACTGTAGATATTGACTTGTACTTTGCAAACTCAAACTTGGATTGCACTTGAAAAATCATAAGAGTGCGGAGGGGATATGGAGGCAATGCCCCTAGTGGGGTCAAGAGGCATCACCCCCTATGGGTTCAAGGGGTAGTGCTTCTTCCAAAATCTGCAGACAACACCCCTATTGCACTCCTTATAACTATACAAGGTAGAGTCAAGGGGCAGAGCCCCTCCTGCCAAGCCTAAATTAAGACCTTCAAAGCCACACAAAACTCCATGGTACACGGCATTTTCCTGATCTTTTAAAAGGCCAAAAGCAATATTGACAAAGCCAACAAAAATAGAAATTCTGGAGTATTTAGCCAATGTATGATGTTGACTAGGGAAGGAAGTTGTGGTATGATGGTTGATTGTCATGCAATAGATTGTATGTGTTTGACAATGTAACCAAGCCATACCTTGCAGAGTAGGGGTATTGTGCACATGTAATGTCCCCTTTCAGGATAACTTGTGAATTTGTGAATTTGCAACAATTACCATGCAAAATCAATTGCAAGAGACTTCTTTCTTTCAAGTCTCGATTATGACTATGAATTATGTTCTATGATACCATTTATGAATGCAATTGATAAGATATATAAATAATGATAATACTATTTAAAAGAACAATATATATGCTGAATGCTTGTTCTTATATTATATGATTAATATCAACATCATTGCTATCTCTGATTGGATGATTAGATATATACCAGATGATTTGAACTTAGTTCAATTCACAATGATAGATTATCTCTGCTATGTCTGATATGATGAACAATTATGCAAGATGATCTTGATGTTCGACGCTAAAGATATTAGCCTTCTCTGATTTGACAATTCAGCATATGCTAGATTATCTTTCTATTGCCTATAGCGATGAATTGCTATTTCTGATTCCAGTCCTTAAATATATGCAATGCATATGATGATAATATCACTTGTACCGATATGGTGCCATTTCAGATATGTAGGTAAATTCTCACAACAATATGTAATGATGCTGTGTCTGATTTTGTCAATTAATGCTTGCAAGTTGCAACCATGGTGCTGTCTCTGTGACTTCCCTCTTGAACTTATGTAACCAGCTTATGCCAATTGGCAGTTTCTCTATGAGCAAATGCATTAAAGGATGAATAAGAAGAAAATGTTTTCCAACGATTTCTCTTTGAATGAGTACGAAGTCCCATATATATCTTTGTATCATGGAAGGGTTGCTTTCTAACAGATACGTCTTTTCATAATTATAACTCCTCAAGTAAATCGCATCTTTATCTAATCATAATTGCCATTAGTCATCGATTAACATAATCGTTGTCTTCTTTAGGCATAGCAATTGATCAATGGTATTGCTGCCACTTATATTTAATCAATTTGTTATGACTAATCATTTGATTAGTTGTCTTCTCTTTAAATCAATATTACTAATAATACAAATTGATGTCTTCCAATTAATTGATGCCTGTCCTACTTTGTCAAGATGCTTAATTGATGTCAATTACTTCCATGAATTGTGCCTTAGTCAATCTGCCCATTCTATCTATCATCATTAATGTCTTATTTGACAGCACTAATGCCCATTGGGGCAGCCTTTCTTGATTTTGGGGCTTCCTTTCTTGACCTCGCAGTCCTTATTGACTTTACAGTCCCGTATTAAATATATGGTTGTATGTATTTAATTTTATAGTTGATAGTTACATCTATTTAATATTGTAGTTGTAATATTGGTGAATATGGTTGAATTCCATAATGTCACCTCCCTTTTGGTTTTCTATTTAATGGATGCCTTGCCTCTCATTTCTTCAAGGCAATTTGGGGTTTTTGCATATTTGTTTGGTTTGTGATCAGTAGATCACCATTTTTTATTCAGTTGCTTTCATCTGGTATCAACGCCAGTTTGAAAAATTTGCTAATTACTGCAGGGGATCAAGAAGACATTGTGAAAAGGAAGATCATAAGCTGTTTAAATGCTGAAGCAAAAGTATTAGTTTGCAATTGTAAAAATAGCAAAAAAAAATTGTTGCAGCTATTTGTATGTGCTTTATGTTGCCTCTAGGTGGAGAGAAGATTGGCGTAAAGAAGCACCAAACTATAGCTTCCTCTTCAAGGAGACAGCTGTTTGAAAAAGGCGGCATCTAAAAGTTCGGAAGGATTGCAGCATTTTAAATAAGCAGCATGTGAGTTTTGGACAGCAGGCTGTTATGTTGTAGCCTATGAATGTTGCATTCATTCTTTTTTTATTTTCATGCAAAAGTCTTGAAAAATCTTTTCCAGTGTGAAAGTTTTTTAAAGGCTAGGTGAAAGTCTTGTAAGAATTTAAAGTTTTTAAAAGCCACATGGAAAGTATGCTCTTATTTACAGAAAAATAAAATGAGATTCTCTATTTTTTCCTTTTGACAATCATAATTAATGTGGAACTTCTTTTAGAGGAGTTACAAAGTGTTCTATTTGTAAACTGACAAATAAATACTTTGTAATTAAGTGCATTATTAGTAATCTGATTAAGTAAAAACAGGTTTTACAAGGACCTGAAACCTATAACAGAGAGTTAAAAATATAGCAATAAACTTTTATAGAAACTGTGTCACAACACCGAGGAACAGAAGCCAAAACACTAAAGTAAACAACCATAACAACAGGCGATAACCAAAAAAACACAGACAGGGACAGCAACAAGACAAGACAATAGGAAGAAAGACAGCTAAATGCATTTCATTAGGTCTTCAGCTTGGATCATCATAAGTTGCATCTGCCCAGCTGAGTTCTTGAGCTCTTCTAGCTCCTTGCCCTCTTTGTCCTCTTTGGTACCAGTCTTTCTTGTGCTAGCCCTTGTATGCTTTCCCGGCCCCATAGTATCCTTCAATTCCTTAACCTCTTTTTCACCCTTCTCCTGCTCCATCTTGTCAACCAAGATCTTAGCATGTTCAGTGTAGGGTTTGAGACTAACAAGGCTTTGCTCACCGATTTTTCTAATGGAATCTTCTAAGTTATCCACTATGTTATACAGCAAATGGAGCCTGCCCTCGAAATCCCCATCCATAGCCCTGTCCTCCTCTTTCAATCTTTTTTCCATCTCACAAACCTTGTCAACCATTTCAGTATAAGCCTCCGCTCTACCCACCACATCCTTCATTTCATCGAGGCACTCTGCAACTGGTTTGTCCCCAAAACCTGTCTTCTTAAGGAGGTTAACCTCACAACCCATCACCCGCATTTCCTTTTTAATATTACCAATATCATCCATCATTTTACTCAGCGTGCAGGTAAAATCCACCAAGCAACTCTTATCTTTAGGCATATCTTTTACCCCACTTTTTTCCTTTTCAGTGTCCTCATTAGCAGTATTCTCCGTTGCTTTGGTTCCTGTAATGCCTTTGTCAATACTATCCACAATCTCATCCATAACCTGGTAGACATTTTGCAAATTATCCTTCTTCTCCGGAGGAATTTGGCCTTCACCCAGATTACCAATGTCGACCTCCAACTTACCTTCTTCTTCTTTCTCCTCCCCAATATTTTCCCCAATACTCTTCTCTTGCTCCAGATTCTCATCATCTTCTGAAGAAAGAAGGATTCTCCTCTTACTGGTACTTTTCACCCTTTTTTTCTTTTTCTTGTTGCCCGTGGACTGACCTCTTTTCCTCTTGTTCCCTTGTTTCCCCTTTTGCTCTTCATATTCCTCATCATCAATGCCCTTTTCAGTGTCAGACTCTTCCATAGAAGCCCTCTTCAGAATCTTCGTAGAGGGCGAACCTTTAAACTTAGCCTTCTTCGAGGAAAAGGCCCCAAAGAGCTCCTCATCATCATCCTCTATTTCCTCAACATACAAATTATCTTCCTCATCACCCTTTGTTTCTTCATTCTCCCTGGTGTAACCCTTCAAAAAGGGTTTTTCCACTTTTTTTGTTTTGAGAAGATCATACACCAGAAGCATGAGGCCTTGATGAGAGGCATGGTCCCCTTTTGGATCCTTCTGAAGACTAATAATGGTGGAATCCAACGAACTAAACAAATAAAAAGGAAGACTAATTTTCACATTATGTCTAAAATGATTCAACAACATAAAATGGTGCCCATAAGCTCTAGTAAATCTACCATTGAGCGTGATATAGTTGATGACAGCATATAACACATACCTCCACGACTGAGAAATGCGCTTAGGGTTGTAGTAGGAGGTATCCTCCTTCACCAACCTCATCTTTTCCTGCTCCGTAATAGGGTACTTCTAGGGAGCTTTATCAGAGATACTTCTATTTCTGTAAAATTTTAACCCTTCCATGCTCATACCAGTAGCTTTCGCAATGATGTCCTCCATAACCTCCATTAGCTGATTTCCCACAAGAACCATACCATTCTTCCAAGTTTTGAAGAACTGCTTTGACACAGTAGGGTTTCTGCCATGCAATCTCTCCTGGAAGCCCACCATCCCACCTTTCTTCAAAATATCCCACACCTCCTTGTTCTGTTTTCACTCCTCGCAGTTCACAGGATTGAATCTCTTCTTACTACCACCCATATTATCTGTCTGATAGCCCTTCACAGTATCTCTATAAAAACTCCGAATGCCGTTGTGAATACTGGCTTCGCTAAACTTAGCAAACATGACTTAAAATCCGTGCCAAATTAGGAGTGTCATCACCAAGTTGTACTTCTCACATAAAAAGAAATAATGAAGCCTCACCTTGTAATTAATAATCATCATTAAAAAAACCATTTAACACACTTTCTGCCTGCTTCGTAAACAATCACTATCGATTAATGATTTCGCCTCAAAAGGCAGATCACTCCCATCATCCCATTTCATCATCTTCTCCAACTTGCAAGCCACGTTAGCTGCCCAGTCAACAAGAGCATTCGTTTCTCTAAAATTATGCGTGATGACGCATTCTTAAAAAAAGCTGATTAGGATTTGTGCCTTATGGATAACATTGTGAATAGTCCATGAGGGATTATAGTCCTTATTTAAACATCTAATAATGTTTAAAGAATCACCTTCTACCCAAAGTTTCTTACAACCCTTCTCCTTAGCTATAACTAAGCCATAGAGGGCCGCATTAGCCTCTGCAACATGATTAGTTTGGATGCGTAAAGGTATGGCACTTAGACCTTTGCAAACACCATGCTCATCTCTTATCACCATGCCACAACCAGCCACCCCCGGGTTCCCTTTTGAGGCTCCATCAAAGTTAACCTTCATCCATCTGCTAGAAGGGAAATCCCATCTAGCTTCATTTCTCAAAGAATCTTTCTTGCACTGATTCATATTTCCTTTAATCTTCTACTTATCAAAGAAAATAATGTCCTCCATATTAGAAGGTTCAATCATGTTCCCCTTTAGATGAAGATTTTCCAGCATAGCTCTTTTGATCTTATAAAAGATCATCTTTTCATTGGAACCCTTATTTCTAAAGATTCTATCATTTCCTTCTTTCCAAACCCCCCAACAAATATAGGGTAAAATGAAATTTCAGACATTAATCACAATTTCATTCTTTGAAGGAGGTATCCAAGAAGTGAACAAGCTATGTAAATCCTCTGAGAAGATCCAATCCACATTAAGAAGTTTTAAGCATTTTTCCCAAATCTTGCGAACATAAGGGCAATGGATGGTCATGTGATTCACAGTTTCCTCATCCTATTTGCATAAGTAGCATATGTTAGCCATAGTCACTCCTCTTCTTCTCAAGTTGTCAGTAGTAAGGACCTTGTTTTGGAGCATAATCCAAAAGAAAACATTGATTTTTGGAGTTAGGCCTTTAATCCATGCTTTAGCCCAACAAGGCTCAATTTGATTCTGAAAATCTTGATGATACAGAGAAGAAATAAAGAAACTACCATTACTGTTATATTTCCAAATAAGGCTATCCTCTTCCTCAATTAAAGTCAAAGAATTCAGGGTTTTATTAAGCTGCCAAAGAGACTGATCAATAACTGATAGATCAACCCAGTGGTCTCTCTCCCAATAATCAACAACTTTGATACCAAACCTCCTTTTGCACTGATCCTCAAAAACCTTCCATTCAGATATCTCTTTCAGGGGGATATTCATCAACCACACCTCATCCCAAAACTATGTTGTCCTTCCATTCCCCACTTCCCATTTAACTCCTTTTCTAATGATCTCCTTATTTCTTATGACATTTCTCCAGATAAAGGATCCCCCAGGGATGGTGTCATTGCTAAGAAAGCTTTGAAGAGTAGGACTCTCCTTATTGTATTTATTCCCCCATATGAAAATCCATTCCCCATTCATGTTGTAGTATCTCCAAATCAACTTGGCAAGAAGATGGTCATTTAGGCTTCATATTCTGCACAGTCGTAAACCCCCTTTATCCACTGCCCTGCACACTTTCTCCTAAGCAATTAGAGCTATCATTTTCTTTTTTTCCATCCCAGTGCACAGAAAAGTTTTCTGGATTTTTTCAATAGCCTCTCCATACTTTCTAGGAATTTTGTATATGCTAAGGGCATAAAGAGGTAAACTTTGAAGAGTGGATCTAAGAATCTAAATCTTACCTGCCTAATGTTGATGTCAGTTTTGTACCACTACATAACATATAGCAATTGAATACTTGATATAGCATACCAAACACTCAACCCTCTCTTGAAAAGTAAATACTCGTGAAGAACATGAGAAAACTCCAAGGTTCCTTACACTTGTGGATACTAACTCAGTTATATTAATGTGATTTGCTGGTTAATCACGTAGGCGGGCTTACGTTGTTCATTCAAAGATAACTTGGTGGTACTTCGCTTGCTTGACTTGTTCTTTTCTCCTTGATCACTTTTACTTTCAACTACTCCTACCGCTAACAGCTTACTGCTCTACTACTACTACTATGAATGAAGAAATTAGCAAATGGACGGGGATCCAACCAAATGAAAGCTTGCCTACGGCGCTACCTCCATTGGTGCAATGACTCAAAGGGATACTCTTAGAATTTTCACACTAACACCAATCTTCCAACCCAACTTGAAGTACAAGCGGAAAGACGAAATGCAAGTAGAACTTGGGAGCAATTGGACTAGATTACCACACAAGGCTTCCTAACAAGCTGCTAGGATGCTAGTGGCCTAATATATAGATCCCTATCAAACATTCACTAACATCACCATACAACTAGCCATCTACTTCTACTCTAACAACATGAAATGAAATCCTACTTTAATTTGAGAGATGAGAAGAAACATGCAATACACCAAAATGATCATGTATATCCACCATGCAAACCACAACAATGAATAGAGAACAATTTTGATAGTATTTTGGCAACAATTCTCCAACATAACTCCTCTTTACAAATGAGAACAAATGGCCTTATATAGAGGCTCAGAATTACAATGAGTGGCGAAGATTAAGGGGCAAAATCAAGGGCCAAGATTAAACCTTACAAACCCTAATTAGGGTTACCATCTTTCAACCAATTACTTGAGGGCACCAACTTTGTAGGCCAATGAGAAAATTACAATAATCTGTCAACCAATGAGAACATAGGACACTTGGCATGATTTGATTGCATGCACATGAAATTGCCACCTCATCAACCTTATCTTATAAATTTATTTAATCCTTGAGATGAGTTGAAGCCTTGGATGCTTGAGTTCGTCCTTAGAAACTTTCTCATCACCACTTGAACTTGCTTGTACCTGATGTCCTGACCTCGAAAGGGTGAGGTCTCTATGCACTTGGGGTAATCTTGCCTTAGCCTTGGTGGCCTGCCTGGATGTGAACCTTCTTGCAATTTGAGAGCCTTGCTCTTGGCCACCACCTTGAAATCAAACTTGACCTTTTTCAACCTTTCGTCTCGCTTTCCTCCTTCATTATCCTTGCCTTCCTTAACCTTCTTGGTCCTCTCTAACCTTTCTACTCGAATTTGGTTTGCATGCACCCCCCTCTGCTTCAATACTCTTGGGTTCTAGGGGCACCTGCCTCGGCCATACCTCCTACAAGGCCCACAATGCACCCATTACTTGATTTGAAATAATCCTTAAGTTCATCAATTGCCGCCTAGCTAGTTAGTGAGTTGGTTCCTTCACCGCCTAATTAAGCTATGTGGAGTTCATCTTACATCCGAAATTATGTGAATTTTTCATTAAGTCCATTTCTAATAGATAATTACAACTTAGTTTGTGTGTTGATCAATCTTATCATCCAAGTTATGATTGCTTTATTTGTATCAATTTGTAGTCCATTCTTATCTTTCCTCTTAATGTGATTGAATCTAATTACTAGTTGTCTTTGTTTGATTTGCAATGAAAGAAAACAACTAGCCAAGGAAAGAAAACACATAACTCCACTCCACGGAGCTCACCACCGAGGGTAGACTCCTAAACATGGAGGGCCAACCACATAAAAAAAAGTCCAAGCCCAAGTTCCTATTACATTGGTGTAATGTTCCAACACCTACCTCTTGACCTTTAGAACTTGCCTACTTAGCCTATTGCAACTTATCAACAAAATGCATGACCCTCTTGGGTGCTAGAACCCTCTCAAATCTAACCAAGCTAGCTTGCACGAATAGCCAAGCCTTGCCTAGCCTAAAATATCTTCAAATCTCTTCCAACCTGCAATAAACCTGCTTCCTTGCTTGCACCTACAATGAAAATACGGAATGGAGGGTGGGGGTGAAGCGGATGGAAGTAAAAGATGGAGATGGAGGATGGAGCTATGAAAATGTGGTGGCAACCTGTCTTCTTATCCTTCTTGCCAAGGGGGAGGAGCTCTCCATCAAGTTGTCTCTCAACTATATCATGTTCACTGTGCCAATGTTGGTGTCCCTCACTTGCTTCAATTTCAAGAAGAAGGTGGTCTTGGGCCTCATGTCTTCCTTGTCTTACTTGGTATGCATTGCCCTTTGGCTCTTGCTTGCACTAGCATCCGCCATCCTAACCCTTATTTCTACCTCTTCTTTCCACAATGAGATGTGACTACACTTATTTCTACCCCTCCAATCCTAGGGATGGAACTACCAATTATTTCTACCTCTTCAATGCCTATCACACTACAGTTATCTCTGCCTCTCCGCCTAGAAATGGGACTACCACTTATTTCTGCCTCTTCGAAAACTTATGAGATGGACTACACTTATATCTCCCAACTTCGTTCCTAGGAGTGGGACTACCACTTATATCTCCTTTCTCCAAATCCTAGATGAAAACTACACTTATATCTCCCAACTTCAAGCCCTAGATGAAATGATGAAGTGATGGATGGATGATGCAAGTAAGAAAATAGGGAAAATGTACCAAGCAAGAACAAGGAGAAAATCTGTCTTTTAGACCAGCCTTCACCCTCAAGCATGAAGATCCTCCTCTACACCAACAAATTCTCCTCCAAAGAAGAAGAAGACAACACCAAAAATGCACTCCTCCACCAAAAGAAGAAAATCACCCCTTGCTAAATGCACTCCTTGCAAAATTTCTCTTTTGCTGCTCCAAGAGCTCCTCCTTGGTTGCCAAGAGACAAGTGACAAATGAATGAGAAAATGAGGAGACAAGCCCTCCCTTTATACTAAATTTTTGCCTCTTCAAATTGGGTCGATCTGCATTGGAGGGAAAATAAAATTAATTAAATTGCCAAACATATAACCCAAATTAAATGCATTAAATCACACAGCCTTAGGTATTTAATTTTAATTTAAAATTGGGCCAACCTATTGCAAAAACAAAAATATGTGCAATAGGATGTTAATTTTCTTTTTAAAATGAAATTGGACCACTCAAAAAAACAATCCATATGGGGCCCCTAAACATTGAAATTAACCAAGCCATGGCCCCAAAAAAATTAATTCACTTACCCCAAAAAAAAATTGATTTAAGGAAAGGGTAGATTTAAATTAAGAGAGCCACTTGCATTGAATTGTGCAAAATTATGGGTTTAAATTAGCCAAATCCGAAACTATCATAGGCCCTAAAATTGAAATTTTGAAAAAAGGTCATTTAGGCCTCTAATATAGCTTGAAACCTTCCCCATTGTAGACCCAATAACTTACTTTGAATTTCACACCTCTTAGGCCTTAAAATACATTGAATTTAACACACAAAGGGGCCCCAAATTATATTTCTAAATTACAAACACTCAGCCCAAAAATATGATTTTATTTATTTTAAAATTGCCAAATTAATGCATAAAAATCGCAAGTGGGGCTGGAATTGATGGCTACCTTGGGTGATGAAAAATTTATGTTTGTTGTGCCCAATACCAAGCAAAAATTAAAAAAAATGGGAAGGGGCTGCCAGCTGTAGCTTTTTTCATTTTATAAATTTAGAATTTTTCCCAAGAAAAAATGATTTTAGCCCATTTAAGTCATAACAACACCATCCCAAAATCAAAATCTGCCAGCCAATTAAAATTCAAATATATTTCAATTCCATTTCCAACTTTCATTTACTCTTTTTCCCCATTTAAAATTTTGAAAATCCCACTTGGCAATTTAAATTTTTATTCTTTTGCAATCCAAAAATTATTTAGCAATTAATTTCCATTTGGCAATTAGTTTCAAATTTGGCTATTTAATTTTTTCATTTAATCTCCATTTTCACCACCCAAAAATTTACAAAGTTTCCCCAAAAATATCCAAATTCACAATTAAATTTTGGAAAATGTTCAAGTTATGCAATTATATCAATTTTCCAAAATTCATCCAAGTTTAAAAAATATTGCAAATTTATCGTCTCAAAACCCGGATCTAGGAAAATTGCCAAGGCCCGCTCAAAAATTGGGGGGTCCCCAAATTCTTTGGGGCGATGGTGTGAAAACCTCACAACACCTGACTCAACAAAGTACCCTTCCATCTAGTCAATTTGCTATGAAATCTATCCACCAACGAGCTCCAAAAAGAATCAGGAGGCTCTAGGCAAAGAGGAAGACCCAAGTAAGTAACAGGTAGAGACTCCATCTCACACCCCAGAATCTTCTTGATTCTCATTTGTCTTTTTTTAGGGACATTGAAGAAGAACACCAAGCTTTTCCCCCAGTTAAGGAGCTGTCCCGATGCAGACCCATAGCTATCCAAGGCCTTCTTAATATTAATAGCATTTTTTACTGAAGCTTCCCCCATAACAACAGAATCATCCACAAAATTGCTGGTGTGAACAAACTTGAATAGCCAAGGAAGGATTCAGACCCTTAAAATCCCCTTTCTGGACCATTCTCTCAATATATCTTCCCAAGCATTCAGCTATAATAACAAAGAGGACAGGAGATAAGGGGTCCCCCTACCTCAGACCCCTGGAAGATTTAAAAAAAGGGGTAGGAGAGCCATTAACTAGAGCCAAGAAAGAAGTAGAAGATATGAGCTGATAAATAAGATCTATACTTCTTTGATTGAAACCAAAGGCCTTGAGCACCTTCTTTAGAAAATCCCAATCAACCCTGTCATAGGCTTTGGATAAATCTAGTTTCAAGATGAAGCCCTCATTTTTGGACATAACCAGAGAATGCACATTTTCATGAACAGAGATAATGGAATCCATAATTTGTCTTCTTGGGACAAAACCATTCTGCTGCCAGGAAATAAGAGAAGGTAGAATAGAGAGAATCCTAATAGTCATCACTTTAGAGATGATCTTATTGTTGGCAAGTAATGTTTTGGGAGCACTATGGATCACTTGAGGGTTGTCATTTATGGCAACACTTATGTTATAGTGATTGCATGTAGTAAGTATGAGTGTTGGAGACACAGTCATAAAAATGACTAAGTACAGAATCGGATTTATAGAGTATTACAATATTGTTTTGGTTAGCTAAGACAGTATATGTTATAGGATGGCTTGCGAGCTTAGAGGAAGACATTTTGGGATATGTATGAGCTTCAGTTAAGGTCGCATTTGTTTTGGTATTGATATCAGCAAGTTACAATGATATGAAGATATGCGAAGGCAAAGGAACAATGAAATAGGGCATATGAATAGTCGCGATGATTAAGGGAATGCTAGATGGAATGGTAACGTGCTAAGTCAGATAAAGATTGTATATTGCCAACACTTTGGTAATACAAGATCGCTGACTCAGTATTTATTATTTGCATGAGTAATTATTTTGTTTTGTATTGTATTTGAGAGCCGACTGGATGGCAGAATAGATATAAATAGTGTTTTATGAAAGCAAAAGAAGAATAAGATATGTATGAGATATGGATGCAATTTAGGATATCAATAATGGTTGATAACAAATGCCAGATCAGAGATTGATAGAGTCTGTTGAGAGCTATAAATGGAACTATCAAAGCATAGTAGATGCTTGTATTGTTCACTCTTGATCACTTTTGTAACTGAATTATTGATTGTAAGAGTTGTAAGCTCAGTATTGCCTGAATTATTGCCTGGTTGTTGATCTCTGCTACCTCTGTGTTCTGTTGCTCTTCTCTCATAAGATGTCTCTCCTCTGCTCTATGCAATCACCAACAATCAATAACAACTTTCTTTCGTCCTATGACCTATATTAATACAAGAGTTCATCGTAATGAAACCCTTAACTCATAGAACCGCCAGGCTGTAAACTCAGCAATAAACCATGCAATTAGCAAAAAGCTATGTGTTATGATCTGAAGTTTACCTTGCTAAACATCCGTAGAAATAAAGCTAACTCCAGTTCTGAGTGGTGGATGTCCTGTATAATCCCATATTTTTTCAAACTGCTCCGCAAAATCCGGTGCGGATCTATAGGCAGTTTACTTATACTCGGTTTATCCCTTTATACACACAGAGACCGGTATGATGTTCTTAGATCAGTCTACCGGTGTAACTCCTTTGCTTCAACTACCAGTGCATACACTCTGTCTTTGCTCTACCGGTGTTACCTAAGTAATATGAGTGACCGGTGGATGTTTATCGGTGTATGGTGTTTGTGAATTTACACTAATGACAACTTAAATTGCTAATAGAAAGTTAAAACATTAAGGATAGATAATGGGAGAGAATACACATCAGATATTTTTAAAGCATTTTGTAAAAATGTTGGGATTAAGAGGGAGTTCACTGTACCCTACAACCCTCAACAAAACGGGGTTGCTGAAAGGAAATATAGAACCATTGTAGAAGTTGTTAGGGCAATGCTACTTGATCAAAACATAGAAACATCACTTTGGGCAAAAGTCTCTAGTATTGTTGTCTACATACAGAACAAATGTCCTTACTCCCATATTGATGACAAAACTCTTGAAGAAGTTTTCACTAGTGTAAAACCAGACATCAATCACTCGAGGATATTTGGTTGTCCTGTCTACATTCATGTGCCCAAAGAGAAAAGAACTAAGCTAGAACCTTCTAGGAGAAAAGGTATTTTTGTAGGCTATAGTGAAACCTCAAAAGCCTATAGAATATATGTGCCTGGTCAGAGACAAACTGAACTAAGCAGAGATGTGATTTTTTAGGAAGACATGGTGTTTAAAAGAGCTAGAAATTCTATTGAGTAAAAAATTCAAACTTCTCCCATAGACCTAGAAGAGGATCCTACTCCTGAGATTCAGAGGGAGTATCTTAAGGAAGATAGAAATGAAGAACAAATCACATCATTGGAAAATCCTAAGAAGCGACCACTCTGAGCTACTAAGACAATGGAAGAAGCAAAGACTTATGCAGCTCCATCAGAGGCTTTTAGAGAGAGTAAAAGACCTAAGAGATTCTCTAGTTATGTAGCTTTGATTAGTGAATTCATCAAATCAGAATTTGCTAATGTTACAAAAGCTCTCCAGCACCAAGTATAGAAGGATGCCATGACAGAGGAGTATCAATCCATCTTGAAGAATGATGTGTGGGAGATAGTACCTAGGCCAAAAGAAAAATCTGTTGTTTCTTCCAAGTGGCTATTCAAAATCAAGCATGCTGCAGATGACAGGTATAGAAAAACACAAAGCAAGATTTGTAGCCAGAGATTTTTCACAGAAGGAGGGAATTGACTATGAAGAAACCTTTGCACCAGTTGCACAATATGCCTCAATCAAAGCAGTCCTAGCCATTACAGAAGCCAAAGGATGGAAAGTCCATCAAATGGATGTAAAAACTGCACTGCTAAATGGGACTATTGAAGAAGAGGTCTACTTAGAGCAACTGAGGGATTTGAGATCCACAATGCAGAATCAAATATGTATAAATTAAAGAAAGCCCTTTATGGACTGAAATAGGCTCCCAGAGCCTCGTATGAAAGAATTGACAGTTACCTCATGGGATTAGGCTTCTCAAAGAATGATGTAGACCCAAATCTCTACTCCAAGCAAAGAAAAGGTGATATGTTAATATTGATATTATATGTTGATGATTTGTTGATTACAAGAGAGGATCACCTTATTGATCAGTGTAAGAAGGATCTAGCCTCACAATTTGATATGGACTTAGGTCTATTACACTACTTCCTTGGATTAGAAGTTTGGCAGAAATCAAATGGCATTGTTCTGAATCAAGGGACGTACACCATTGATATATTGAAGAGATTTGGAATGATGAACTGTAGATCTATGTCATCTCCCATGGAAACAAATCTTCATAAATTGAAGGAAGCAGCAGCAGATTCTTAGTTAACAGATCCAACCCTCTGCAGGTAGATGATTGGATCTTTGATGTACTTGGTCAACACCAAACCAGATATCTGTTATGCAGTGACTACCTTGAGTCAGTTTATGTGTAAGCCCAAGGACATACATCTTGTTGCTGTGAAGCACATAATGAGGTACCTTCAAGGTACTCTTAATTATGGTCTGAAATATGCAAAGGTTGATTTAGATCTTCATAGATTCAGATTGGGCTAGAAGCATTCCCGATCGGAAGAGCACCTCAAGATGTTGCTTCAATTTAGGGTCAGCTATGATATCGTGGATAAGCAAAAAACAATCTTCAGTGGCTCGGAGTTCTACAGAAGCCGAATACATTGCAGCTTCTATGGCTGCAAAAGAAGCAGTATGGCTCAGAAAACTACTTAAGGGATTATTTGGTGACCCTCTGAATCCTACTATTATCCACTGTGATAATCAAAGTTGTATTAAGCTTTCAGTGAGTCATGTATTTCATGATAGCTCTAAGCATATAGAGATGCCTTATCACTATGTGAGAGACATGGTAGAAAGGAATATGATTCAGTTGGAGTACATCAGCACAGGAGATCAAACAACAGATATTCTTACCAAACTTCTCTCCAGAGTGAAAGTGGAACAATTCAAGAAGAATGTTGGTATGATTGAAATGTAAATTTTCAAATTTGATTTGTACTTATGCATTAAAGATGTTTTGTGTGTAAACTTCTTTTGGTATATGTGTGACTCTATGACTTTATGGCCCCCCCCCCCATCCTGTGTACATTTTTGAAAGGTGACGACTTTTTAGATAATGAACACTTGTATTTAACATTGTAAGGTGATGATCTTGTAATGTTCAGTGGATCATTTGATTGATATCATGTGACTTGATATCATTATGATTCATGGATTTGCCATGATTTGTTATGGTAGACATTATGTGACTTAATGTCAATGCACATACCATAACTAGGATATATGAGGAGAATGTAATGTTCTTGAGTGTCCTTTAGTATCACGAGATAGGTGATACTTCGTATCACGAGTTAGGTGATACTTCATATCATGAGTTATGTGATTTGTGATTACTTATATCACGAGTTGGGTGATATATCATATCATGAGATAGATGATATATATCTTTTATCACAATTTATGTGATAATTCCTGTAATAAGTTATGTGATGAACTCTTATCATGAGTCAGATGATATCCATACTCACAGAGATTATTGTGATATGTTCGTACTCTTTATCTTCCCTAGCTACAAGGGAGTGTTGAATATATGAATAGCTTCGATCAGATAAAACAATATATATATATATATATATATATATATATATATATATATATCTTGTCTATTATCATTCAAAGCATTTTATATGATCAACCAAGATGATAAATAGTATCACGATCTGTACGATCACATTCAGATTTGCATATGATTGATCAGGCATCATATATACTTCCCCAATAATTCTCATCATTGTCGTATTTGTTCATGGCATTAGTGATATCATTAAGTGCTAACAGTCGATAATGAATCAGTATGTATTGGCATTGGTTATGTGAAAGGGCACGATTTGTTAAGAGAGAGGTCACGCCTTGAATAGGTATGCCTCCACTTTTTGGAGTCATGTCTATTCAAGACGTGACTAATTCTCCCATATATAATGCCATTCGATGAGGAATATGAAAGCATCGAAATTTATTAATGCTCAGTCCTCTCATACATCTGCAAAACAAAGACATTGTTAATCATCATTACTCCATATTCTGTAATATAGAAACAATACTTATATTAATTTTAGATCTGATATAAGTCTGATTTGCATTTACAGGGTTGAATTTATCCCTACATGGGTCGTTTTTCCCTTTAAGGGCCATTTTTGTTAAGTGAAAATGTCAAGTTTTGTGATTATATTAGTCCCTATGAGGGTCGATTCTCCCTCCTATGGACAAGTAAGATTATTTAAATGGGGACTAGGCAAATTTGAAGGATTTCCCTAAGCTAGTCAATTTTCCCTTAGTGAAATAAAATAAAAATAAAAATTATTTAAATAAAAAGGGAAAATAATTAATAAAGTTTCATAAGCTTCTAGAAGGTGGAAAGTTTTATCCCACATTACTTGTATGGGTGACAATCAAACCAAAAACCTCTTTAAAAGGAGAAGCTACAGCCATAAAAAAAATAAGCAAGTGGCTGAAGGTGATACAAGAAAAGTCTAAGGAGCTGGAAATCAAGCAAATGGGGGCATCAACCATCATTGGCCAATCTGATCTGAGTAATTGCTCGTTGAAATCAGACTTCCACGGGAAGAAAATAAGGTGAGTTGGCTTCCATTATCATGCCCTCAAATTTAAGTCTGAAAATCTTCATATGAGAGACGATTTTGGCAAAAAATTATTGGAATTTTTCTCAAGCCCCAACTGTTACATATCATTGTGGGGCCGATTTCTGAGGTTTGTAGGATGAATTTGGGGTCAAAGAGGAGCTGAGAATAAGGTATCTTCAGACTAATGTCTGAAATTTTCCACATGGTGCAATTTTTCTAAGAAATCATAGAAAATTATTTGCAAGCAAATTCATCCATGGATTATTGCAGGTTGATTGGAGATTCGAACTTATAATTTTTAGACCAATGTGGAGGTGCCAAAGTGCTGACAGGTAGGTGTCTTCAGACAAATGTCTGAAATTTCATCTAGCTGGGCAATTTTCATAGAAAATCCCTATAAATTCCATAAGATTCCAACCATTCCGGGTCTGATCACGAATTGATTGTAGGGATAATTACATGTTTTTGACTGATTTCAGGCATTGAAGAGGGTCTGAAAATGTAAGTTTTCAGACTGAGTATGAAAACTCCATTATAAAATCGATTTTTTTGACAAAACTTCAGAGCATTCTAAATGATCTTCGATGCTATTTTATCTAATTGCAGACCTTTGGAGACCATTCTTGATCAATTTCAAGGCCAAAACAAGTCTGATACAGCATGTGTCATTAGACTAAAATCTAAAAATGTCTGAAACAGAGGCAATTTTGGGGAAATTTCTCATAATTCACCAACTTACCCAATCTTCAAGAGAGCTGTTGCTGAGTCTTTGAGAGGTATTTTTGTGCAAGGATCAACAAGTACAAGGACTAAATTTATCCGGAGAGGGTAAATTTCAGACTTATCTTTAGAAAGTCTAAGTGTGTCATAATGGAGAAAAATGGGTTTTGACAATGGTTGGTTGGCATTTTAATTCATAATTTGCATATATATCCATGGATCATGATGTGTATGAGTTGTTAGGACTGATTTTAGATTGTTTTCAGACTTACCATGAATAATTCTCAGAAAAATAGAATTCAATATATGTATGATTTTATCATTTTAATGGTTAAGTATTGATCGTTGTTTTGTCCTAAGTTTCTAGTTCGAGTCCATACTCTATTTACAGTCTTCAATGGATGGAATTATTAGATCCATAGATTGAAATATCGCAGATATATCTGTGATATTTCAATTTATTGCGATAAGTTTTGCAGCCCGATAAAACTTATAAAGTTCGCGCGCCGATAAGTTAAAATATCACCCGATAAGTTGACAAGTTATCGCTGATAAGTCGCCAACTTATCGCGATAACTTGGCAACTCATCGTGCGCGATTGCCAGTGAATTCGGATGCCCAGCAAAAGGGAAAATCATTATTTTTTATTTGGATGAACAGGTTTGGAGAGAAGAGAAAGGTTTTGGAGGAGAAAGAAGGTCATTTAAAGCCTTCAATAGCGATTTCTTGTGGATTTGAAGTGAATTCGAAGAGATTTTTCAAGCAAATTTGGATTCACAAGTAAGTTTTCAAGATTCTTTTTCTTTCTTTTCAAAAATCATTGTCTTGTATTAGTTGCATCTAAGTTTATACAAATTTTATAATACCATTTCCAATGTACTCTAGATCGTTTTAGAGCGTAATGAACAAGATTTAACACCATTTTTTAGCAATTTTTGCAATTTTTTTTCATAGTTCTCTCAAGAATTTCATATTTTCTTAAAAATTTTATAAACTAACACTTTTTTTTGTTTTTTTCTTTCAAGTTTCAGCTATGTTTAAACTTATTTAGTTTGTTTTTAAATTTGTTTATTAAATTTTTAAATTTGTGTCTTTTCAATTTGTATGTGACATGTGTAGGTTGATTCATCATTAAAATGGCAAATAGGGATAGCTCTACAACCGGGTCAGCTGCAGGGTCTACCAGTGCCCTAGTAGACGCATATCAATCTGGATATGTAGGCACGCGCCCTAAAGGGGCTAGAAACAAGGCATGGGCATATGCTTTTGAAGGACCCAAATATAATACCGTGATATGCATAAAATGTGAAAAACTAATTAGTGGAGGCATATCTCGTTTGAAATACCACCTTGTTGGGATCAAAAAGCATGACACAAGGATTTGTGACAAAACCACAGACGAAATAAAGAGACAAATGAATGCCTTGCTCGCTGCCCAAGAAGAGAAAAAGTTACAAAGGGAAAGGGCAAAATTCGCCATGAGGGTAGCCATTTCTGAATCGCAAGGTATCTCACAAACTCACACTATCTCATTTTTAAGAATCATTTATTATTTTCTAATCACCATTATTAGTTTGGATTTCTCTAAAACAATGATCATAATGAAATAATGTGGGTTGTGACCAGGTATCCCAGCCAACCTTGATGAAGAAGAAGCACTTGAGGGCATAGTGGGCTCTCTTCGTGGCCCACGAATCTGCAAACCTACCATCCCCTCTACTTCTGCTGGTTCTAGTAGACCACCACTACACACATCTTCTATAGATAATGTTTTTGTGCACAGAAACACACTTGGAGCACAGCCATCACTGGAGGGTACTCGGTGGAACAATGATGTGCATCGGCAAGTTGACATTCAATGTGCCAAATTTTGGTTTTTTAACAACATCCCATTCAATGTTGCAGCAAGTCCCTATTGGCTGAATTTTGTAACACGAATTACTGTGGTGGGAAAGGGCAACAAGGCGCCTACTCCTACAAACTTGAGTGGGAGGTTAGTTCACTTGTTTTAATTTTTAAATGCTTTACAGTTTACTATTTACAATTTTACAATTTACTTATTTTTGTTGAATGCAAGTTTTTTTTTAATCAAAATTGTGAACTTAACGTTAATTTTACTTTGTGCTTATAGGTTTCTCAAAGATGTTGTTTCTAGGGCCAGAGATGTGGTGGAAGACCAAAGAGCACAATGGAAAGAATTTGGCTGCACGATACTTTCAGATGGATGGACGGATGGAAGAAACTGTACCATCATCATTTTTTTGGTTTCTTGCAAAGATCAAGTGGTCTTTATGAAATCCTTGGATGCCTCGGGTAAGGTAAAGACTGCTGAAACTTTGGCTCTAATGTTAGAGCAAGCTGTGATGGAGGTGGGGGTTGATAATGTGGTGCAAAATATAATCGACAATGCAGAGGCATATGTGGCAGCGGGTAGGATACTCCAAGATAAGCATAGCACACTTTTTTGGTCTCCTTGTGCAGCACATGTCCTTGATCTTCTTTTGGACATAGGAAAATTGGATTGGGTGAGACTGATTGTAGAGAATGCAAGAAAGATAACAAAATATATCTACAATCACCCTTGGGTTCTCCGCTTGATGAGAGAACACACCCATGGGAAGGAGTTGGTTAGACCTGCAAACACAAGGTTTCAGCAACGATTTTTTTAATGTTGCAAAGTGTTATTACTTCTTTGAACTCTTTGAAGCAAATGTTTGTGAGTCAAGCATGGCTAGACTCAACTTATTCAAAGAAGCCTAATGGAGAGAGAGTTGCATACATCATCTTTGACAACCACTTTTTAGATGCTGCTACAGAAATTGTGAAGGTAACTTGGAAATTTCAAAAGTTGAATATTTAATTTTTTGCATTCAAGAATAAAGTCTTCCGTTATTAATTTGTAACTCTAGTCTCTAATGATTAATGATAATCTTTTTCTTCTTTTCAATTGTATGCGTTGATATTTTGTAGCTTCAGTCGAATAAACACTATGAGTCAATACTAGTGAAGATATGTATATAAATATTTAGTATATATGAGATGTATATATATACTTAAATATATATATATATATAAATATTATTATTATGTAAATATTAGAGTAATTACTATAATACTCGAGATATTATATATGTATGTATATATATATAATCATAATTGTCATTATATTAATTACATATTAATGAATAGACATGTCTCATGAAGGGACATGTCTCTTCTTGGCTCTTTCTCAATATAAATGCAAGAGATTGTTGCATTTGGAAAACACATACAATTAGATAGTGCTACAACATTTGCAATGATCCTAAAACCTTAACATAGTATCAGAGCCAAATTGCAAATGTAAGAGAGTAGTTTGTTGATGGTGAATGTGTGACTATCTCAGAAAATACAATCTCAGTACAAGGACCATATCTCACAAATGCACCGTTGGATTTTGCTAAATTTTGGATATGTTTGTGATAAACAAATTTATAATAGTCTCACCGGAGCGATTGCAGACAAAATGTCAAGTTCAAAAGTTATGACTGACTATGTACGCGTCTATGCAAAAATCTGTAAAAGAGCGAGGTTCCTTCTTTAACAACCTAACCGCTTGAAGGGAGATCCGATCATATTGAAGGTGGTCATAGTGTATAGAACCTTTGGATACTCATGATAGGTCATGTAAAGAATTATGGACAGAAGCACAAGATAATTGCATTCAAGGAAGAAAGAACTCGATGCTTGCAAATGAATTGATGATTGAGACTAGATGCAAAGGGAGTCTGACATTTCAAAAGAGGTCAAGAAGTTGATAAACTTGAGCTTCAGAGGGAGAAGATGGTTCAGTCAACTTGTGACAATCTTAATCATGTTGATTGAGAGGGAGTTCACTATTGAAGGTGAAACACTTCTGAGGTTAACTTGATATAATTGATTATTATACTAATGAATCATGAATGTTTTTAATGGCCCTGCCCCCTGTGTAAATCATGAGGAAGTGACAACTTCCAAATGATTATCACTTGTATTTGCAGAAGTTATTGGAAGGTGATGATCTTACAATAACTTAAATCATGATATACATTATTTATAATGTTGAAACAGATCATGATGTATTAAATCAACAACTAAGTGTTAGATGTCATTAAATTGGCGGTCTATGAGTTGTTTGTATAGATATATCTTGTAAATCAACAACTAAGTGTTAGATGTCATTAAATTGATAGTCTATGAGTTGTTTGTATAGATATATGATAGGTATTTGGTGAATATCATGTGTTGATATCCTGCAGGCCAGTACCTTATTGAGTACTTGGTGAATATCATATGTTGATGTTCTGATAGGCCAATACTCAGAGTATTTGGTGAATGTCATGTGTTGACATTCTGATAGGCCAATACTCATGATATCAAATGGATAGAATCGCCGATGGAGGAAATCCACTTGAGAACTTATGGATAGAATCGCCGATGGAGGCAATCCACCTGAGAACTTGTGGATAGAATGGTCGATGGAGGCAATCCACCTGAGAACTTGTGGATAGAATCGCCAATGGAGGCAATCCGCATATTGAGACTATGTTTCGATTAACTACATCTTGAGGATGATGCCTTTATTTCTTACATCATATGATTGATGTTGTCGAGTGTCTTAAGTGTTGACATTGGATTGATTTATCCTCCCTAGCTAAGAGGGAGTGTTGATGTTTTGTAGCTTCAGTCAAATAAACACTATGAGTCAATACTAGTGAAGATATGTATATATATATATTTAGTATATATGAGATATATATATATATATACTTAAATATATATATATATATATATATATATTATTATGTAAATATTAGAAAAATTAATATAATACTCGAGATATTATATATATATATGTATGTATATATATATATATATGTATATATATAATCATAATTGTCATTATATTAATGACATATTAATGATGGCTCTTTCTCAATATAAATGCAAGAGATTGTTGTATTTGGAAAACACATACAATTAGATAGTGCTATTACATTTGCAATGATCCTAAAACCTTAACAGTACGTGACGGAGACCTTGGTTAAAGTTCTCCGCTTGGTAGATGGGGATCAAACCCCAATGGGGTATCTTTATGAGGACATGGATAGGGCCAAAGAGGCTATTAAAAATTACAAGGGGGACAACCTCAAATTTGACCCCATATGGGACATTATTGATAGGAAGTGGAACAATCGGCTCCACCAATCCATTCATGCGGCAGGGTACTTTCTCAACCCTCATTTTCGCTTCTCTCCATCCTACGCGGATCCCAATGGAGAGGTCATGGAGGGCTTATTGATTGCATGCAGAGGATGGTACCTGATGTTGAGGTGAGAGACCTCATTGTGGCCGAGATGGAAGTGTACCAGAATGTAACGGGCAAGCTATTCTCCTCAGACGTGGCAAGGAGAGGAAGAAACACTCAAACCCCATGTACAATATTTGGATTTGTAGACTCTTTCACATGCATGATAAGTAGATAAAAACTAAGTTACAAAAATATGTTTTCACCTTGCTCTCTAACTCTTTAATATTTATCTTGTAGATGCTTGGTGGCGAAATTGGGGTGGAAATGTCCCAAATTTGCCAAAACTTGCCCTTCGCATCTTATGTCATCCTTGTAGCTCATCTAGTTGTGAGCGTAATTGGAGCTTATTTGAGGTCATTCACACGAAGAAGAGGAACAAGTTAGCACAGAAACGCCTCAATGACCTTGTCTTTGAGCAATATAATCTTAAGTTGCGCATAAGAAAGGTAGAGTTAGCACCAGTTGGTCCACTCGATTTCGATGACATAGATCCTTACTCTGATTGGACATCACAGGAGCAGCCTCCATTGTTTACAGAGGATGAGATCTACGATTTGGAGAGGCAAGCTATGGAGGATGCCGGATTCACAGCGGGATTGGATGACATTCATGAGGAGGATCAAGGCACTAAGTGTGAGAGTGAGGAGGATACAGATGATGAGTCATTGCTAGTGGCAACACCATCTTCATCTAGGATGGAGGTTGAGTCACACCCACAACCACAACCACAACATACTTCTAGGGCTAGATCCCCTCCGGGCCCTCGCATTCCAGTAGTTCTTACTAGAGCTACTAAGAAGGGGAAGAGGAAGATGCAGACTATTTTGATATTGTACTTGTCAATTGTATTTTCTTAGAGTTTTACTGTTTACAAAGACAATTTGCTATTTTTAGTTTACTTCAAAGTTCGGGCTTCAGACTATTAGACTATGGCTATGAGCCATCCGCATTCCACACGAGGATGCGATTTTGTATTTTATTTGCATTTATATATATCTAGATCAGCTTGTTTGATTTGTTTACTCATTTACTAACTCATTAGATGCATCTCCTTATTGAATTTTGCAAAAAAATGCATTTCTAATTAAATTTAAACAATTTTTTAAGTTCACGATATTTTCCCGAGAAGTTCTCAACTTATCTTCGTTATTTGCCGATATCTCTTTTTTTTCCCTCGGCGATAAGTTGCCAATAACGATATTTTGAACTATGATTAGATCATTGCATTGAATTCATGGATTAATTCAAGGACTTAGAAGTCTGAAAATTATTATTTCGTTTAAGTCCCTTGAGACAAAACTAACTTCGAGCTTTGTACCAGGAATCGTGTTTGGATCGAAAACAAGGATAGTCACAAGAAAGTGAGCAAGGGAAAATGGAAGACAAGTTCAATCTCAAGGCCAAGGATAGCAATGAAAGAGGACTAACCCAAAGCGATAGAGTTCAAAGGAAATGATCACTTCAAGATAATGCACTTCAAAGCTGGGACAAAGAAAAGAAAATTCAAAGATCAAGCTGAAGGAATTACTTCAAAATCAAGCCTTCATCAAACAAGGACATGGGACGAGTCCGGATTTAAAGGAGTCCATGCACAAGTTCAAGGATTCAATTTGTGGACATTCATGTGTCCCTATGCAAGTCAGTTTTCCCTTAAATAAATAAGGACTATATTTTAAGGAGATCAACTTGTCCCTATTCACATCAATTTTCCATAAGGATCAAACAAGTACACCAAGGAATGTTCGAAGATGATTCTAACACCAAAGTTAGCATTGGAACATAGACAAGGACAAAAGGATAAGTTTGAGGTTAAGAGCAAGAAAGAATTCAAGGACAAGATTCCCATCAAGGGTGTGATCCTGATGATGATTGAGTCATACAAGGAAATGGATTGAGGATGATTTAATATGCCAACGAAGATGTTAATGTGTTCAAGGAATTGCTCCAAGGATCAAGTCCGAACATAAAGAAGACAAAGAAGAATTACAAACAATGAAGATGGAAATACGAAGGGTTCAAGTATTACAAAGTCAAGACATCCAAGAGAAAGAAACCCAAGAACGATGAAGAATTCCTAAGGATAAGGAAGTAGAATTAAGATAAAGATTACAAAAGAAAAGAGGCATACTTTCGATTGGGATAATACATGAGATACTTGCATGGAAAAGTTAGAAGTCATGGAGTTACAGCATACCAGCCTTCCTAGTATTGACATGAAGGAGCTTAGTGAAATTATACTTAAGTTCATTGATTTTGCTAAAAGGGAGTGCACATCTTGGATGATGAGTTGTATGATGACTAGGTGGCTTTCTTGCTTCCTATTGGTCCTCAAGCCTTTGAATTTTCTCATTGGCTAATTTTGTGGTGCTTCATTTCTATTGGCTATTTTTGGTTGCCCTAATTAGGCTTTGTAATGGATTAATCAGGTCCATTGATTTAAGATCAATTTTGGTTGTTCGTTGTAATTGGGGCTCCTATATAAACCCCACCTCTCTCATTTGTAAAACAGGACTTGTTAAAGAATTGTTCCTAAGCTAATGCAAAATTTGCTCTACTTTTCATTGTTGTGTCTTGCATGGCGAATTGTTGTGATCAAGTTTGAATTATTGCATGGTGATCCACATTCCTCACTTACCTTAGGATTTCATTTCATATTGTTTATAAGTAGTTTAGTTGGAAAAAAGAATTGTGGATGTTTACTTGCTTCACTCGAACAAATCAGGGCCACTAGCCTTTTGTTGATTATAAGTGTGCCTTGTGTGGTAAGACAATGATTGAAAGCAGTTAACTTCAATTGGTATTGAATCTTTAGTCTACATCCATTTGATAGGATTGAAGAGGAGATATTGATTTGAAAACCATTTGAGTATTCCTTAGAAACTTGCACGAGATGGGTGGAATTGCTGGCGAGATTGCATCTAGTAGAGTCCAAGTCCATCCATGACTCCTTGCATTAATAGTTAGAAGTAGAAGTAGCAATAGAAGTTAGGTTTAAATTTAAGTTGAAGTGGAAGTTGGAAACACAAAATTATATTTTCATTGCACACTATGAAGCTGAATCTTTACAAGTGCAAGCAATTGATATTCATTGAATGAACAGAGTAAGTCCCCTTAGTGATCCCACAAATCACATTATTTCACTGAGCGAGTGTCCAAAGTTAGTGGAACCTTCAAGTCATTTCATGATCTTACTTTGCAAGGTTAGCATAAGAAGTGACCTTATTCAAGAGAGGATTGAGTATCTTAGTGTTTCACTTCGAAGCATTAGGTGTTTGATTCTACAAGTTGTAGTGGAAAAAAACTCACATCAACATGCTCTAGTATGCAAAGTCTTCTTAATTTTGTTTTACAGGTACGAGAGGCCGTTCATTCCTCTAGATGATCAATTCTCTAAGCCTTCTCTTCTTCTTCTAACAAAAAGCTCACTCGCATACACTCAGTTGCATTTCTCTTAACTTTCCAGGTGAGAGAGTTCAATCCTGCAATGATGTCTTCTTGGTTGTCTCTGAATCTGAGATTGGGCTGCAATACTAGTACGGCGTCTCTATGCAGTAGCACCATCTTGATTCATGATGCGCAATCCTTTTATACTTGTGTTGAGGCCCTCCTAGTGCCATTTTCTATTGATGGTGCAACAATGGAGGGTGTGCCTACCACCAACGCTCTGATTTTGTAAGCTATTTTCAGAATGAATTTCAATTCAGCCCTCCTTCTAGTGCCAGTTTCAGTTGATGGCGCGATGATAGAGAGTTTGCCCACCACCAATAATTTGATTTTCCAAGTTGTTCCAAGAATGAATTTCAATTCAGCCCTCCTAGCACCATTTTTTTGTTGATGTGCATTTTATGAACCACCAACAGTACAACAAAATATCGAGATATCTTATTACCCTCTCTTGATCAAAATCATGTGTATGCTAGGATTGCGAAAGATCATACAGGTGACTCCAAGGTTCCCTTTATGTCACGTCTTGACCGTGGATAAGCTCAATGGTTCATGTGATTTGTTGATTATCACGAGGGGCCTTACATCTGTTGGGTGGATATTTTGCAACCGACAGTTTTGGAAAAAAATCTAGTCGCAAAATAGGTATACCAGCCACAGCGTTTGAGACAATGTCTCTCCTACCTTAAAGGGAAGGCTCCCCCTTCTAATCGTTCCTTGGATCAACTCAAGGTAAGCAAGAAGTTAAGAGATTATCAAATAGGATGTTACAAATATTCTTTCCCCTTATCTTTCAAGAAGGAATCCACTTAACCAAAGAATGAGAAATGGGCAAAACTTTAATCTCTAAACTACACTTCTATCTAAAAGCTGGAAACAGTGATACCGATAAACCAACACCAACTTATAGGCTGATTGAAAAGCGTACCGACTTGGCTCTAAGACCTATTTATCTATTCTATAAGAAATATCTCTACCATTGGCGCACACAGACTTCCAGAAATAGAGACTTTCTAACTATTCTAACAAAGTACGTGAAAATAAGATGGTAATATAACCTACAGTCACAACTTCTAGTTTCATATTACCACAACCGCTCCTAGTCACAGCTTCGGCTCCCATTGTTTCTGATATTCACTTTGCTCTTAACAAAACATAAGAATACACTAAATATAAAGACAGTAAAACCAAATTGCAGTCACAACTTCCAATTTGATTCACCACAATTACACTTAGTCACAGCTTCAACTCCAATTGTTTCTTTCTATTTATTTTTCTCCAAAATAGTACTACACAATCACAGTTATGCTTGCACAAGTTTGGCAGAACTTTCTTGCATAAAATAAAGATGGTTTTTACAATGAGAGGGTCATCCTTTTTATAGGAAAATAAATGAGAAAAAGGAGGAAAAAGTGGGAGCAACTCAACCACTTTGACCCGGTAAAACTAGGTGAGAAGAATTATTGGATTACATGTCATAAGGACATGCAATCGAATTACATGCAATTCATCTTCTCCAATCTACAAAGCATGAAAACTAAAACAAAAGTAAATCAATCCTTGAAATTATCAAGGAAGGCCTTATATTTGGCAATACAATCATGAATAATAGGAAGATCTGGAATCTTCATTGTCTCTGAAATGACTTCAACTCTGATTGCATTTGTACATGCTGATATTGCAAGAGAATCCCTTAAGTGTTTTGCCACAAATTTATATGCTGCAAATTTGTTAATTGTATGTGCTCTAAATTCTTCAAAATCGAAATGAGCATCAACTCTGTCAGTATATGTTGTGCTCATTTCTTCTTTAGTGAAGAGGTTATCATCTCTGGTAAGAACTTCCCATCCTAATTGCCTGAGATTACTGATGACGTCCTCTTCTACTGCTTGACAACTCTCTAGCTCCTCCTATAGCTTTGTCAAAAGTTTTTCCATTCCTTGGACTTTGTGGTTCATGAGTCACTGATTTCAGTAGAACATGTTATTGGATGGAATGATGTCATATGAGGTAAAAATATCTAAATCATTGTCAGCCATTTGCTCCCAAGTGCCTAGGTCTTCTTTCAGGGTACTGATGTCTTGGTTGAAGGAAACAATAATGTCATGGAGTCTTTCCTCAATATCTTCAATACATTTAAGGACTTTGTGCGTATTTTTTATTGATTGTACTCTTTTTGAGACAACTTCTTCGAACCAAGCCTTTGTTGCTTCTGCTCTCCTATTCACCTTAGCCGTTTGTGATGAAATGGTGACGGATTGAGATGTTTGTTGACGAATAATCTAATGAAGATGAGCATTCCCCTACTTTAACAAGTTCTTTTCCCAGAGCTCATGATTTCTTTTTGACACATTTGAGAGTGAATCTTGAGCATCCTGCAAGCATCCCAGCCGTGATTGTTTACCGAGTTCAACCTTGGTGAACTTGTAATCAGAGCAAATAAGCTCTTCAGCTGGTTTGTCTACCAAGGGTTCTGCAATCTCAGCATATTTGATTTTCTCATCATCAACAACGATTATTGAGACAACCTTGGCCTTTGAGGTCTTAGATTTACCCTTTTTGGTAGAGAAATCATCTAAGGGTAATGTGACCTTTCTTCTCTTCATGGTGATATTTCCCAACCATGATGGCAAACTGAAACCCTCCTTTGTTGGACTTGGAACAGTGATCGCGGTAGGCATTGCTCCTGATTGTATCTCTGTTGTCATGCTACATGCCTCCGTTTGCACAGTAGAAACAACAGGTGTTCTTTGAGATGACTCCATCATGAATACTTCAAAGCCTGCAACCAAAGTATCAAGTTGGGAAACTTGACCATTCGTGAGAGATGGGAAATCACCAAAAACATTTGCCAAATTCTCACAATGCCCTTCTGTGAGAATGAAAGGAGCTGCAGAAGAGATGGGAAATGCACACATATTCACCTCTGAAATAGAAATAGTAGGTGTGAATACAGTGCACAATGAATCCACATCATTATCTACAACATTTAGAAATGGCTCCTCCTGATTAGATGGATCCTCATTGTTTGGTAACTAAGGAGATATAATCATTATTTCTCCTTCTTCATCTGATTCTTCCTCTTGCAGGGGTGATTGAAAAGAACCTAAGGATGGATTTGACCCTTTTCTCCTTTGAGTGTAAACTGGATAGTTTTAACTGGTCGTGAAGAAGAAGAATCATCCTTGCTTCTGATTTCTACCTGAGATCTCTTTCCAATAGGGCCAAAATGATTACAATCTACCCCAACTTTTGGATGTACTCTTTGTTGGCAAAATGGTCAGCGCTCCCCTCGGGATTCGCGACATGGCTTAACTGCCTCCTGTATCTTCTATAAGTCTAGTAGTTGTATCGGTCATTAACAGGTTGATCCTTTGGTGCAACGACAACCACTGCTTGTAACAAGTAATATCAGAGCTTGGTCACAAGTTCAAATCCCCTTGGGTAACGCTGAGGGGGAGATTGTTGGCAAAATGGTCATCGCTCCCCTCGGGATTCGCAACATGGCTTAACTGCCTCCTGTGTCTTCAATAAGTCTAGTTGTTGTATCGGTCATTAATAGGTTAATCTTTTGGTGCAACGGCAACCACTGCTTGTAACACTCTCTTGAGGCCTTTTCTTTTCAGCCATTTGTTTGTATTCACCAAAATAGATTGGAATCTATCAAAGACAGAATTCTCTTCCTTCTGTTGCCACTGAATAGGAAAAGGGGCAAGCTTTTCAGATTGAGTATTGTAATACTCTGGATCCAGGACCAAGCCATCATCTTGAATCTCAAAGCCTTTTGGAAACTCGATCATATTAAGATCAATGATTTGTCGTAATGTGAGCCTGCAGTAATCCATCCTAATGATGTCCACCTCAGTGTGCAAATCAATCCACACATCCTCCATGCGATGAACATGGGTGAAGGCCCTTTTGATCTTAGAATGCATCCCGCGATAATCGAAGTCAGATCTAGCTTTGAATTTCTTCAATGTTATAAGCTGAAGTTCTACTTCCATAGCCTTTGCCTTGTACACTGAATTGAGTGTATATCGACCAATTTGGAGGGGTTTGGCGGTGGTGATACCGAAACCTGGCCTATATTGACTATGTTCATATGATTGCACTTCCATTAGCTGCCTCGCCATCTCCATGAGGATGATCCTATCAGTAGGATATCTTGGTAAGGTATAGGGTTCTCCTTGAAAATAACCCACTCTTAAGTAGGTAAAAGTTGGAAATTGCAAGAAGATGCACCCAAATTGATTTACCTTTTCCCAAGGATTCACTAAACATGTCGAGATCAATTGATTGATCAATATTGGCTAATTAAATAGCGAATCAACATAGAGAAAAACGAAACTAAGTTCAAAAGTTTCGTAGTGTTACCTACATTTTGTGGTGACAAAATGCAGGACAACAACGCCTGCATACTAAATTGATTTCAAACTATACCAAATGGGGAGCTATCAAAAGATGTGTCAATAGAGTACTTCTTTTTGGGTTTTACAGAAATATGCGGAAAGAAAAGGGAAAGGGTTTAGAAATTCTAATATACTTCTGAGGGTAATGACAACAACAGATACTGCTTTGATGGACGAATTCCAAAATAACTGAGCTCTGCTTCGCCGAGATAAACTATGACACTAGAACTGGTGCAATCTTCAAGGGGTTATGCAAATAATTTTCATACCACAATGAACACCATCAAAACGAACAATGCACATTGAATGATAGAAGTTAAGCATCCATAAAAATGAGCGTTCAGATTAACTTAGCACAACAGCTTACAATCCGTAAACCATCAGAAGTATGAACAATGGAATTCATCAAAACATCATCACATTCTCCATTGAAACCAAAACACTTTATCTAAGCAATCTAATCTAAATGAGGGAATAAGAGAACAAGCAAGCACCAAGACACTTCAAGTAGTCACCAAACTTCAATGAAAACTCTATTGTCTCAATAGCTCATAGCAACAATCTCGGAATTCCACTACTTACAAATGAGAAATGAGGCCTTTATATATGTCCTCAATAACAAGTGGCCTAGATTGAAACAATAACCGATGGCCCAAATTATGCTCTGTCTCAACCACCTCCATATCGCAGAATAGACATGTCATGTTTTCCCACTCTTCTTTTGATATCAACCATCTACCCGTTTCACACCTCAAATGGTGAGACCTAGTTCTAAGTTAGCCTATAAGCATTTTTGCTCTCCATTTAATGTTTGCTCTTATATATGCTTTTTCCTCATGATCTGTCGTGCGGTTAAATTCTTTGATATAGTATATTTATTTTCCACCCATTGTGTTTTGACCATATGATACTCCCAATTTTTTCCTGAACAAACTTCTTTGTTTCTTCATTGCTAACCAGACACTCTGAATGTTAACATCCCATTTTTTCATCCATTTGTCGTTTTGCTTCATCCACATGCTCTTTCTCCTATCTAGTCGTTCCTCTATAACTAACTTAGGTCAATGATGACTTTCCACACTTTGAGTTTTCTTTAGGTAACTCAACATCCGGATCATTGTCGAAGCTTCTAAGGGGAAGGTACCTGTTTCCACCAATAAGATCTCATAAGGCACTGTTGTTTTAATTTTGAGGCTCTTGATGAGATGTTTCTGAATTCTTTCCACTTGTCTCCGTTTCTGATCTGACATGCTACTGCCCCAAGTTTCACACCCATAAAGGATCACCGGGGTACCTAACAAACAAAAAACAAAAATTTAGGTCATCCAGTCCCACAGCTCAATATTCCTACACTTATTATGTAAAGAGTGCAGCGCTTTCCAGCCCCCTTGATTTATTTTTGATCTGCACATTTCCCAACTAAGTTTGTTTCCTCCGTTTCCGATCTGACATGCTGCTGCCCCAAGTTTCACACCCATAAAGGATCACCGGGGTACCTAACAAACAAAAAAAAAATTTAGGTCATCCAGTCCCACAGCTCAACATTCCTACACTTATTATGTAAAGAGTGCAGCGCTTTCCAGCCCCCTTGAATTATATTTGATCTGCACATTTCCCAACTAAGTTTGTTTTGAAAATTTATCCGGAGGTATTTGTACTCATTCACTATCTCTAAAGGATTTCCTTCAAAAAGGAACATGTTTGAAGTCTTCTTGTTTCCTTACAAAGAGAAGATCATCACTTTGGATATAATGGTGTTCACTTGCCAAATGGCCTCAAAGCCCCTTAAATGTCCTAGTTAGCCTACGAGACCATGGGAAAATAAGCTAATGACAACATCATGCTATAAATGCTAGAAAGGGGACATTACAAAATGTCGGCTATTTTGATGTTCATGAAGAATGATTCACAATTGTATTACGATGGGAATTGCCTTGATCAATAATGATTAGCTTGATGCACCATTAGTTTCCATAATAATATCAATTTGAATATAGATGAGATTGTAAGCCTTCTACCTATTAGAAGGGGACAATAGATCTCTCAATAATTACAGAAATAAATATAAAACTGATATAATAATAATAATATCAATCTGACAATTAGAGATTAATAGTGATCTAGATAAATGACTGATATTGGAGATCTATAATCAAATATGAGTCTAGGATTACAACGAATGTCACTGTTGTTGGCATTGAGTGATCGTAACCGGTAAGCCTACTACAAGTACAAGTATTGTCATTGTTTGGCAAAAGAAGATAGAGTTTTGTCATCTCTATTAAGTCTAAAGATCCAAGGAGATCTCTATGAAGGAAGGATGGTTTGGTAGATGGTACCAACATATAAGAACCGGTCACTAGAAAATCACTAGACAAAGCATCAGCAACCAGGTAATGTACACAGCAAGCAAAGGAGGATTCAACCTTCAACCGAAATCCGTGGGCCTGGCTACAACCAGTGTAGTCAAGTACAGAGAAAGCAACAGCAAACCAATGTCAACAACACAACCGATGAAGGTGCAACCGGTAAGCCAAGGAAGAGACAGTAACAAGTCAAAGACCCTTACCTATTCACAGCATGAGGATCTCTACCGATCTAGTAATGACTCCGTTGTGAACCGAGGAAGTCATAGTCAACTATCTGTTCCAACCAACTCTTTAACCGAGATTTTCTACATCAAATCTGGAGGTCTTTGAGTTAAACTGGTGATCCGTTTGGGTAGCGTCTAGAGGGTTTAAAGCAGGAATTAGTGGCTTTAAAACAAAGCGTTATCTCTTGTAAAGGAAAGATGCTTGACACGCATCTATTGTTTTTTTTTTTATAGCAGATAAATCAAGGGCATGCATCGGATGTTTCCCTAGTGAACTGGTACTCCACTGAGTGATGAATCTGATAAGGATCTATAATTAGGTCATGCGAGATGAGCACAATTAGGGCTAGCACTCTATATATTCTTCTGCCTGAGGCGAATAAAATTTGCCTTCATTCTATCGACAAAAAGAGTGAACTTGTATGCTGAAGGAGCCAGGGGTGAAGAGAAGAAAGAAGAAGTGAGAAAGAAGAAGTGTGCAGAAAAGCACAATAGGAGAGGAGAACACACCTGCAGAGACCGGTGATGCTTCTTAGTTGAGCACAAATAGAAATCTTATCAAGCTATGCATAGCCATATGTAAAAGATCAATTCCTCTATTGTTCTCTAGCAATTACAATAGTTAGATCCCAATATTTGGGTGGACTCTAACAGGTCCCTTGTATCAAATCCCCTAACCGGGTGACATCTTGAAAGGTGTTCTAAGTCCTCTAACCAGGCAGGCACTAACCGGCCTCGTTGTAACAAATCCCTTAACCGGGTCGCACCTAACAGTGTGTTGTAATCTTTTAACCGAGAAGGCTCCTAACAGGATGTACTCCGGAAGAGAACAGAATTTGTGAGGTTTCCTCACACCGTGGTTTTCACCTTAACCGGATTTCCACATGATAAATCTGGTGTCACTGTGTAATTGTTTGCTTGCTTTCATTATATGCTTAAATCTGTCTTGGCTTACAGTTACAAGTATACTTCACTAGATTTGAAGAGAAGAGTTATGGAGGTGTTGATTCACCCCTCCCCTCTCAGCACCGGTTGGGACTGCCAATTGGTATCAGAGCCAAGTCTTGTTTTCTTTACCGCTTAATCGCATAAAGAAAAAGTCAAGATGATGAAAAAGGAAGGAGCAAAGTTTTCAAAGGAAAACTTTACTTTGTGGTGCAACAGAATGAAGTTGTATATGAAGACCACCAGAGATCAGTACTAGAATCATGTTACCATCGATTACAGTGAACCCGCTCTCACTTCGACACCTGATGAACTAAAGATCAAAACTGAGCACACGGCTGCTATGGATATGATAGCTAGCATGCTACTTGATCATGTCTATGCTAAGATTGAACATCTAGATTCTTTCTTCAAGATGTGGGGCAAGTTGCAAGTGGTCTATGGAGAAGACCCAGATGTTCAAAGAGCCAAGGTCGAAAGTCTCAGAGGAAAGTATGATGACATGAGGATGAATGAAGGAGAAGACATCGAGCATTACAACAACCGGATCAAAGAGGTGATCAACTCCATCAGAAGCGCTGGAGGAATACTCAGTGAAAAAGAGGTGGTTAGCAAAATACTGAGAACTCTCAAACCTCAATATGCCATTAAGATCTCTGCTATTCAAAAGCTCAGATTGGTGACCAAAGATCAAGTCACCCTAGACTCCCTAATCAGTAAGCTGGCTGCTTTTGAATTAAGTAATTTTGATAATAGCTTACCCATTCAGAAAGCAGCATTTAAGTCTTTTGTTAATATCTCTTCCACCAAAAAGGGAAGAGAAACCGGTAACTGCTCCACCGGTAAGATTGGTAACCTTGTTGAGAATCCGCTCTCAGAAGATATGGAGCAAGATGAATTTGAAGCACTCATCGCTAGGAGATTCCCCAGAGGGAAAGGGAAGTACAAAGGAAAGCTTCCTCTGAAATGCTTCTCTTGCAATAAGATAGGACGTATTGTTGCCAGATGTCCAGATAATGATAGTAAAGATAAGAGAGACCGGTTCAAGAACAAAGCAAAGGAATGCTATCTTGCAGAGGAAGGAGTCACAGACAATGAGTCTGAAGACTCTGAGGATCCAGAAATTGCATTTGTTGCAATAAAGGAGGAGAGCCCAGTGGTAAATGAAGTGGCACTCATATCAAGATCTCATCAGCTTGATGATTGGATCATTGACAGCGGTTGCACTCACAACATGACTGGTGACAGGAACAAGTTTATCAACTTGGAGCTCAATGACAGCGGATCAGTTACCTTTGGAAACAATGCCCCCTATGCCATCAAAGGTAAAGGTTCTATTGCTCTCTGCAACAATGTTATCTGTGAAGATGTGTACTGGGTTGAAGGACTCAAGTACAATTTAATGAGTCTTGCACAATTGAACAACAAAGGATTCCAGTTGGAATTCGAACAAGGTTCCTATATAGTCAAAAATCAGTCTGGAACCCATGTTGCAACCGGTAGACAAAGCAAAGGCAATCTGTTCTACCTAGACTCAATGGAAGGAGTTTGTTTGATAGCTTCAGTCAGAGGAAAATCAAGTAAAATTTGTCTTGTCTCCAAAGAAGACAATAGCTGGCTATGGCACAAGAGACTCTGCCACATAAACTTTGACAATATCGTCAAAGTGAGCAAAAAGAAATCGGTTAGAGGACTTCCTGAGATTACAAAACCCATCAGTGGTGTTTGTAAAGATTGTCAATTAGGAAAACTGACAGAAACAAGCTTCAATAGTAAGTCTTTTACTGCTGAGAATGTTCCAGATCTTGTGCACAGAGATTTGTGTGGACCAATGAAGACAAAGAGCTATTATGGAGACCGGTACTTCATGATCTTCGTAGATGACTTCTGAAGAATGATATGGATACTCTTTCTTAGAGAAAAATCAGAGGCCTTCCACATGTTTAAAATCTACAAAGCCAAAGTGGAAAAAGAAACCGGTAAAAGCTTGAAGTGCCTAAGGTCAAACAGAGGAGGTGAATACACCTCTCAAGAGTTCACTCACTATTGTGAGGAACATGGAATAAAGAGATGGTTTTCTGCACCAAGGACTCCTCAGCAAAATGGAGTAGCAAAAAGAAAGAACAGGACTCTGATCGATTGTGCAAGAACCATGTTGATTTAGAAGGATCTCCCTCATCACTTCTGGAGAGAAGCTGTCAGTACTGATGTCTACACACTGAACCAAGTTAAAGTCAAAAAGGGAACCAGTAAGACTCTTTATGAACTATAGTTCAAGCATAATCCTAGTGTAGGTCACTACAAAATCTTTGGTAGTAAATGTTACGTCAAAAGAGATATGTACTCTAGGAAGTTTGATCCCAAGAGCGATGAAGGAACCTTTTTGGGTTACTCTACCAAAAGTAAGGCCTATCGGTGTTTGAACAAGAGAACAGGCAAAATAATCGAAAGCATCAATGTAAAAGTTGATGAATCTTCAAAACCGATTAAAAAGGCCGGTCATAGTGATCATGACAGTCTTGAAGGCCAAAATGAAGGAAATGCCTTTGAGTTCAATGAAGTAACAATTGAAGATGAAAGAGAAATACACATGAACAGACATCTAGAGCGGAAGACTACACCTGAAGCCAACAGGTCAACAAAGGATGGTGAACAAGAAGATGTCCAGAACCATGATGAAGAGATTGCTCAACCGGAAGAGCCTGATCGAGAACAACAATCGGTTCTCCCAAGGTATGTCACATATCACTCCACTGACAGCATTATTGGTGACAAACATGCTAATGTCTTGACCAAGAAAAAGGCCAAAGAGAATATCTGTTTATTTTCCTGTATAGAGTGCAAATCCACAAGGGAAGCTCTGGAAGATGACAACTGCGTCAAGGCCATGGAGGAAGAAATTGAGCAAATTGAGAAGAATGACACATGGGAGCTTGTGCCAAGACCAAAGGACAAGAATGTCATAGGGACCAAGTGGGTCTACAGGAACAAGCTAAATGAGGATGGGAAAGTAATAAGAAATAAGGCAAGACTGGTCTGCAAAGGGTATGCCCAGGAAGCTGGACTGGACTATGGAGAAACTTTTGCACCGGTGGCTAGATTGGAAGGACTCAGAATTCTTCTTCCCTATGCTGCACACAAGAAATTTAAAGTATATCAAGTGGATGTCAGGTCTGCATTCCTGTATGGAATACTGGAAGAGGAACTCTACATTGAACAACCAGAAGGCTTCACATCTGCACAAAATGATGGCATGGTATGAAAGGTTGCATTCATATCTCCTGACCATAGGATTCATAAGGACCAGAGACAACAGATGTCGGGATAATTGTATATGTACGGGTTGTCATGTAATAAAGTATTATGTTACTCTCGGTTGTTAGTAACCGAGAGGTTAGACAGTTACGACGCGACGGTTCAGTCATGTCCCTTCGGATACTATATGTATGGACTTATTCTATGATGGAGGGTTGTTATGTACGGAAACTCTTATGATCAATTAAATACAATAGTCTTTTATATGCTGAGTACTTGAGTACTTCACTGTGTCTATGCAATTACTTTCTGTTACCCCGAGAGGGAAAACATCTGGCGCCGTTGCCGAGGAACGAACCCGGGTCACTTGCATGACAGGCGGGAATACTCACCACTATACTACAACGAGTCCCTTGCCATGTTGGAAGATTGGGCTCTTCGGGAGACAGTGGGGGAAAGTAGGCTTCAGACTCTTCTACGGGAGTTGGAACAGGCGTTTCAGGAAGGGTATTTTACTCTCCAGCGTGCTGAGCATGTCTCTTCAGTTCATGAAGCTACAGGGGTGGCAGCACAGGCAGCTCGGGAGGAGGTGACTTTACGTCTGGCAGCAGTAGAGGCAACCTTGGTTCAGAAAACAAAGTCCTGGACAGTGGAACAAAGTAGTATGCAGACTGAGTTAGAAACCCTTCGAGCACAGCTGGAGACCGAGCGTACTGAACGGGTCCTACTTGAAACTCACCTGGGTAGTGCTCTGGAGAGTGTGGATGCAAAGGAAAAGCAGTACTAGAAGCAGCTGGAATGGTAAGGACGGCTATGGAGCTCAAGATGATAGCAGAACATGATCTGCGGATGCAAACAAATCAGGTGTACGAGTTGCGGGCCCAGGTGGCTTCCCGAACAGCAGTATCAACGCCATCTTCATCAGGGACGCTTCCTACGCCCCCTCCTGAATAAATTGTTGTTGGCTCAATTTTGCGTCATTTTCATTTTGTAAAGTCGTTGGAGTCGACTTGTTTTTTTTGGGGGGGGGATGATGTTGTCGGGATAATTGTATATGTACGGGTTGTCATGTAATAAAGTATTATGTTACTCTCAGTTGTTAGTAACCGAGAGGTTAGACAGTTACAACACGACGGTTCGGTCGTGTCCCTTCGGATACTATATGTATGGACTTATTCTATGATTAAGGGAGGGTTGTTATGTACAGAAACTCTTATGATTAATTAAATACAATAGTCTTTTATATGCTGAGTACTTGAGTACTTCACTGTGTCTATGCAATTACTTTTTGTTACCCCGAGAGGGAAAACAACAGCAACATGTATCTCAAGATCGGAAAAGATGCAAATCTGATTGCTGAGATCTTTGTGGATGACATCATCTTTGGAGGTGATGAAAAGATGAGCAAAACCTTTGCTGAAGAGATGAAGAAAGAATTTGAAATGTCTATGATAGGCACCAAAAATTCTTCATTGGACTTCAAGTACATCAGCTAAAAGAAGGTATTTTCATCTCTTAGTCCAAGTATATAAAAGAAATTCTTAAGACCTTTCGATTTGATGAATCTAAACCGGTTGGACCCCCAATGATAACCAACCTCAAGTTATCAAAGGAGGAGGATGCAAAAGAAGTGAACGAAATAATGTATCGGTCCATGATAGGAAAATTGCAGTATGTTGTTCACAGTAGGCCGAACATTGCACATGCGGTTGGCATAGTGGCAAGATTCTCTACTAATCCCAAAGAGACACATTTGATAGCAGTAGAGCGAATCTTCAGGTATCTAAAAGGAATCGAGGAATTTGGTTTATGGTTTCCACATAAGGGCGGATTTGAGGTAAAAGTATACACTAATGCAGACTAGGCTGGCAACATTGATGACAGAAAGAGCACAAGTGGTGGTGCATTCTTTCTTGGTGGAAGAATTGTTTCTTGGACAAGCAAGAAACATAATTGTATCTCACAATCTACTGCAGAGGTTGAATACGTTGCAGCAGCAATCAATTGCACACAGGTAATCTAGATCAAACAACTGTTGGAAGGAATTAAAGAACAAATACCTGAACCAATAGCTATCTATTCTGATAGCACTAGTGCAATTAACATATCCAAGAACCCTGTTATGCACTCCAAGACAAAATGCATTGCCATCAAGTATCACTACTTGAGAGAGTTGGGACAAGACAAGGAGGTGAGATTGGAGTTTGTTCCCACCAAGGAACAAATTGCTGATATCTTTACAAAGCCATTACCAAAGAGTACTTTTGAGTATCTCAGAGGTAAACTAAGGGTGATACCCCTTCATGATCTTCAGTAAACCTACAAAGGTAATCATCAGTTCATTATGCTTCAACAGAGGGTTACACCTCATCTTTTCTGGACTGATGAAAAGGGCTGCTGCTCATAGGGGGAGCAGATTAGAAAAAAGGTAGTCTTTTTTACTAGCCTTTGGCATTATTGTCAAAAAAGGGGGAGAGTTTGGCAATAACCGGTGAACAGACTGTCGCAGATGCACTAACACAATATTGTGATTGCCCATGAAGGTTTTGCCATCAATGCCAAAGGGGGAGGTTGTTGGCATTGAGTGATGGTAATCGGTAAGCCTACTACAAGTACAAGTATTGTCATTGTTTGGCAAAAGAAGATAGAGTTTTGTCATCTCTATTAAGTGTAAAGATCCAAGGAGATCTGTATAAAGGAAGGATGGTTTAGCAGATGGTGCCAACATATAAGAACCGGTCACTAGACAATCACTAGAAAAAGCATCAGCAACCAGGTAATGTACACAGTCAAGAAAAGGAGGATTCAACCTTCAACCGAAATCTGTGGACCTGGCTACAACCAGTGTAGTCAAGTACAGAGAAAGCAACAACAAACCGGTGTCAACAACACAACTGATGAAGGTGCAACCAGTAAGCCAAGGAAGAGACAGTAACAGGTCAAAGACCCTTACCTGTTCATAGCATGAGGATCTCTACCGATCTAGTAATAACTCCAGTGTGAACCGAGGAAGTCATAGTCAACTATCTGTGCCAACCAACTCTTTGACCGGGATTTTTTGCGTCAAATCCGGAGGTCTTTGATTTAAATTGGTGATCGGTTTGGGCCACGTCTGGAGGTTTTAAAGCCGGAATCAGTGGGTTTAAAACAAAGCGTTATCTCTTGTAAAGGAAAGATGCTTGACAGGCATCTATTGTTTTCTTTTTACAGTAGATAAATCAAGGGCATGCATCGGATGTTTCCCTAGTGAACTGGTATCCACTGAGTGATGAATCCGATAAGGATCTGTAATTAGGTCATGCGTGACGAGCACAATTAGGGCTAGAACTCTATATATTCTTCTGCCTGAGGCAAATAAAATTTGTCTTCATTCTGCCGAGAAAAAGAGTGAACCTGTATGCTGAAGGAGCTAGGGGTGAAGAGAAAAAAGAAGTGAGAAAGAAGAAGTGTACAAAAAAGCACAATAGGAGAGAACACACCTGCAGAGACCGGTGATGCTTCTCAGTTGAGCACAATCAAAGATCTTATCAGGCTATGCATAGCCATATGTAAAAGGTCAACTATTGTTCTCTAGCAATTACAATAGTTAGATCCCAATATTTGGGTGGACTCTAACAGGTCCCTTGTATCAACTCTCCTAACCGGGTGACATCTTGAAAGGTGTTCTAAGTCCTCTAACTAGGCAAGCACTAACCGGGCTCGTTGAAACAAATCCCTTAACCAGGTCGCACCTAACAATGTGTTGTAATCCTTTAACTGGGAAGGCTCCTAACAAGGCGTACTCCGGAACAATATAGAATTTGTGAGGTTTCCTCACACCGTGGTTTTCACCCTAAGCGGGTTTCCACGTGATAAATCTAGTGTCACTTTGTGATTGTTTGCTTGCTTTCATTATATGCTTAAATTTGTCTTGGCTGACAGTTACAAGTATACTTCACTAGATTTGAAGAGAAGAGTTTTGGAGGTGCTGATTCACCCCTCCCCTCTCAGCACCGGTTGGGACTGTCAACTGTTACTGGTATCTTCCTTTGTGTATATGCCATTTGAAATATGTTGTTTCTGATATCCTCCTTGATACCTATGCAATGTAAACTATACTGATCTGAAAGTATAGATATCAATTGCTTGTCTAATACATTGTCTTTGTAAAGGCAATGCTCGATTATTATTAATTGGCTATGGTTTTCCCAGATGTAATGATTTATTGTTATGCGATGATTGTATCTTTGATCCAATTTATGACTTTTATAAATTGGCTTGTCGATGTCTCTTATATAATATTTGTTACTTATGCGATGTTTAAAATGTTAGTTCTGATTGTACTCTATGTATTCATGTGATCTGATAGTTTGACTGTTAGTGGATTACTTTTAGTTAGGTCTATAAGAAATATAAGGTAATTGATATCCCTTTTGGGAATGGGATCTATTCCCAATATATATCTTGCAAGATTGAAGGATCGTGTCCTTTGAATGTTAAGGGACAAACCTTTCCAAATCGCAACTTCCCATAATTAATTGACATTTTCTATTTCATTCCATCCACATGAATATGTCTAATCACTGCATCCTCTAACCCAGTCACTTGGTTTTAACACTTCTATATCATCGTTTTAGTTACCCAATAATCTTTGTTTAGTTGCTGCCTGTCCCTTTGGAATATATTTGCTTACATCAATAAACACATTCCTTAGTGGTGCTCATCATCTCGTGCCAATTAGTGGATACTAGTTGATAATGTAATGATTGCACATGCTATGTGAGGCATTATCTTTAATGACTTCATTACTTCATACGTATTTTCTGTTCTTTGGGTTTGACTTGCAATCAATAATTCCCTTAATAATCAGTAATTCATAATAAACTCCTTACCCAATTGACTTGGTTAATCATAATGACTTATGAATGCTTAATACGAGCTATGGTATTTCTTTATTCATGCAATGGTATCAATTACAGACAGATATTGATCAACATATCTTAGCTTTGCTTGGATGCTATTCTTTAAAGAATACAAAGCATTACTTTGTGTTGTAGTTGTACATTTTGCATCGCCGAGCAGTGTATAGGTTGCTCTTGATTGTCTTCAAATTCACTGTTACTGCTTCCCCTAATTATCATCACGATTTTCAATGCTATGAACTTAATCACTGTCATATGTAATTGCTGCCGTAAGTATAATAAGTGGAGCTCAAGCAAATCTAACAACTCCTCACTTGTAAATTACCATTGATGCCTAATCATAGACTAATGGTAATAGCTGGTTACTTCCTTTATCGTGCCATTGTTGAGCATTGCTAAAGCAATGATATTGTAATTATATTATGTATTATATTTTATGATTATTATTTATTTATTTATTATTTTTTGTTTTTATATTTTAATTTTAACATTATTATTTATTTATTATGTATTACAACCGATCTCTTTGGTTTGCTAGGGGTAGTAGAGACTAAATCACATTCATGGACTCACTACAACTACAGAAGAATTAGTTAAAGGAACTTGTTCAACATTGAGCTGTGGGGGATTAGATGAGATATGAGATTCATTATTCACTAATGCACTAATGCACCATCTTTAAAGGAGAGTGCATTGGAATGAAGAGATGGTAGAGTAACATTAAGAAAAGTATCTGTTGATGAGTGTTTTATGACCACACCAACAGAATATAATGCCAAAGGACACTTTATCCTGTCTTGAGCAAAGACCCCTCATATGCTAAGATTGCAAAAAGATCATAGAGGCAACTCCAAGGTTCCTACTTGCGAACTTGTGACTTTATGCAGATATAAGCTCTTTTGGCTTGATGTATGCTGGTAATCCAAGGGGACTTACGCTATTCATTCTAGATTTATTAACTTTCTTTGCGAAAGATTTAGCAATCAAATTACTCGATCCTAGTTGTATCAAGGATTTGAAATAAAATGCAAATGATAAGGTTTAGAGATCCTATTCTGCAAGAGATAGTGAATGTCTTTATGAACTCTACTACACTTAGCTTTGTCATTAACTTCCACCAAACTAGTGCAATCTTCTAAGGTAGATAATAGATGTTCAAATTATTACTAACCACACCAACACCATCAATAGATGGCACATCAATGAGCAAGCAACAATTGAAGTTAAGCTTATATTAAATTCCAATTGACCACGCAAAGCAATTTGCAATCAGAAAACTACTAGTATGGATTAAGTGATTTGCACAAAGGTTCATTCAAGATTTATTTCATTCAACTAAATTACTTAAAGCAAATTCTAAACTAAGTAAATTTTAGACTATGTTTGAGAAATCAAAAAACCACACAACACTCCAAAAGCATCACCAAACTTCAATGATTTATCTCAATTTTAGTAGCAGCATCAAAGTGACAATTCTCCAAAGACTCCCTTTACAAATGAGACGGAGAGGGTTTACATAGGAGCCTTTCATACAATGGACAGCCCAAATTGATTTAGAATCAATGGCCAAGATCAACCCAAGGAATCCCTAATTTGTTGACATCACATTAATTGTGATTGGTAAAGTCAAGGGCAAACATCAATCCCACCGAAACACCAGTACATCACACTGGTATTCATGAATATAAACCGGTAGACTGTAAGAGGAAGCAGTGTACTTTAATCAGTCATGTTGATACCAGTCTAGGTGTTTTCAACCAGACATGGGAGACACACAGGGAAGAAATGACTAACTGGATACAAGGTTATTACCGGTTAAGTGCATGATAATCCAAACTGGATTATACGGAGCATTCACAGTTAAAACTGGAGCTAGCTTTTTAACTGGAGTTAGCTTTACTTTATCTACGAATGTTTTCAAGGTAAACTCAGGATCAGTTTGCAAGCTTTTATTCTTAGGGTTTTGCATGTGTGATTCTTGTGAGACTTTACAGCCTGGCGGAACTGTGAGAAGTATTTTTAATAAGATCAATTCCTTAAAAATACAGGTCATAGGATACACAAGAAGTGTTGAATATTCAAAGCAGGAGAGAGATATCTTCTGAGAGGAGCTACAGTCACAAGAAGTGAAAGGCAGAGAAAGGTTCAACAGCCGAGCAGAGAAGAGGGTAATAGGTATGATCTAATCAGACAGAAAGTGTCATTACAGATCATTGCTTTAAGATTGTGAAGCATAGTCAAATCCCTTAATCACGGTGAACCCTAATAGGTTCTTTGTATAAATCCCTTCACCGGATAACATCTTAATTGGTGTTGAAGTCATTTTACAAGGAGACTCCTAACAGGGTCAAGATCCAAACAGGTCTTCTACCAAATCCCTTTATCGGGTAGCACTCTTACCAGTGCTTTGTAAGATCTTAACAGGGCATCTTTATTACTGCTGTAGTAAAGTTGTGGGTTCTATCCCACCGTGGTTTTCTCCTTCTAACCGAGGGTTTCCACGTATATATGTTGTGTTGACCTGTGTATTTTATTTCTGTTTATGAGTGTTGATTATATTCTTTTAATTTTGCAAGAATAAATTTATAAGGCTAAATTGGAATAGAAATTGTATTTACTGATTCACCCCCCCTCTCAATAACCAGTTAGGTTTAACATAATTATGGTTGTTACAAATATTAAATGACATCCAATAGGAAAATTACATTGCTTTGAAATACATATTCTTTCCAAGGATGACTGTAATATCCTAAGTGGATCTCAACTGTGAATTTCTGACTTATTCTCGCTGAAGGAATTGTAAATAGTTTAGTGTGCTATCTTGCTTGTTTCACAACGTACATGTCCCTTCTTGTTCAATATATATATGTCCTATCACCACTGTAATATTCTACTCTGATATATCTATAGGAGTCTGCAAGATGTTCTGATATTTGGAAATTGAGAATAGTCTGATTCGTGGGTAAGTGAATATGTTTTGATTGTTTGATTCAGGTGTATTGAATAAGAGGAAACATTCACATCCATAGATTTACTCCACCCTCTATTACAAGGTGCATTCGAACACTTATATTTACCAAACAAATAGTAGAAAAGATTAAAACATCAAATGGACTGCATTTATTGACAACTAATGACAGTATAATCTCAATCTCAAAGTTTCCATTTTAAAACTACAGACATGTAGTCCAAGTGTATTTCACAGTACTAGGTGACTAGGAAGAATATGGACTAACTTGCACCTGTTTTGGATGCCCACCAATCAGCATATGCAATGCCAATCACCTTCGATATGAACACTGGCCCGTTAAGCACTCTGGGTGCATGGACAAGTCCCAGCAGTGGTGGCGAGTACTCAGCCTGGCTCGTTACCACCAGCGCATACACTCCGCACAAAACCAGTCACTGCAATGGCGTAGGGTATGTGTTCCCACCCAACAAGGAGCGCACTATTGTATTAACCCACCAATACCAATGGAGTTTCTTTCCAACCACGTACACATCCCGGGTAACGTGATTTAACTCCAGCACTCAACACGCGATCCTTCCCTGTTGGTCACAATTCCATGAGAATCCTTCCGCTACCTTGCGCTTGAACACAACTCGCGTAGATACCCATGTGCGCTATATGCCAGTGACTGCAACTAGCGCGTGGTCAAGCACCACGCACCCCTGGCTCGGTATACTGTTGGTTGTTGCGACCAATTGATAGATGTGGTCAAGTGAAGCAAGAAGGCGCCCAGTCACACCTCAAAGTGTGGTAGCATCCTCCCAGTTGCTCACTCGTGAGTGTTGATGCCAGCTTCAGCACTTAAAACAGAAGGTGAAGGTAAGTTTGAGAACCGGCTGTCATGAGCCCTAATTGACAATGTAAACAAGTAAACTCGATTTAAATATTATTTTAATAATAAAGATGTGAGCCCTTACAAAATCAATTCATACCAATGATTGTTATATATAATATTAATAATTATTAATATTAATAATAACATTAATATAATATTAATCTCAAATAAAATTACTTATTAATAATAATCAATATTATTAATATCAATTCATATAATAATATATTATTAAGATATTAATATAATATCGTATTCACTGAGCAATATGTATTTATTAACCTGTATTGACAATATAGTCTGGTGATGCAATCAGGAAAACATATCAATGCCATAATCTGCAAACATAAAGAATTAACATATAATTTTCTAAGCAAGAGGAAGACTTATCAAACAATCGATCATGGTATCGAGCCAAGCAAATACAATTATCGCTGCCAAAGGATCATAACGGCGACTAATTAATCTTTGGTTAGTAATTCTACAAATACAATTATCGCTGCCAAAGGATCATAACAGAGACTAACTAATCATTGGTTAGTAATCCTAAATGGTACGATTAATTTGATTAAGAAAGGTGGCAAACCAAGATCACACTCCATCATGATATATTAAAGAAGATTGGAATATCAATTCAAAAGGATTATCAGACATCTTTGCTTATTACTCAAGTTGAGCATTAGCCTTACTGGCTTGGATGCAGAAATATGAGTGTTACAAATGAGAAACAGTGCCTTATAGAATTGCTATGATCATCAGACATCAACAACTATCTCTCCTTAATGATACTTAAGAATACATCTTAGGGAACGAAGGTAAGGAAGAAGTACAACAGTCTCATGATACCATCGAGCTGCATTAAGGTACGTGTAATATGTGATGTGCAAGACAACACTGTTGAAATGGTATTTGTAAGAATATAAGACACCGGTTAGTGAATACGGTGAGAGTAGAATATATATTCCAAGTAATTACTCTATTCAATTTTATATATATATATGTATATATATATATATATATATGAATTCCAAATGTATGAGAAAATATAGTAAATAATATATTCAAAGTACATATACTAGAACGATCTAAATCAAATTATATTTTATCCTTTAATTATATATAGTTATATATAATTATATATTATACGAATATGTGTATATACTTAGTATTATAACATATATTGGAATGATTATATCAATTATAAGAATGAATTAATATAGACCCATCAAGAGGAGAAACTAGTTTGAGTAAAGAGTTTAGTTATTCTAATTATAGTACATAAGGGTCTATCCCTCATTTCCTTACTATAATACCTTAGGTAGGGAGCTTGTGGAGGGGAGAGGCGGAGTAATTTCGGGCACATGTCGATTGTCCCAACACTGGGGTTAAGCCTTGAGGGAAGCCGCTTGTAGTCTGTTTCACGCGCCCTGAGCACGATAAGTCTTCCACCCTATCGTGACCTTAGTAAGGAAGGAGAAAGATCCCTATATCCTATATGAAGAGATCTAAATATCAAATCTAATCTATGAGCTTTAATAGTTGCATTTCTTATAGTAATGGTTAACATAGGGTATTTTAATAGTTTTTAAGATGATTTCCTAATTTACGCCTAGCTTGTATTAAATTATAGAACTCAAGTCAAGCGATAGGAAAAGGGGTCATTACACCGGCCCACTACCTCCATCCATTTGCCATCTTCCCTTACTGTCGCAACCAAATAGTTTGATTTGGTTCGAATCCCAATAGCAACTGCTATTAACAATGACTATATCTGAGCATAAAAGTCTTCTACCATTGTGACACCTGATTTGGTACAAATTGAATCTTCACAAATAACTGACTTCTTCTCTGTAAAAATGCTACAAATGAAATGCTTCTTCTTACTAGTTCATTGGAGCTCAAATGTGAAATGTGTGTGATCCCACCAAGTTAGAGATGTTGGGGCTAAGTCCAATGTCTCAATCTTCTCAAGGGGCTACATCCTCAAGAAAGACCAGTCACAAATGCAACAAGATAATTACTTTTCTTTGTTTATAATATTTTCATGGTCCTTTTCCCAAGGCGTACCTTTTTCTTTTATAACCTCAAAGTGAGGGAAAACATTGAAAACTAAGCCATGTGGGATTAAAGAGCTCACTTATGTCACTTTTATAAAATAAAGTAACTTTAAGTCATAAAGTGACTTTATAATATCACTTTATAAAATAAAGTGATTTAACTTTAGAAAAGGAACCCAAAAAAGTAAATATTCACCCACTGAAGCCTGTGACTAGCTGCCATCCTCTGAAAGAAGTCATTAGCCTATCCGGATGTGGAGATAGACTAATCAGGCGCCATAATGGCCTACTACGGAGAAGGGTAAATTTTAGACTATGTTTAAGAAATCAAAAAACCACACAACACTCCAAAATCATCACCAAACTTTAATGACTTATCTCAATTTTAGTAGCATCAAAGTGACAATTCTCCAAAGACACCCTTTACAAATGAGACGGGGAGGGTTTATATAGGAGCCTTTCATACAATGGACAGCGCAAATTGATTTAGAATCAATGGCCAAGATCAACCCAAGGAAACCTAATTATGGTTGTTACAAATATTAAATGACATCCAATAGGAAAATTACATTGCTTTGAAATACATATTCTTTCCAAGGATGACCCAATGAGAAAAATCCAATGAAGGGGAATGTATTAAATACATTCCACATTTCTATTTGGAATGACTTAATTGGTTGAAGATGAGTGGATGCCACCTCAACATGTTTAACTTGTAATCTTCATTTCAGCTTCACTTCTTCATCCTTAGGAATTCTTTTATCTTGGACTTCATTCTCTTGGATGTCTCAACTTTGTAATAGTTGAATCCTTTGTATATTCAGCTTCATTGCTTGGGATTCCTTGTCATCTTCATCTTCATGGCAATCTTCTACATCTTTGACTCGAACCTCCTTAACCTTGGTCTTCTTGATCTTCTTGTGATGCTTGGGTCCTCCATATGGATCATGGATTTCCAAAGGAAATTCAGGATTATGTTAATGCTCTTGATTTGTAGAATTTATTCATTTTCCTTTCATGAATTGATCTTCAATTAGATCTTCCATGTTGTGAGCCAAATCATGATGTTGTAAAATCTTGAACCTTTGTATTTCCTCAAGCTTGTCCTGATAGTTCCATCCTTGCTAACCACCATCTTGAAGTCTTTTCCCATTCACAATGCATAAACAAGTTGACCAAAGGCCAACGTATTATTTCTAAATTTGCAACATGGAATGGGGTTTGAGGCAGCGATCCGAAATTTTTTTTGGAGAAGGGGAGATCTTTGATTTGTCCTTTTTATTTACTATAATGAATGCTTGAAAGGAAGATAAAGAATGCTCTGATAATAATGCAAAAAGATGTTCATGTTGGGTTCACCAAAATGTAATGGAGTTAATATAACCCCACAAAAGGAAAACTATGTTCCTCTAAGAGCCAATTTTAAAACATACATTTAGATATTTCCAACTAATTAAACTGGTGAAGATATATAATTCCAGATAAGAAAAATGAAGAATCCAATTACAGAAATGAAAAGCACAAATGACAAGGAATTATCTATCCAAATCTATGCATCTTGACTAGGGACACTAACATGGCGCATGGACATTTGTGTGGCATATTGTTGTCTCGTACAGATTAAACAAAAAAGACTCAAAAAGTTCAAAAAGCCAATTTTGTGTCTTGGCTAACCTGCAAAACCCAGAAGTTAGAAAATGTAATAGAAAAATATTAAATAATAGAGATGAATAGAAGTGAAATAAATAAAACATTAACAAACCCCCATACTTCCAAATGCTTCCAATAAATCTGAACAAACACACACAAAAGAGGAAAAATGTTTGGGATTGTAAAGAGACTTGCCCCAATAAAGTCCTTCCTTAGGCATTACCACATCCATAGAAACCAAATAGATAGATAGATAAATGATAAACAAACAAAATGATAACATGATTTAATAGACAAGGGATGTGATAAATTCTAGAATGCTCAAAGATAAGAGAAAGATATTACCACCAAGGCTTGGGGAAGCCCAAGGGAGATGCATACACTATTGTGAGAGTTTGATAGTGTTGTAGTAAGTTGTGCGAGCTAGAGAGAGAGAGAGAGAGAGAGAGAGAGAGATTTACAAAAGCCAAGAGAATGAAAGAGCTTTTGTGAGAGGATTCAAGAGAGATTATATGGAATGAATGAATAAATTCAAAAGTGAGAAGAGGATGTCATGTCCCCTTTCTAGAGACATGCTCTTTCATGACGGGTTTGCCTATCATCGACTCTCGTAGGCAAATAGCTTGGAGAGAGAGTCATTGTGTGGATCATTTGATTGCTTATTGCTGACAGAGCCTACATCCGGCAGAGCCTACATCCAGTTTGAGGCCTACATGCAGTTGCAGTGGAGCCTATGTCCAAAAGTGAGCCTACATCCAGTTCGAGCCTACATTCAGTCTAGTTGGGCCTACATTCGGTTATGAGACATCTTGGCCTACATTGTTATATTTTTGAGTTGAGAAATGTACTTTATTATTATAATGTTATTTTATTATAAAGTACATTATAATTAGATGTTTCTAGAAGTTCTAGTAACTTCTCAAGAAAAAGAATAAATAGAGGGCTTGGGCTATCATTTCTACATGCTTGGATTTGGGATTTCTTCTACTTCTTCATTGTGAAGAAATTTGTAGCCTTGTGGTCTGCAAATACTATTCGATCTTTGGGAACGATCACTCCCCTAGATTGGCATAACTGAGGTAGTGAAATATCTACTGAAGGGTTGCAAGTTTGGAGTTGGTACTCAGCCATCTCATTGGTACTTCATTGAGAATTTATTGTAAGGGTTTATTTTTGGTTGGAATAAGGGTTTGAATTCACCTATTGCATTGGTGAAGCATTTTGGTGATAGTTGAAGATCATTTTGGCACATTTTTAGACTTTCCATATCAGGGCCTAGAATCAAAATTTTGCTCATATCTCCTAATCTACTTGGAGATAATTTTTATGCTTTTGGGAGGGCAATAATATATCCTTGGCGGTGAGATTCATAACAATTTGGGGTGTCAAAACCCTTTCCTGATTTTTCTACAGGGGCCGTACATGTACGGCCTAGTACGGCAGTCATAGCTGGGACAGCTGCAGATTTTGGTGAGGCAGTTTGGGGTCTTCTTTGCAACAATCTGCATCAACAATTTAAGCAGGGTATTAGGTGCGGTTTCCAGGTGCACTTCATGAATTATTTGTTGATGTGTTGAATGCCAAAAATATGCATAAGGGTTGTATGTAACAGTCATTGATATACAGGTCTGAAACAGTACTGTTCTTACATCATTTTGCTATTGTAATCAGTCATTGTTATAGTCTTGGAGTCATTGTATTGAAAGATGCATTGTTAGACCTGGTCTTTATCAAGTCTCTTGCTATGTAACAGTCCATATAGATATTCAGAAAACAGTTATAGTTATCAGACATTGCTATTGGTTCAGTACAGCAGAAAGTGCATTGATAGGACTTAGTTTATGGTTCATATGTTCATGTCCTAGTTCGTATTTTGTAAACAGTCCATAAAAACAGTGCTCTTATGTAATAGATGTAACAATCATATATTGCAATCAGAATTGGAAAGGTTCAGGATATGATAGCATTGAGTGATATTTAGAATTGCATTGTTGTTCATTTTGCTACTTTCCTTTATTGGTATTGTTATCTCAATTGCAATTTGATGCCCAAAACAATTATCACATTGAGACACAACATTGGAAACAAAACAATTCAGTGCATGCAAGTGTTTGACGATTTGCCACAGTTCAGATTTGAGGGTTTTAGTGATCCTACTAGTGAGGGTCATTACAGAGGAGGGAAAGAAAGAGCCTTCAAGCCATTTTGGAAGGTTCTAAGCCATTTCTACTCGACCCAAGTAGGTGACCAACGGCCAAACGCAAAGAGCTGACATTTGAACATTACAATGTTGCAAGACGATAGCGTGGTGCATAGACGTCCACCCAACATGCTAATGTCCAAACAAATCATGCTAAAGAATGATAGAAGACAAGTAAAATGTAGCACAAGAAGGCAGCTACTTAAAATGACCATGTGCATCTTGAGAGGGAAATGGCTGATGCAAGAGCTGAAATGGACTTACACAAATGCTAGGGGAATGGACACTAAAGTGGCTACAAAAGTGTAGGTAAAATTGTAAATGGGTATGCAATTTTTGACTCTACAAGAATGACCACAAAATTCAGGAGGAGTTGTTAGGTCTTAATCATTACCTTGTGCACCATCAATGTCCCCAATGACTTCATTCCATGTTGATCGACACATACAAGTTGGAATGACAACATCCAAAGGGTGTTTGTCAGATTCTTCCCAACGATCTCCATTTGAACAACTGGCTTCTTCCTAATGTTCACCGCCAATAGCATTGGGTCAACGACATGTTCGCCCTCAAATGGTGGTTCTACTATCATGTTTTTAATTGGCTCTTCCCATTGGCAATCTGTGTTGGTAATTGCCAGTCTCAGTTATGATATCATTTGAAGGTCTGTCACCTTGATTGGTAGGTTTTCTTGTAGAGCATGTTGTACTATGTTCTTTGACTCCAATTGCAATGATACATATGCAATTTTTTCAGAGGTTTTGTGTTCCCTTACCAACACTTGTTCTACTTTTGCTTGGGCTTCTAGGGATCATTCCTTCTCCATACGAGGGTCTGGGTACACCGCCTTCTTTCTTTGTGCTCTAGTGTTTGCTCAAACTACCTTGTCTTATTCCTCCACGCCCAACATATTAATATACTTTTGCTTTAGGTACTCAATGTCTTCACGCTCATCTAGTCCAAACCATTTGCACAATATTTGCACTTTGTCTTGCTTCTTCTGGCACTCTCTCACAAAGTGTCCCCATTTGCTACATTGTCGGCATTGTATGATAGGACATCCTTTGAAGTCATACAGTATTTGATTTTGTCCTCCTCTTTGATTTCAATAACCACTTGGAGATGTATCTAGTGGCTTCGATGAAGAAGACTCTCCCTATGCGCAAAATACTTGTGTACTTCTAGTCTTCACATTGTATGGGTACTCCTTTGTTAAATGACCCATAACTTGTCAAATCTCACAAAATATCTTTCAAGGACAACGCCCTTTTGTATGCCCCTCAATTTTGCACTCAATACACCATAGTTTGTCAGTTTCTTCACTGCCTTTACTTATTTCATCATTTGGAGCATGTCCCTACAAAGTGCTTCGACTGCTCCCAATTCATTGTCATTGTTGTCATTGGAACTTCCATCTTCCTCTATTTTTCTTTTATGACGCAAGGACATTTTATCTTCACTTTCTATGTTCGTCGCTTGATTGTAGGACTTAAAATAGGACAACCGTGGTACTAAGACAGAAGTAAGCCTTCAATGAAGCGTCTCTTTTTTATACTATCAACTGGTTATTTTTTCAATCTTATCAACAATTCTTTAAGTATCTGATTATAAATGTGTACATTTTCGTGCTTCACCTTGTTTTGTATTGTAAATTACTACTACTATTTCATTATCATCACAAATCAATATAAACTCTTCTTCGAAGGTCTTCTTCAAAGCTACCATGTATTAAAGGAAGCTTAGTCAATATCTATATACCAATCAATCGCTACATCTTGCAAGGTGGCTAGAAAAGATTGTGGCTAGAATGGTTTATCATATCGCCCATTTGCTATCCAGATTTTCCCACAAGTCTTACAGTGCTTGACAGGATCCTTCGATCCATTGCCTATAAACTTAGGCAGCTTTTGCTTTTCTTTGCTAGGGCTTGACATTGTTATATTCTAATGCAAACATAGAGCCTATAAGTTGCTTGCTCAAGAGTATTGATTCGGAAATTCCAGTGCTTCTCTTTCACTCTCAGCCACGTACGAATCCTCAACTCTTGCCTCGCCTTCAACCTTCTGCGCACTTGTTTTGCCTTTCAATTTTCTTTTACACTCCCTTGGCTCACCTTCTCCATCGATTGAGAATCTTGAAGTCTGCTCTTGTGTAGTTCTATGACGTCTTCCAACTTCCCTTGTCACAAAAAGGTTGTCTCGACTTTTCAATTTGACCACATTCTTGACAGGGCTCTGAATTTTGTAATCGTTCAATAGTATTTTCCTTTGAATGTTTCTCGTCATATTCTCCTTTTTTCTATTTGCTTGATGTTTCTTTGGAACCCTAAGGGGTTGTTGGTTTCCATAGTGAAACTATTTGCCCTAGCCAAAGTTGGAAATATAACTCTCGTATTGTTATGATAAATCAATGTTATATTAACAAAGTAGATGAAAGCTCCTTATATACATTTACAAAGACGATGTTTCTAAAAGAAACAATCATGAACTAAAGACGAAAATAGAAACTACCTAATAAACTAAAGACTAACTAAGATGACCATTAAAGGAACATTAATATATTATTATAATACCCTCCCTTAATGGTCATCGTCTAACTACCTTGTAGAAGACTGTACATGTTTTGTGCTCATAAATTCTTCAGAACATTCTGCTATTGTTGAGACCCTCCCTGGATCAACAGAATGTCAATAACTAACAGTACTCAAAATCCGTCCAAAAAAAATAGAGAAGGCTGCCCCCTTCTTCAAAATGCCTTGCAAGAAGAGACAAGAGTTTGTCACTAACTCTTCCATTGAGATGAGTCTGCAACTAACCCTCCAAAAATCTCGCAAAATTTTTGACAAAAAATCATCACAAAACGTCCAACCTTATGTTAGATAATAGAGTTGTCCCTCCCTGTAGCAAGAGACACACACCAAGAATAGCTGCCACGATTTTTAGGAAAAAATCGGCAAACCCTCCATTTTTTGCAGAAGAGCACGAAGCCCAAAAACAGACTACAAAAAGTCACGATTTTTGAGGAAAAATTTGTCAAACCCAAGATTACAAATCGTCATTTTTTTCGGAAAAATCAACTTTGCGAATAACAAAATTCAGATATGATTTTTGAAGATAGAATCGAAAAATCAAACAAATAGCTGGCACAAAATCCAAGACATGGATCAGCATACAAAACATTGTTTTTAAGGAAAAATAGTAAAACCTTTCTAGAAACCAAAGAGCCCTCCTCGAGAAGAGAAAACCCTTATTTTTGAGGAAAAATTATAAACCCAAAATAAATAAAAATTCAAGAGAATTATTAAAACCCACCATATATTTTTTGAAGTGAAAAAAATTATGAAAACCCATTAGAAATTTTTTTAAGGAACGAATTATAAAAATCCATCAAAATTTTTGAAGGGAAAAAATTATGAAAACTCATCAAAAAAAAATTTATGGGAAAATTTATGGAAACCCATCAAAAATTTTTTTAAAAGGAAAAAATTATGCAAACCCATCAAAAAAATTTTAAGGGAAAAGATTATTACAACCCATTAGAAATTTTTTAAGGGAAAAAATTATGAAAACCCATCAAGGAAACCTTCATGCGGCAAAACACGAGACTTTGTGTGGTAAATAGCACATGCAAGCAACATGCAACTCACAAAAAGTACATGCAACCCTCAAAAATCAAAGACTTTTGCTCAAACCAAGAAATCACGAATCAAAACCCTCAACTAGGCTCACGATTTTCAGCAAAAATCTTCGAAGACAAACCACAAGATTTTCATAAAATACCTCCAACAATTTTTATCTTAAAAAATTGAAAAACAAATTTCAGGAAGAATTCCAGGTCAGAAGATGCTCGAATTTTTCTTTAAAAATTCGTCTAATTTTATGAAATCCCATTAACCCTCTCTGATGCCATGTTATGGTAATTCAATGTTATATTAAATAGAGGAGATGAAAGCTCCTTATATAGATTTACAAAGACGATGTTTCTAAAAGAAACAATCTTGAACTAAAGATGAAAATAGGAACTACAAAGATGACCATTAAAGAATCATTACAATATTCTAATATGTATTTCACAGTACTTCTACATTTTGGTGCATCAAATTTGTAAAGTCTCTCAAAGACAAATTTGCAAGGATTTATGGTTTTATTGTTAGGTATCCTTACTATATATGACTTGTTTGGAGAGACAAAAGGATAATGAAATGATGTAATATCAAGTATAGAGGACTTCATAGTCTGTATGTCCTGTTCACTTCATATTATTTCAGTGTGGATATTTCTACTGGGTGCGGCTTCCTGATTTCCTTGGATGAGCTCATTCATAATGGGCACAGACTGTCTTGCAAGGCACAAATGTTGTTCATTATGCTCAACGTGTGCTTCCCTCATTTTAGTGTGGAGTCCTTTGGTATGGCATGAGGTATTTCCTATGAGCCAAGTCTCCTTTTTGGTGCAACTTAATTATTTGTTGGCTGTGGCTATTCTTGGGCTGAGTTACTTCTGGTGTATACTGGTGGATTGAGGTTTGCAGGGCGCAAGACTATCATTCATGGTGGAGATTTCACTTCATGATGTGGACTCTTTCTCCTGGACACATACTATCTATGGATTTTGGAGTGAGCTCTTGAATGAATGAATGCCTAGCACCTCCAATGCAAGCAAGAATACTTTGTAATCAACTCCATCACTATTCCTTATTCTGCTGCTGCTATTAAGGTGCAACCTATTATATTTCTATTCTCATCAGATTTCTGATCTATGTTCTATCTATTTCTGAGCAGTGATAGTAGAAGAAAATATTGAAGTTTGGAATCAATTTGAATCTTCACATTCCTGTTATTATTTGCTAGATTATTGTCCTGAAAATTCATTTTCAGTTGTGTATCTGAATCTGCAATCTGAGAAAAACTTATAAATCTGAAACTGAATATCATACCATTGATAAACCCACTACAAGCAAACTGTGTGACATTAAATATTCAAAGGAAAGAACAGAATATTTTCAGGGAAATTAGATGGCATTTTCACAAGTAGTGGATATAAAGTTTCCTACCTTTTTCATCCTTCATAGTTTATGAAAATCATATGTAAGAAACATCTAATAGTAAAGGATTCTCCTATACTAAGAGATTAATTAACAACTCTCCACCAAAGTATTTCCAATTCAAAATAAAAAATCAGAGCTACTAACCTCTGAGAATTCACGTGGCCTTCTGACAAACAAATAAGGAGTAGAGTAAACAATACGAGCAACTGTATTTCCCTTGAAATTAAGAGAGTTTATCTGCTTTACAATCAACTTGAATGTTTCAATTGAACACCCTAACAGTTGAGGACATTTCTTAATGGCTTTATCAACATTCCTTTTTGGCACCTACATTTCTCAATAATCACCTCATGGCATTAGCAAGTAGCCCAACTCAAAAAGGTTTCCACCTATACAAATCCACGAGAGTACATTATACATTGAGCCTTAACATACAAAGATTATAAACAATTATGAATATTATCTTAAACCAGAATAAAAAACCCATTGTCACCCAAAAGTTAAATGAAAAATAAACTATGAAGTTCATATTTTATGAATATAAAAGAAAGAACCTTAATGAAAAATGTCAAATTTTTATTCATTCACAAAGGAAACTCCATAACATGAAAAATGTATACAAAATATGAAGATACAGAGCATTAGATTAGAAAGCGAATCATAAATGAAATTTGCAAGAACCAACCAATGAAGATATAAGCAAGGGAAAACTTTTAATTAGGGGAGAGGAGCCAATACATGTGCAGGGTCCAATACATGTTATAGTAGGTGAACAAAATAGACCCTTTAGTGTTGCACTAAAAATGTCCCGTCAATGCATATTCACAAAAAGATGCCTCTAAATTCCAAAAAATAACCACTCATGTGGTGCCACATCAGCGCACCATTAAACATGACTTAGTGCAAACCTATTGGTATTATCACTTTTTGGGACCATTTTCATCACCTTCACAAAAAAGCATGCTGATGTGGCATCATATTTGACCATGTGGACTTGAAATTTTGTTTTTAAGTAGGGGACTTGACAAGTAAACTGCTATAAGAAATTCAGAATAATTTGAAATTCAAATATCCACATAGAATTTTGAGAAGCGTGAAGTTAAGGTGAGCATGTACTAGCTCCTCTCCCCTATATCCAAGCATGTTGAATGGTAGAAGATGAAGAAGAAACACACTATAAAAGCAATAAAACTATATAGTGCCGGGTCAAATTCTGCAAAGCATCATAATTATAATTAAAATACTATTTTCATATTCAATGGCCATTCTTATCTTAAAAAGTTGATCTCATAAACTCTTGCATTGACACTTAATGGCATATGTATTTCTAAGGTTCAACAAGCCTCCAAAACTCAAAAAACCATTCAAAAGACGATTGCCGGACCCCACCAAAATCCTCTACCTACACAAAAATGGAATCTTTAGAACAGCATATGGGATTTGTTAAAGCATAACAGAACAAGGAGTTTTCATCAGATGTTGCAGTTGAGACTTCCCTGGCAGACTTGCATGCGAAGTGGGGAAGCATAGACAGGATTTGTGATTTGTTAGAGAAAGTTACTTAAACAGACATGGTCGAATGGAAATAAATGATTGCAGACCATGCATAGAATCATATGGAAGCTTTCAAGCAAATATGTTTGGGAAGTGTAGCATCAAACTCCACCACCTTTACAAATGTCCCCCCAATCTGTGATAGAATGGGACTGCAAAAACTAGTATGATGTCCACCGAAGCATAATAAAATGAGCATTTTTGTCAGAAGTCATAGTTGCAAATGCTCTCGAAGACAAGCATGCAAGAGGTGGAACATAGAGAAACAAACAGTTAGACTACAACCAACTAACAAATTATTATAATATGACACACTAACAACCTACTGGAATAATTTGACATTCCCAACACTCAACAAACCTATCAACTTATTATATTATGCATCCTAATATTCCTAAAACCTACGTGAACACTAATTCCCAACACCCCCCCTTAGTGTGAACATGGGGAGAAAGTACATCACAATAGTAGCTCATTAAAATATAAGGTAAGAGTAGAGACATACACATCTACTCATCTCAAGCAATAATGGAACTGGCCTCACTACACTTAAGAGTACTTTCATCCAAGGATAGGGACAAATAATTGTACCCATGGTACCAAGGATAAGGACTAACACATCTATCCAAGGTTTTACATCAAATTTGGATAGGGACAAACACATATACCCAGCATTAAGGTTATAAGGACATACTGTAAGAACCCCAACAGGTTCTAACTTTACCACTGTAATATCCCTTGAGTTTCTACTCTTAAATTTTCAGTTTTGTGTCATATGCATTTCATCAAACAGTTGATGTGCAAAGGCTGAACTGAAATTTCTGAATTCTCATGCCACAAACACAATACAAATTACAAGTACCTTGTGTAAAGAGCCTGCCTGGCTCTTTTCCTTAATTGATAAATTTCTTCTCAAGAAATATAGATTCCTTACAATTATTTGAATTTTCAAAATATATGCGTTTTGCAGATTTCACCATTGAATTAAAATTAAGAACCAATTATTGAAAATTAGGAAGGAACCGGAAATTAAATAAATAACAACCAAATCTAATTTAAACATTCATTAAAAACCTGGCACCTTAAATTGTAATGGATTTTCCACCCCAAAAAACAATGACGCAGCAGCCAGGATAGACACGCCAAGATTGGAGGACTGGCTGAGCCCCAAGAATTGACGTGAGTGTGAAGGGAAAGGTGGCGTGAGCTTTCCTTAGTGGAAACGCAGCCACTAAGCATTAACATGGCCCTTCCTTAACTATCACGCAGCCTCCAATACAATCCACTGCCTTAGCAATTTAAACGCAGCCTCCCAAACAAACGCTGCACTATGCAATCTGATCTTAGCACCCAGAACAAGAGTTGTGCTTGCTTAGCAATTCCGGCAGTCCTTAGAGATAATTCCTAAAGAGCACACGATTATACTAAGAGGGGGGGATGAATCAGTATAATAACAATTTTAACTTTTAAAAACTTTATTCAAAGATAACTTTAAATTCTCAAACAAACAATTATGCACATGAACACAAATTTTACGTGGAAACCCAATATGGGAGAAAACCACAAAATAATTTGCTTTTATATATAATATTGTTCTTTTACAATGTTTTGTAGGCACCAACCTACTAGAGACTCCAACCTCTAAATTTATGAGCACCGACTCACTGGAAGCACCAACTCCCACACTTCACAGGCACCGACCTACTGGGAGCACCAACTCCCCCTGTCCGGATTCTGAGAACCAACTCCTATCCAGATTCTGAGCACCAACTCACTGTTTTCGAAATTTTCTTCCACCTGGATGCTGTTGCTTAATTCAACTGATGATGGACATAATCTGCTCTCTCTAAGTCAGCCAATATTTTTCTTCTTATTTTCAAATATATGTCATTATGACAGTATTTTTACTATAAAAAATCTGAATTTATAATCATTAATTCTTCTCTCCTTTATACTATGACTGCTCTTCCTTTTATCTTCACATGCTGACTTCATGTTTTTATTTCCACAAAAAGATTGAATATATATATACTCATATTTGAGTGAAACATTATGTCTCTTTTAAAAGCTTATGTCTTTTCAAAAAGGTGTCTCTTTAAAAATGTTATTAACTATTAAAGTTAATATTATTAACTTTAATCCCTTTTTAAAATTTAAAAATGATCAATATTATTTTATAAAGATCTTTGATAAATATATATATATTTATCGACTGCTGTAGCTTCCTTTAGTAATGTTGTCTTCTTTCAAATATTAAACTTGACCTTCGATGATATTCATAATACCTTCGATAATGTAACTTGCTGTTTCAACATATATTTTTGACACATGAAAATATGCATATGCTGTTTGTCGACTCTGCCGCTGTCAACCTTCAATAATAATATATACTTTATCCTTCGATAACAACTCTGCATAAAACTTTTAATAAACCACTGTTATTCATATCAACCTTCGAATATATATCGCTGTCGATATATTATCTCCATCCTTTGATATATAAAAACGCTGATTAACAAAACTTGATGCCGTCATCATTATACTCTTTATTTCAAACGCTGATTAAAGAGCTTCGATATTAACCCTTCTTCGACCACTGCTATTTGTATCATTTGCCATCAATCTTTAATATATTCGACCGCTGTTGTATTTGTAATACTTAAAGTCTTTAAAGTCTTCGATAATTCATAAGTCTTCAGATAATATGTTCAATGCTGCAAATAATATGTCTTGAATGTATCTTGCCGCTGCATATATTAATCGCTGCAGATAATATAGTCTTCAATAAAAAGCATTGTCTTCGATATAATTAAACCGCTGCATAATATATATATTCGACAATATATATATGTATAAACTGCCACCTCTTATTGGTAAACATAGTTTATGAAATATTTTCCTCTGCATATCTTAATACTTTGTCTTTGATAATATACTTTGTCTTCGATAATATACTATATCCGTACATATGCATTTCTGTTCATGTATCTCAGTTCTTCAGATCAATCAATATTTTGATGTCATGAAGCACGAAATGATTACTCCACGTTCTTCACTGCTTTAAACTAGAATTCTCTGTACATGGTATTCTTTGCTATTCTGTTTGTCAAAGATTCTCCTTTACGAACAAATTCCTCTTCCGTCTCCTTCTACACACTCTGCATGGTATGCCTTGGAACATTTCTTTTAATTAATATAAATGTATTGGACAACAGAGAAATCGATCAAAGCAATCTGTATAAAAAAGGCATTCTGTTCATATGAAAACATCTTCTATATGTATCATTGCATATAATCGCTGCATATATGTTGTATATGAATTTGTACAATGATATAGGCTATATCTCCCCAATCTTCCATCAATGACAATTTCCATCAATCTCCCCATTCAATTCAATACGCAGCAACCATGGAGATATTTTTCAGATGTAATATCCTTATTTGGCATTTCATAATATGATTTGACAAAGTCAACATCCTCCTCTATGATAGTGCTCATTGGATCTGGATCATACCACACTTCAGTATCCTCTGAAACACTTCGTAAGGTTGTGTACTCTAAAGCACATTGGACATTCTTTGCTCTTTCTTTTGTCTTGTTGAATCTTACATATGCTTCTAATTTTGACATCAATGACAATATGTTCATCAATTCCAACCTCTAAGAAATTTGATAAATGAAGAGTTTTGAATTCCAGACTATAAACTCGCAACTTTGATGCAATTGCTACAATCTTCTCACACTTGGTATACTTCAGCACCAAGAACAATATCCAGAGATTCAGTAGTTGATTTCAAAATTCAATTTGCAAAATTCATCATCAATCAGTGATGATTCAAATTGCAGGAAGAGGAATCAGTCCTCAAAACTCTAGCCTCACAGCCAAGAGACTTCATAAATTTTATCAAATCAACAATGAATAATGAAAGTGCTTTTTCGAATTGAATATATAGCTTTTTTGGAAAGAGCATCAATTTCACTTTTTTCACTTAAAAAGTTTTTTAATCACAACTTCATTTTATAACATTAAAGTTATAAAGTAATAAAGTTATTAAATTAAAATAATTTAATTTAATAACAATAACTTTAAAATAAAAAGCCATTGAAGCCCACTGACTGCAACAAACTCATTTCTGACATCAAAGCCTCAAACTTCAAATGCCCAGCCAGAAATAACAAACTACCAAAAATAGCCAACTGCCAAAAATAGACTTACTATAAATAGTAAGTCCCTCAAACTAGAAATTCCCTGAAACTCGGTCCTGAAACATCTGACACCCTATGCAGACACCTTGCTAAATCTAGCCATACCCAAAAATACCACTTACTAAAAATAGTAAGTTGACCAAATTGACCCGAACGAAGAGCAAACCTGGTAATCTGAACCTCCAGAATGGAATCCCAACACTGGCTCGGCCAACTAACCCCCTTTGATCACCTGATTAGCCTGCGAGGGTCACCAAACCAAGCTAATCCCAAAAGTCTGAAAAACGGGGAGATTACACCTTGCGTGGAAATTCTGTCAAACACTTGTATGGCAATAGTAATCTGATATATTCACTTGCAATAAGAAGGCGTGAACTCAAACACTTAGCACTTGAATGTAACTTCGCCAAATGATAAATCTTTATACTTCAGCATTTTACCAAAAACTTCACATGCAACATGGATATGAACAATTCATCAAACACTTGCCATGCAATTTATCATTTCTTATTAATGACCAATTACAGTGCTGATATAAACATGAATTCCCAATCATATATGCAACCAATTGAATATGAAACTAATGTATGATTGAAATCTGAAAAATATATAAGTATGTAACTGGTGAAAAACCTGGCATCACGTGTAGCTTGGGAAAAGGTGAGTTTCCTCAAAGTGAAACTGCAGACCCACTGATGTTGATGAATAATCAAATCTGAAACCACAATTGATTAGAAACCCTAGATGTTTTGAGCTAGGAAGCTCACACCTAGCTGCAAGGGCAAACATGGGTTATAGGGAGGAGTACGACAACCTTCCCTTCACCATTTCCAACAACCAAATTGCAATTAATCTACAGCTACTAATTGGCTATGATATTTCCTGTGAATACCCTGAATTTTCAAACACAAACTTAAATAATTCCACACAATTTGGACTTCTGGATGAAGCTCACAGACTTGGTAATAATTTGGCTAGACTTTTACAACCCCAAAATTGAAAACCATTGAAGAGTTTCCATTCTCCAATGAAGATAATGGTTGAAACCTGCAACTCAAGCTCCAAACCCCAATATTCACCATAGACCAAAGCAAATTCATCAAGCATAATTATAACCACTATCTGAAGCCATCACCGATTGCACAATATCAATGGATCTTTCACCATCTCAGAGTGCTCAAACAGTAAAGAATTCTAGCCCTCCAATGTTGTTGAATTGCAGAAACCCTAGCCTCTTCACAATTCCCAAGAACAACTCAAACCAAGTCAAAACATATGCATGAATGAGTTCAATTTCTCTCCAAGGTTTTTTTTATTATATTTCACAATGAATCTTCACTCACAAATCACTTTAATGATTTCAATTAATTTCCTTTTGATGAAGAATTGACATTATATTATATCATGAATGAAGCGTACTTTTTCAATGAGTATTAATTACTCCTTACCCTCCAAATGGCCTCATTTTATTATAAAGTCAATTTATAATTTTATAATATAACTCAAATAATTAAGTATCATTAAAGGCCATTAAAATATTAATATCCCATTAAATACTCATTATTTTGACGAGCCGTCTGAACCAAAGAGTCAACCACTGCATCTAGTACGCATCCATATGCCTTACTAAAAATAGTAAAGGTCCCTCTCTAACATCCACAGACTTACTATAAATAGTAAGTCCCTCAAAACGAAACCAAGAATCTCTGAATGAAAATGCCTCAAAAAAGATGAAGGATCTGGTGAGATAAACCCTTACAATGGCCACTTGAAGATCTCCAAAACTCCCAAACTAGACCTTCTAATCCATCATACTAGCCTACGAGGGTCGATTAATAGGCTAATCCCTCAAACTCTGATGCTCACAAAAATGGGGACATTACAGTCCACCCTCGCTAAGATTGCTTGTCCCCAAGCAATCAAGACTGCAAAGAAACTCCACCCCACCAAAGGTCAAAAAAAATGAACTATGTAATGTCCCACACATCTTGAACCAGCTCCTGTAGCACCAATATAAACACAACTGTGCAAGAAAAAACATCATGCCAACTATCCAACCCTGCACACAAGAATAGTGCATCAAAATCAAAACACATTCAAGAGGGCCGAAGATGAACCAATATACTCTCAGCACACTGAACATGCTACAATGCTCAACTATAAATCCTGTTTGAAATCCAGATGCACTAAAGAATCCCTAACTCTACACTCAATACTCAGCTGAATGCCAAGATCCCAAATCATTTTGTAGAGTACTCCATCCAAACCATGTGAAGTCAACATAATACCATTGTATACTACAACTAAGTTAACCCCAACTGAAGGAACAAGCAATCCATTAGCTAGAACAATCCCTAGATCCCATAGCCAATATGGAAGTCTGTCAAAATGAACATCCTCATACTTTTGTTACTCAACCCGGATCCAACTTCACCATACCAACAGTGGTAAAGCCAACCAACAAAACCCACCCAACCTGCAACGCTAACCTTGTCGCCACTTGGGGCCCAATACAACTGAGACTCAATTCATCCGTACTATGGAGATAAGAACTCCTAAAGGTGTCTATTCACAACCACTATCTCCATCCTCTACTAATCTGTCGTGGATGGGATAACTCTACAAGTAATCCCCCACTGTAATGTCCCCATCATTAAATGAATAATAAAATTATTGTATTTGGGTCATGATCGATTTAGTTTATGTCGAGCCCCTTTTTTTATTTGTTGGCGTAGGTGTAGTTGTCACCATCGACTCTTTTGTGCACTCTCGGGAGTTTTCTTGACGGGTATTTATGCTCGGCGCGTAGGTTTGGATTTTATAGGTTGAGATTTGATATATTTGTATTTACAAATTCCTGTTGGGATTCTGCTATCCGCCATTTCGGAGGTGAAAGATCCTCCCTATTTGGTTTTGTTGCAGTTTCAGTGGGATTCAACCCTCACCCTATTCTGTTTGTTCTACTGTGTCGGGTTTGGCAAATCTGAAGTACCATCAATAAATTTAATAAGATCTTTCTGGCAAACATATTTGGCTTGCGTATTGTTTTGTGTCTGCAAAGGTCATATATAATCACCAGCAAAGGAAGAAGGAACGTCATACAAACGCCTGAAAGGCATCACGGAACACGGTGCATCCTTCAACCCATCCATGCGGCCTTCTCCACCATTCTGTACGGCCTTGTTATTGCCTCATCGTACGGTCCTCACACAACCACCCTACGGCCATCCTCACACAACCACCCTACGACCACAGTCCTTGTTACTGTACAGCCCCCTGCTACCCATACGCATCACCACACTCACACCATACAATCATCCACCATACAACCACTCCCAGCTACCGTACAGTCACTTCCAGCAACCGTGCAAACAAATAATTCGTTGCACCAATTTATCAGACCTCCGTACAAAAAATTACAGAGGGTTTAGGCGGAGTTAGTAGATTGGTACATTACAATGGTATCAGAGCTGGTGATTCTGCCAGCTTGTGGGTATTGAATGAGAGTTTATTCAAGGAAAAGCAGGAGATATCACTCAGTCGGTGGAATGGCAGATCCCCAAGATCCTGTCGCTGAAGTCATGACTCTTCTGAAAGAGCTCACTAGGAACTAGGCACAAATAAATGATACTCAGCGCCTCATGGAAGACACTGCGAAAATTGGCTGAGGGCAAGATATCTGCTGAACAAAGTGACAATTCTGTCTCAGGAAGGGCAAATCGCCAAACTGTACGCTCTCGACCATCAATGCCAACTTTCCCTCCATGGGCGGAACAACACCGCAAAGAGAAACCAACCTTCTAGGAAATACAAGATCAACTTCGGGAAGATTGGAGGAACACAAATATGGAAGGAGATATATCCTACAAAGATTATGCTGAGCTGAGAATGACATACTCTGGCAGAAACAAGCATGGCTATTTTAATGACAATTTTAGATAGAAGATTGGCAAAGTTAATCTGTCATCCTTTGATGGGTCCAGAACTATCACAGCTCGACCAAGGATGCAAAAGCAAACACATATTTCCAGCTCAACCCTATGCCAGAGGATGAGGCCATCAAATTTGCTGCACTACATCTAGAAGGAATAGCCCACGAATGGTGGCATCATGGCATGGTTACTCTCGGCCACGATCAAATAAATTCCTATGCTGAATTCACTGATAAACTGATAAACCGTTTTGATGGAAGGGATCCAGAACTGAATTTCAAAGAATTGGCTCAGCTAAAGCAATCCGACACAGTCGATGGTTACATAACAGAATTTCAGGGAATGTCTGTCTTGGTAACAGATATTTCAAAAAGACGATTGGTGATGTTGTTTATGGATGGACTGGCGGAACCCTTGAAGGGACGAGTGAAGGGATTCAACCCCATCCCACTCACGGAGGCAATTAAGAAGGCACGCAACATGGCGACATCTTCTTCTTCCACCAAATATTACTCACAGTCCAAACCACCTCTCACTCCAAGGGAAAAAGACAGCAGACCCCCACCTAGGAAGCCCCCGTTGGATGAGGCAACTAGGCAGGAACTCAGAAGGAAGAAACTTTGTTTCAACTATAAGGTACCATGTGTACCGGGACATCAATGCCTTGGCAAAGGAAAAATCCATTACATTGAGGTATTGTTCGAGGGTGAGGAGGAACAAGCACCGAAAGCCGAAGAGGATGAACAACAAGCTTTTGGGGAGGTAAACCTCAATCACGCAGAAAGAATAGCCACACTCTTGAAGAGAGGAGGCGCCATTGCTACTCTGGTGGGAACTCCAAGGTGTACTGTATTCCAAGTCTGGGCTACCCTCCAAGGGCAACGGGTTGTGGTCATGCTTGACAGTGGAGCCACACTCAACTTCATTAACTCATCACTGGTGAGTCAGCGGAGTTTGTGTACGGAGGCACACCAGGGATTTGACGTCAAGGTGGCAGGAGGAAATCTATTAAAATGCACCCATCTGGTTCCACAATTGAGCATCACCATGGGGAACTGCACAGTGACAGATGATTTCTTCGTGGTCGATCTGGATGACATGGAAGTCATCCTGGGAGTTCAATGGATGGAAACATTGGATGAATACACACAGAACTTCAAACGAATGGAGTTCTTCGAGGTGAACGGCAAAAAGATTGTGTTGAGAGGGATGTCGAATGGAGGACCGAAGAAAGTTTCAGCCTGATGGATGGAAGCAATCTTCAGACACGACGACGTGATCTGGGCCACACACTGTTTTTCCTCGACAGAACCTATATAGGGAGAAAGAACTTACCACCAAGACGAAGAGCTTCGAATGGTTTTAGATAGACATCACCAAGTCTTCACCGACATACCACCAGGCATACCACCACAATGGGGGTTTGAACACACCATTGAGATGGAGAATGGCGCCAAACCGATTATCACTATGCCACACTGCCATCCTAAGAGATTAAAAGATAAGATTGAAAAAACAATACAGGAACTTATTGACAAATGTTAGATCAGGCCCAGTTCTAGTCCTTTTGCATCATCAGTAGTACTGGTTAAAAAGAAGGAACATTGCGAATGTGTGTAAACTACTGCGCACTGAACAAAAAGACCATCAAGAACAGGTATCCAATTCCCAGGATCGATGAATTGCTGGATGAGTTACACGGCGCCGTCTATTTTTCCAAAATAGACCTTCGTTCGAGATACCACCAAATCCGCATGAGGAAATAGGATGTGGAGAAAATAACATTTCGTTGCCATTTTGGGCATTACGAATTTTTGGTTATGCCATTTGGATTGACCAACACTCCCACTATATTCCAATCTTACATGAATCACATTTTTAACAAACAGCTAAGTAAGTTCCTGTTGGTATTCTTCGATGATATACTGATCTACAGCAAGACATGGGAGGAACACTTAAGGCATTTGGAAGAAGTGCTCGGGATTATGAAGTCACAACTTTTGTTCGCCAAAAGATCCAAATGTGAATTCGGGATAACAGAGATTATATTTGGGGCACATTGTCAGTAGCAGAGGAGTTCAAGTACATCAAGAGAAGATTCAGGCTATCTTGGATTGGCCACCTCCGAAAATTCTTTCGAAACTACGTGGATTCTTTGGATTGTGTAGTTACTATAGATGGTTCGTGAAGGGGTTCTCATAGCTCAGCGCGCCTCTCACTGATCTACAAAGAAAGGGTCTTTTCAGTGGAATGAACGGGCACATCAGATTTTTGAGAAACTCAAGGAGACTATGAGTTCTTGTCCGGTCCTTGCACTGCCATATTTCACTCGACCTTTCATCCTGGAGTGCGACACCTCCGGAGAGAGTATCGGGGCCGTGCTGATGCAGGATCACCACCCAATAGCTTTCGAAAGTCGGAAGCTCTCAAGGGCCGAAAGATTGTATTCCATATACGACAAAGAAATGTTGGTCATCATGCATGCATTGACAAAATTTTGGCAATACCTCGTTGGAGCCAAGTTCGTCATTCGTACAGATCACAATAGCCTCAGACATTTTCTAGAATAGCAGGAATTCAATGAGTGACAACAGAAATGGGTAAGTAAAGTACAGGCTTTCGACTTTGACATTGAGTATGTAAAAGGAAAAAATAATGTAGTGCCTGAGGCCTTGTTAAGGAAGCTGGCCACATGTTCCTTATCTCAGATATCAGCAGATTGGAGAGCACATTTGTTGGTCGAATACTCCAAGGACATGTTCGCATGCCAACTCCTATACAAAGAAATAAAGGACGACAGGTATAAGGTGGTTAATGATATTATTTTCTACAAAGGTAGAATTTATCTAGTACCTAAATCCATGTTGAAGAAAAAAATCTTGAAAGAGATGCACGATTCGCCTCTAGCAGGGCACAAAGGATACTTGAAGACCTACCGACAAATCAGGGAAAGGTTCTCATGGAAGAACCTAAAGAATGATATATTACAATACGTCCAGGAATGCTCTACCTGTCAACAAAATAAATCCAAACACACTCTACCGGCGGGTTTACTTCAACCATTACCGATTCCAGAGAAGAAGTGGGATAGCATCTCAATGGATTTCATCTCAAAGCTCCCTAAGGCACAAGGGAAGGACTGCATCTTTGTGGTAGTTGACAGATTAAACAAATATGCACATTTCTTTGCTATTTCAGCAGAGTTTACGGCCTCACAGGTGGCAAACTTATTCTTTCGAGAGGTATTCTGCCTAAACGGACTCCCTCGAAACATAGTGAGCGACAGGGATAGCCGATTCCTTAGTAATTTATGGAAAGAATTGTTTCGACTAGCAGGGACAGCGTTGTCGCCAAGCACTAGTTACCACCCACAAACAAATAGACAAACTGTCATGTCTCCTCTTTAGTGACATGTCATTTTTCAGTGGATTTGCCTATCATGGACTCTCGTAGGCAGATGGTTTTGGTGAGAGAGTCATTCTGATGATTATTTGGGGATTGGATGGTCTTATTTGCTCTTGGAGAGATTGTGTTTATCATATTTTTATTATAATGTGTTATGTGGGGCCAAAATGTTATAATTTTGAGTTGAGTTGCACTTTTTTATTTTATAAAGTTACTTTTTATATAAAAGTGCATTATAAAGGGATTTTATAAGAATATTTTATGGATACTTCTAGAAGTTCTAGTGGCTTCTTAGAAAAGAGAATAAATAGAGTGTTTGGCCTCTCATTTGGACATCCCATGACTTGAGTTTACACTACTTTTCTCTTTGAGCATTTGTGGCACCATCTTGGTCTGCAGATTGTCATTTGATCTTTACGAACGGAGTTTCTTAAGGATTTGCATAACTGAGGAGGTGAAATATCCTTTGAAGGGTTGCACTTTGGAAGTGGTATTCAGCCATTTCAAGTTGAGCTTATTTGGAGTCCTCAGACTTACCTGAAGGTTTGAGTTTTTGATTGCAAGAGGAAAAAAAAAAAAAGCAAATCTGAAAAAGCAAAGTGAAAAAGCAGATCCGAAAAAGCAGTCCGAAAAAGCAGATCCGAAAAAGCAAAGCGAAAAAGCAGTCAGAAAAAGAAGATCCGGAAAAGCAAAGCGAAAAAGCAAATCCGAAAAAGCAGATCCGAAAAAGCAGATCCGAAAAAGCAGAGCGAAAAAGCAATCCGAAAAGTTTTTGCTACAAGTCTAATTCAGTTTTCAGATTTTCAGGATAGGGTTTTGGAACCACATTTTTGCTCATATCTTCCTCATTACTCAGCATATCATTCTGGATATTTTTGCATCGGATTTCTATCGTCGAGGAGATAAAGATAGGTGCATTTTGGAGTCCCAAAATGCCATGATTTATTTTTAAGGAATTTCAAAATTCCTAGACATTTTCGAAAATCTGCAAGAATGTACATTTTCAAATTTGGGGTGACTTTGGCTTGGGTGTTGGCATCTTCAGCACTGGTAAAAAATTATCGCAGCCATCTACAATCAGGTTCCTCACTTCTCATTTGGCATTTGGCATACTTTCTGAGAAATGTATGTTTTCAGCTGAGTACAAAATATAGCTTCAGCACTTTACTATTTTACATTGTACTTGTCTTTGTTTGCCATCTGGCATTATTGGTATCAAAGGAAGGCTAGGATTTTGCAAGTGAAAGGGCATTGTAATTTTGAGTCTATCTATATTGCAAACCTAGGGTTTGATGATCATATTATTGGCTGAAATATGTATGGCATTGTTGCAAATTGTTGATATATGAATGGCATATGGTTTTGAGCAATTTCCTACATCATTGATAGTGTTTTAGATGGTATTTGGTTGCTATCTATTATTCTGAAATTTTGGGACAGCGAACTCATATATTGCAAAATAATTTTCTATCTACATTTTGAGTTACTTTTTTGAGGCGTTTTTAGTGGCCTATTGGTAAGGTTCATTACCTCCGTAGATGCAATGATTCAAGGGGAATGAGACTAGATTACCACACAAGGCTTCTTAACAAGCCGCTAAGATGCTAGTGGCCTAGTATATAGATCTCTATCAAACATTTACCAATGTCACCATACAACTAGCCATCTACTTCTATTCTAACAACATGAAATGAAATCCTACTTTAATTTGAGAGATGAGAAGAAACATGCAATACACCAAAATGATCATGTATATCCACCATGCAAACCACAACAATGAATAGAGAACAATTTTGATTGTATTTTGGCAACAATTCTCCAACATAACTCCCTTTTACAAATGAGAACAAACGGCCTTATATAGAGGCTCAAAATTACAACGAGTGGCCAAGATTAAGAGGCAAAATCAAGGGCCAAGATTAAACCCTACAAACCCTAATTAGGGTTACCATCTTTCAACCAATTACATGAGGGCACCAACTTTGTGGGCCAATGAGAAAATTACAATAATCTGTCAACCAATGAGAACATGTGACACTTGGCATGATTTGATTGCATGCACATGAAATTGCCACCTCATCAACCTTATCTTATAAATTTATTTAATCTTTGAGATGAGGTGAAGTCTTGGATGCTTGAGCTTGTCCTTAGAAACTTTCTCATCACCACTTGAACTTGCTTGTACTTGATGTCCTGTCCTTGAAAAATTGAGGTCTCCATGCACTTGGAGTAATCTTGCCTTGGCCTCGGTGGCTTGCCTGGATGTGAACCTCTTTGCAATTTGAGAGCCTTGCTCTTGGCCACCGCCTTGAAATTGAACTTGACCCTATCAACCTATCTTCTCGCTTTCAACCTTCATTATTCTTGCCTTCCTTAACCTTCACGGCCTTCATAGTCCTCTTCAACTTATCTCTCAGTTGTAACCAAACTAGCTTGCACCAATAGCCAAGCCCTACCTAGCTGTACCATGTCCACTGCTGGGGTATACTGAACTCCTCCTTATACAACTCCGCACTTACTGATTCTTCCTGCCATAGAGGATTGGCCTCTTTCAACCTTTCCCTCAATTGTATCATGTCAATGGTACCGATGTTAGTGTCTCGGACTCGCTTTAGTCTCAAGAAGAAAGTAGTCTTGGGCATCATAACTTCCTTGTCAGCTATTTTGGTATTAGTCCCTTTGGATTCTTGCTTGTACTAGCATCTGCTATGGAGTGATTCATAGCAAGCAAGAAAGGGAAAAATTCAATTAGGACAATCGAGTAATCAGCTTAAAGAACCAACTTTCTCTCTCAACGGAGCTTGTCTCCGACACCCAAACAATCGAGTGACCAAAGAAACAATAACAATTAAGGAGAAAAGGCTAAAAGACACCACTAAAACATAGTTTCTCAATTAAAATCTGAGATCCTCTATGAAAACTCACAAGCCTCAAACTCAAAATTTAGCCTCAAATACCCCCCTTCTTACATACTAGGCCACAAAAACATGGATACAAGCCACTACACAAATCAAATCCCTTCACAAATACTTCGAAATTCTGCTATCCCACAAATTCTCAAATCTGATCCCTCTGCCTTCACACACCAAATCTGATCCTCTTACCAATTTCACAAGTCCTCAAGAAATTGTTCTCCAACCAAATGGCAGACCTGCCTGCTCCAAATTCGGTGCCGCCTTCACTTCTTATACACCAATGGACTGCCCTGCTACCTCCTTACATTCAGGCCTGCTGCTGCCCTAGACTGCCTGCTACCTCCAGATCTCGCTGCCCCCAAAGATCTCGCACCTGCTGCCCTTTACATTCTGCTCTTTCCCTTCACCTATGCAAACTCTCCAATTCGCAAATCTGACTTCACAAAATTCGCAAGTCCAAGGGCATCCACACTGCTATCTCAAATTCGGACCCTACTTAGACTGCCTGCTACCAAAATTCGGGCCTGCCAAACTCGGGACTGCTATCTAAATTCGCCTCCAAACAGGTTGCCTTCAAACACCCTTGATTCGGGCTTGCTCTGCTCCTTAATTCGCACCTAGAGGAGCTGCTCTTTGAGTTCGAGTGTGGAGAGAGGGAGCGAGACGCCCCCTCTATATACCCGCTTGGAGGCCTCCAAATAGAGGGCCGACCCTCTACTAAGCTGCCAAAAAACAAAAAAACAATTAAATCAATGCATTAAAGGGACGACTTTTGGATTAGAAATTAAATGCAATGAAAAAAACAATTAATTCCCACCTTTAATTTTGAAAATCACCAATATTAATTGATTTTTATTTAATTTTCCATGGCAAATGATTTTTCTTATTTTCCAAATTAAATTCAAGCCCAAAAATGATATAATTAAATGTTTAAATTTTGATTTCTATAACCAAGGTTATTTTCCTTTATTTTTTAATTAAAAATCAAAATATCTAGGCTTAAAATTTAACTCTTTTAATCTCAAAATTTATTATTTTAAATGCCAATTTTGATGTATTACCCCAAATTATCACTTGATGATCGAAATTATAACAATTTATTGCCCAAATTAAATGTTTTCAATGCAAAATTTAAATGACAAGCCAAATCTCTATACTTTCAATGCGAAATTCAAATAAAGGCATCTAAGCATTTCAATTCCAACATTTATCTCAAAAAAATCAACACCAAGCATCCAAGTCCAGTAAAATCGTCAAGCCAAGGGCAAAGATCCGATAAAAGGCCAAGTCTAGTTCGAAAATGGGGGTCCCCAAAATTTGGGGCGATGGTGTGAAAACCTCACAACAGGATCCTCTTCATTTCAAAAGAATAAAAATCAAAATAAGAGCACACCTCCTAGACTTGACTTCGAGACAAGGAATGAGTTGAGAAGAAAGAAGTTGTGCTTCACATGTAGAGAGCCTTGGGCTCCAGACCACAGGTGCCTTCAAAAGGGCAAAGTACACTACATTGAGGTGGTTTCCAATGATGATTGTGAGCAACAGGAGGGCAGCGATGTTGAGGACAGCGATGAGGAGGCTCAAGACGAGCATTTAGCAAAGGGGAAGAAGAGGGAGGTTTCCCATGGGCAGCCCCCTATTACTTTAGCATCCCTCTCGGGTATCCCCGTATGTCACTCTTTTCATCTCAAGGGACTGGTTAGAGGACAGCGGATCATTTGCCTTCTAGACACAGGTGCGACGCATAATTTTATCAGCGCCAATTCGGAGTTTGAGGTAAAGGTGGCTGCGGGAGAATTGTTGAGTTGCACAGTGAAGATTTCAGGACTCCCGATTCACTTTGGGGATTATCTCCTAGAGGCTGATTTCTACGTCATTGACTTGGATAGTCTTGACGCCATTTTGGGCATGCAGTGGCTACAGACCCTACCGAGATACACCATTGATCATCAGCCGAAACAGTTACAGTTTATGCAGGGTGATCAGTTGATTATGGTTAAAGCCATGTCAGATAGTGGATCACAAGTGGTTTCAACTCACAGGATGGAGGCCATCATTAGACACAACCTTAGTTGCCGGATTCGCCCAGGCAACACCGGATCCGGGTCCGGGTCCGATCCGGGTCCGGATTCGCGTCGGATCCGGGACGGATCCGGGCAGGGTCCGGACCAAACCCTGTGGATCCGTCCGAATCCGCAGCTCACGAATCCGGACGGATCCACAGGGTTTGGTCCGGACCCTGCCCGTGTCCGTCACGAACCCGGGAGGATCCGAGCGGATCCAAGAGGATCTCGCGCGGATCCGCGCGAATCCTCAAGGACCCGCGGCATTGGCAAGTTAAAAAGTCAAACAATGACTTCAAAAAGAGATTTTTATATTATTTTTTTTACTTCTAACCCTAAAACGACCCCTTTTATGAGTCTTCAAACACATTTTATTTCTCATTGTGCTCTTTATTATTCTCTTTCATTTTGCTCTCTCATTCATGCAAGCTTGAAGTGAGGTCATTGAATTCGAAGGAGCTCGATTGTGGAGTGACAAAGACCTTCCAAGAAGCACTATTCAGTCTATTTGAGTGACTAAGGTATGCATTTGAACCATATTCTCAGGTTTTTTTGATAAGTTTTGATTCTTGAAGTATAAGTTTTTCATTTTGTATAAGTTTTGAAGTTTTCTTTTTTCATTTTTGTTATAGATTGCAACAATGAGTAGTCAAGGTTCAGTGGGTGGGGAGGGATCTCAAAGATTTAAAATTGATAAAGGGTCTCCTTTGTGGAGACACAACAAGAATTTCTCAATGTGTTGGAGGTGGGGGGTATGTATGGAAATGTAATTTTTGCAAAATACAATATAGAAGCTCCTACTCCCGGGTAAAATATCATCTTTTAGGCCCTGCGGGTCAAGGGATTAACATGTGTGAGGGGGAAGATAAGAAGGGATTGCCAGCTGCACAAATAGCAACTTTGGTAAAAGAACAAGAAGAAGCTGACAGAATATGTGCAAAAGGGAAACAAGTTTCTTATACCAGTAAACAGAAAACAATGCAGCCACCCACTCAAATGCAATCTAGATCACATCCATTCTTGCCTATGCCTTCTAGGGATGAAGATGTAGATCAACCACACAACACCCCCCGCAAGAGAGGCCCATTAGAGAGGGGATTTCAAATTGAATTAAGAGAAATTGCTGATGCCAAAGTTGGACGTTGCCTCTTTGCAAATGGTATTCCATTCAACTTTGTGAGATCACCTTATTTTAGTGACATGTGTGAAGGAATAAATGAAGCACCTTCTGGTTACCGTGGCCCTAAATATGAAAAGTTGCGCACCACCATATTACAAAATGAGAGAAAAAATGTAGAGCACCTACTACAACCAATAAGAGATTCTTGGATTCAATCAGGTGTGTCTATTGTTTCAGATGGATGGAAAGATTGTAAAAACCGTCCTTTAATTAATGTAATTGCTGTATCCTCCAAGGGGTCAATGTTTTTGAAGGCGGTTGACTGTGAACGCGAACTTAAAAATGCAGAGTTCATTGCCCAGATTCTCATTGAATCCATAGAGTCTGTGGGTCATCACAATGTTGTCCAAGTAATTACGGACAATGCAAAAGTTTGCAAGGCTGCAGGTGCTTTGATAGAGGCTAGATATGATCACATCTTTTGGACACCGTGCACCGTCCATTCTCTCAATCTAGTGATGAAGGCAATTGGCACCGAAATAGACTGGGTGAAACAGGTGTATGAGGAGGGTGAGGAGATTCAAATGTTTGTGACAAATCACCATATGTCACAAGCAATTTTCAGAACTTACTCAAAATTGGAATTGTTGAAGGTAAATTTTAAAATTTAATTTATAACTTATTTAGTTTCATTTATCATTTTATAATTTTTATGTCATGTTTTAACTTTCTACTAACATGTTTTAGGTGGCTGAAACCCGGTTTGCCTCTCACACAATTGTGTTGAGACGGCTTATCACAAATGGTTATTAGTAACCAATGGAGCATCTGGAAGCAATCCAGTACAGTCAGGGCCCAAAAGGTGAAGGTATTGGTATTAGATGATGATTGGTGGACTCGTGTGGAGTATGTCTTGGAATTCACTGATCCCATCATGTCTATGCTTCGATTTGCCGACACTGATTTACCATGCTTGGGGGATATCTATGATAGCATGGACACAATGTTGGAGAAGATAAAAATGGTAAGTCATTAATTTAATACATTCCTTTATCTTTGTTTATTGAGAGTTATTTAAATTCAAAATTGACATAATGATAACTTACATGAACTTCATTTGATATCCCAGGTCATACATAGGAGAGAGAATGATCCTGAGGACACCTTATACAAAAAGGTGGAAGCAATGGTTCTTCATCGTTGGAACAAGATGACCACACCATTGCACCTCCTAGCATATGCTCTTTCTCCTACGTACTATAGCGCACAAGTACTTGGTATTCCAGGTAGAGTGGCACCATATAGAGATGCTGAGGTTGCCAGTGGGTATAAGAAGGCATTTGATAAAATCTTCTGTGATCCAGATATTGGGGTAAGTGTTAGGAGAGAATTTGGATCATTTATCTCAGGAAGAGATCTCCACCCTACTGCTATCAATGACCAAAGCAAAATGGATGTTGTTACATGGTGGTATCTTCATGGGCAAGATTATCTATACCTCCAACCTCTTGCGATTAAGATTCTATCACAAGTAAGTTTTTAAGGTTTAACTTTTTTTTTCTTTTTGTTTTGGCACTTGCATTGTAGAATTTAATACTTAACGCTATTCAATTTATCTTGTATTTTTTTAATTTTGTTGGTTTTTTCTCTAGGTTGCGAGCTCTTCTGCCGCTGAGCGGAATTGGAGTACTTACTCCTTTATCCACTCAGTCAAGCGTAACCGGTTGGCTGCAAAAAAAGCAGAAGATTTGGTGTATGTTCACAACAACTTGCGTCTCCTGTCACAGAAGGATCCAAAGTACAAGAAGGGGCCAACGAAGCTTTGGGATGTAGCACCCGAATCTGCTGACCTAGATATGACCATTCACGATCTTGCTAGAAGCACTTTAGCTGATGTGGATTATGATGGTGATGATGATGATGATGAGACAGCACCCTCTAGTGCTAGTGGAACTTTGGGTTCCATTAATGATGATTTTGATCAAACACTTGCAGCTACTGGAGACCCCATTGATCCAGATTTTTTTGATAATCCATTTGATTGATGAACCATTGAACATTGAATCATGTCTCAAACTTTAATGAACAATATTTTGAAATGTCATTTTGTAATTCAGTAATATAATTCAATGTGCTGATTTTCTTTAGAATTGTCAACATAGAATGATAGATCAATGATCAAGTATGCTATTTGAAGTTTTAATGATCAAGCATCATAGATTCATACTCATAGTATGAAATGATTTAGTTTTAGAATTAAGTATATTTCTCTTATATTTTTTGATATATAAATTTATAATGCATATATATATATATATATATATAGACACTCACGAATCCTGACAAATCCAAAACGGGAAAAAAAAATTTCACGAATCCACGAACCGGATTCGCGAACCCGAATCCGTCCCCGAACCCGAATCGGCAACTAAGGACACAACAATATGTAGTGGGCAGCCCAGTGCTTCATATCCTCTAGACCCTCGTCGGATTCAAGCCAGCCGGTTCACACAGACATACAGGATGTGCTTGATAAGCACAAGCAGGTTTTTGAGGACATCCCTCCAGGTATATCTCTAGACAGGGGCTTCAAGCACATCATTGAGTTGGAGGAGGGTGCCAGGCAAGTAATCACCACCCCTTATCGTCATCCCAGGCACTACAAGGAAGAAATTGAGAGGACGATTCAAGAGCTCTTCGACATGGGGCACATCAGACCCAGTTCCAGCCCCTTCGCTTCTTCAGAAGTTTTGGTGAAGAAGAAAGATGGCACTCTTCGCATGTGTATTAACTACCGTGCATTGAATAAGAGAACCATCAAGAACAAGTACCCCATTCTCAAGATTGATGAGCTATTAGATGAGTTGCATGGGGCAGTTTATTTCTCGAAGATAGATCTTTGATCGAGGTACCATCAGATACGTGTCCAAGAGGAGGATGTTCATAAGACAATTTTCAGATGTCATTACGGGCACTATGAGTTTCTAGTGATGCCATTTGGGCTCACTAACGCACCTGCCACATTTGAGTCTTGCATGAATCATATATTTAAAATGCAGTTGCGCAAGAGTGTCTTGGTGTTTTTTGATGACATTTTGGTCTTCAGCAAGACATGGGCAGAACACTTGCAGCACTTGGATGAGATTCTTGGCATCATGGAGAGTCAATCTCTGTTTGCGAAAGAATCCAAGTGTGAATTTGGATTGACTGAGATTCTCTACTTGGGGCATGTGATAGGAGCCAATGGAGTTAAGGTACGCCAGGAAAAAATCCAGGCAATTCGGGATTGGCCACCACCGTGGAATGGGTCAAACTTGAGAGGATTCTTTGGGCTATGTTCTTACTACAAGAGGTTCATTAAGGGATTTTCCTAGACAGCAGGTCCCCTCACCGATCTTACTCGAAAAAGGGCCTCCGGGTGGACAAATGAGGCTGAGGTAGTTTTTGACAGACTCAAGACAGTCATGAGTACTTGTCCGGTTTTAGCTCTTCCGGAATTCTCTCGCTCCTTTGTTTTAGAGTGCGATGCTTCAAGGAATGGGATTGGTGCAGTTTTGATGCAGGACAGGCATCCCATAGCATTTGAGAGGAGGAATGCTAAGGATAGTGAGAGGCTTTATTCCACTTATGACAAGGAGATGCTTGCCATTATGCATGCCTTGGCTAAATTCAGACAGTATCTGGTAAGTGTCAAGTTTACAGCCAAGACAGATCACAATAGCTTACGCTACTTCCTGAAATAGGAGTTGAATGAAAGGCAGCAAAAGTGGGTCAGTAAGATTCAGGCGTATGATTTTGACATCGACTATGTCACGGGGAAGAATAACATTGTGGTTGACGCACTTTCCAAGAGGCCCCCAGTAGCGGCTTCTTGTGTGTTGTCAGAGATCTCCGATGATTGGAAATCTCTTTTGTTGGTTGAGTATTCTAAGAATACTCAAGCTTGTCAGGTTTTGGACGGTCAGCTTCCGGATAGCAGGTACAGGGTGGTTGATGACATTATTTTTTATAAGGATAGGATCTACCTAGTGTCGGGCTCTAAGCTTAATGCTAAGATACTGAGGGTTGTTCATGATGCGCCCACAGTAGGACATCCAGGGTTCTTCAAAAGTTACAGGCATGTCAGGGAGAGGTTCTCATGGAAGGGCCTCAAGGATGATGTCCTCCAACATGTCAGAGAGTGCCAGACTTGTCAGCAGAACAAGACCGACTCAGAAGTGGGAGCGTATATCAATGGACTTCATTACTAGTTTTCCGAGAGTGCAGGGCAAGGACAATATCTTTGTGGTGGTCGACAGACTCACTGAGTTCACTCATTTCTTTGCTATTGCAGCAGATTGATCAGCTTCGCAGGTAGCAGAGTTGTTCTTCCGAGAGATATTTAGACTGCATGCTCTTCCCAAGACCATTGTGAGCAACAGAGACAGCAAGTTCCTCAGCACCTTCTGGTAGGAATTGTTCAAATTGGCAGGCACCAAGTTGACTCCTAGTAACAGTTACCACCCAAAAACAGATGGCCAGACAAAGATTGTGAACAAATGGGTGGAAGGCTACCTCCGGAATTATGTAGCTGGACAGTAGAGAGCATGGGTTCGATGGTTGTATTTGGGGGAGTTTTGTTAGAACTCCACATATCACATGAATATTGGCATGTCGCCATTTAGAGCTCTCTATGGCAACGAGCCACTTTCTTTCATAGACTTGGCTCTACAGGACAGCAAGGCCCCGGTTGCGAGAGACTGGTTACAAGATCACCAGGATATTCTCAGATCTCTCAGGGAGAACATTCAGAGGGCATAGAAATAGGAAAAGATGTATGTTGATCGACACAGGACTGAGCAGAGTTTTGAGGCAAGGGATATGGTTTACCTTCATCTTCAGCCTTATAGACAAAGTTCGCTGAAGAAGAGTGGATTAGAGAAGCTCAAGCCTAGGTTTTATGGTCCTTATCGCATTTTGAGGAGAGTTGGTGAGGTAGCTTACGAGCTCGAGCTTCTGACAGACAACAGGATCCATAATGTTTTTCACATATCTTGCCTCAAGAAGGCGATTGGACAGCAGGTGGTCTCTTCAGATGGATTACCCCCACTGTATGAGGAGGGTAAACTAGTTTTGGTTCCGACTGAGGTTATTCATATCAGAGATAGGAAACTGCGAAACAAGGTTGTCCGTGAGTACTTGATTCGGTGGAAGGACTTACCATACGAGGATGCCACATGGGAGGGTGAGTCTATTCTGCAGCACCCAATATTGAGATTTCTCGAGGCCAAGCAATTCCGGAAAGGGAGGACTGTAATGTCCCCTTCCCAGCAATAGACCCTTTTGGCGCCTGATTAGTCTAATTTCCCATCCGGATAGGCTAATGGCTTCTTTTCAGAGGATGCCAACCAGTCACAAGTTTCAGTGGGCAATATTTAATATCTAGGCTCTATTTCTAAAGTCAAATCACTTTATTTTATAAAGTGATATTATAAAGTCACTTTAAGGCTTATTATAAAGTCACTTTATGACTTAAAGTTACTTTGTTTATAAAAGTGAATTAAGTGAGCTTTTATCCCACATGGCTTAGTTTTGCGTGCTTTCCCTCACTTCGAGAGTATAAAAGAAAAAGGTACACCTTGGGAAAAGCATCATGAGATATTATAAAACAAAAAGAAAATAAAATCTGGTTGCATTTGTGACTGGTTATTCCCAAGGACGCAAACCCTTTGGAATTTGTGGAGAGATTGGGCGTAGCCCCAACATCTCTTCAAGAGGTGGAATCACACAGGTTTCACATTTGGAGTTCATTATATAGGTAAGGAGAAGCATTAGCTATCCAGCAGTATTTCAATTTAAAGGAGAAGTACATGTATATCTTCATATTCAGTCTAGTACTGTAAAGTGCAGCATAGTGGCGTAAGGAATAATATAGTTAATCTTGGATTTTCTGAACTATATTGGGAGTAGTATCGAAACTGGGTGTATATTCATTCATACAGCAGGCAGCTTCCGTATGAGGGTAGAACCTTCCTCACCAAACATTACTCTTGAAGACTTTTAGAGTTCCACAGCCATACTTCCTTCTACCAGCACGCGATACTCTTGGTACCCGTGAGAGATAACAGTTAGTAACCGAGGCTCGTAACATTACAGTCCTCCAGCAGCGTGACTTGTTTGGGGAGGAGTACACAGTGGGATGATTGCATAGTTTGAGGATAATAGCGTATACAGATAGAGGAAGAACACACAACAACACGGGATTATGACTGTGTTACAGCAGTTGCAATACACAGTTGAGTCCCCAACTCGTTAGAGCCTGTGGTAGACTCCCTTGTATACATGACCAAACACGCACATGAATCCTTGACCAGTGCGGATGCAATAAGAGCAATACTCTTTCCCCCGGTCCAGTTGGTTGGCGGCAGGCATTTCCATGATGCGTAGAGACTGAGGATAGTGGAACAAGCGCGCACAGGTCTACACACAGCACACTTTGGCCAGCCTCAAATCGGTAAGCGGTTCTCAGTCATAGGAGACTCTCCTCACTGTCGCATCCAAGACTGTTGTTTGTCCGGTTGGTCATTCTTAGATTCTTTGCAGTTGTTCTTTGGTTTTCGAAACAATGGAATAGATGTATACTAGTCTCTCATATTCATTGTTGGATACTAGTTACTGTTCGAAATTAATTGCTGGTGAATGGAAATTTATATGTTGAGTGCATATTAACATGGATGGTTTATAAGAAGTCAAATTTGGTAATTGTATACATTAAGGAAATCTGCATATTCATTGTGACATTACATATGCCTAAACCATAAAAATATCAAATAGACTCCTACATCTTATTATCGTCAAAAACATTTCAGCAGATATTGGCTTGGGTTATTACAGAGTCATCAGAAAAGATGACTACTGATAAAGGAACAGATGTAGAGGGAATTGTTGTGAATGAACAACATGTTGCTGAGAAGCAACAAACAGAGCAACCACCGGAAGAGGAAGTCCATCCAGAAGAGGAAGTCCAACCGGAAGAAGTCCATTCGGAGGAAGCACTTCATCTGAATGAAGAAGTACAACCAGGAGGGGAAGTACATCAAGAACATGAGGTAAGGCAAGAAGAGTACCTCAACATCAAGAGCTGCCTGGTAATACAGAACAGGAAAACCCTACAGAAGAACAACCTGAACAGGAGAATAAACGGGAGGAACCGGTAGATGTTCCTAGAACAATTGGAGATACTTGCACAAACTATTGAAGAAGATCTCACCGATCCAGAGACTGTAGCAATTGATCACTACAAGAAAAAGAGAATCGAAATACTTCACAAACAGGTTGAAGAACAAAATAACACTGTATCTACACGAACCGGCGAGCTAATGCAGCAGGTACAAGATGTAAGAAGACTGATCACAAGGACTTCAAACTTTGAAGACTTTGTCACTGATATAAATGAGAGAACAATAAAGACTACAGAAAAAATCAAGGTTCTTTCATCCAAGTTTGATGCAAAGAACTCTTTTGCAACTGAATATAGCAGGGAACTAACCAATCTTGCTCTCATCCTCAAAAAGGCGTCAAAAGAAAAGACAGCGAATTCAAGATCTTATTGAATTCCAGTTGTTCTTGGCACCAACATTTGATCTCATGCAGACAACTGCAACTGATGCAAACAACCTGATCAAGGAACATGATTACAAAACAGTGGAAGACATGGGAAACATCATTGTCTCACTGCAAGCAGCGAAAAAGAACTTAGAACATGTAATAGGTATATGGAAGCCCTTCCTTGATTCAGCAAAGAAGATATTTTCAATAAGTTACAGTTATGAAAGGCACATATTTACAGAAGTAACAACCCTTTGACCTATGGAGGCAAAAAAGGGGAATAAGATCAGATACAAAGATGGAAAAGAAGATCTCAGATACAAGGCAGTTCAAAAATCAGTATGATCAATATCAGATGAAAGAGATAACAGACAGTGTGTGTTACAGGTAGACAAGGAGATCTACAAGGGAAGTCTACAAGACAAGAAGATATGATGGTGATATAATGATTCAAGTGCTGTTTTGCCACCAATGCGAAAGGGGAAGATTGTTGACATTGAGTTGTCATTGGTAAAGTCTTTGGAAAACATCAATCCCAGCGGAACACCAGTACATCACACCGGTATTCTTAAGTATGCACCGGTAGACTAAACATGTAAGCGGTATACTGTGCTAGTCACGCTTAGGTCTAAGTTATTCCAACCGGTCATGGGAGACACACAGGGAAGAGATGTCTAACCTGGTATAAGTTCTTTACCGGTTAAGTGCATGATAATCCGATAATCCGAACCGGATTATGCGGAGCATTCTCTGTTAAAACTGGAGTTAGCTTTTCCAGTAGAACTGAAGTTAGCTTTGTTTTATCTATGAGTGTTTCAAGGTAAACTTAGGATCAGTTTGCAAGCTTTTTCTTCTAGGGTTTTGCATGCGTGATTTATGAGAGAGTTTACAGCTTGGCGAAACTATGAGATGTATTTTTAATAAGATTTATTTCTTATAAATACAGGTCATAGGACACAAAAGAATTGTTGTTGAATATCAAGAACAGGAGAGAGACATCTTTTGAGAGAAGCTACAGTCATGAGAAGTGAAAGACAAAGAAGGGTTCAACAGCCAAGCAGAGCAAAGGGGAATAGGTATGATCTGATTAGACAAAAAGTGTCATCATAAGTGCATTGCTTTAGATTGTGAAACATATTCAAATCCCTTAATCGAGGTGAACACTAATAGGTTCTTTGTACAAATCCCCTACCGGGGTAACATCTTTATTGGTGATGAAAGACTTATTACAAGGCGACTCCTAACAAGGTCAAGATGCTAACAGGTCTTCTACCAAATCCCTTTACCGGGTAGCACTCTTACCAATGCTTTGTAATCCTCTAACAAGGAATCTTTATTACTGCAATAGTAAGGTTGTGTTCTGTCCCACTGTGGTTTTCACCTTCTAACCGAGGGTTTCCATGTATATATGCTGTGTTGACTTGTGCATTTCTATTTCTAGTTATGAGTGTTGTTCTATTCTTTTAATTCTGCAAAAATATATATAAAAGGATAAATTGAAATAGAAATTGTATTTACTGATTCACCCCCCTTTCAATAACCAGTTAGGACTAACAGTATTGACTAAATGCATCAATGATCCAATCAATTGTTTGTACATAGTGGGATCTACTAAATTTGAACTAGCCGTACACTCATGTAACTTTTTCAGATTTGCTTCCATAGGAGTTGACATAGACTTGCAATCCAACATACCAAATCTTTTCAAAATGTCAATAGAGTATTTCCATTGACTCTGAATAACCTCATTAGACATTTGCCACATTTCTAATCCTAGAAAGTAATGCATAAGACCAAGTGGTGCAAGAGCACCTTAGGGTCGTAGTGGAGATCTTATAAAGTTTTGGCTTGTAGGTGGTTCTAGCCAACCACCAGAGAATAAGGACTAATATAAAGTCCCAAGGTGTGTGAGAGAGTATTGTAAATAGGGGTGTTTAGTTGTTTAAGTTTTATCCTAGTACTAGAAGTCCTAACCAGTCAGTTTTATCATGATACTAAGAGGGTCAAGGTTCGTCAAAGTATGGACCAGGACTCCAAAGTGAGTGAAAAGTTACTGAATGATGTTTAGGCATGATTTTGGATCCATTTAGGTGGAACTAGACAAGTTAGGAGCAAGGAAGTATCACAAATACAAAAACTGCAAAAGTTGCTCATGACAACTTTGCAACTTTGTAAAGTTGTCATGACAACTTTCCTTAAAACTTGCAAATGACCTTCAAAGAGGAGTAAGGTCGAACCTAGGGTCTAAACACGTGTGGAAGGATTATATAAGCATGAATGAACCCTAATATGGGGGTTGGTCATTATTGTGTACGGACATACTGGAAAAATCAAGGAAGTTGTCTGGTTTTGTAACACAGTCACACTTTTGAGCCATAATCCACACCAAAATGGATTGAATGGTTAACTGTGATGCCATGATTTATTAGTGCTTCTTATGTAGGCCATCTGTGTGGCATTAGATTTTGAAGTTTGTACATTTTAATAGTAGTTTGTAAATTCTTTTTTGTTTGACAGGTTCACTGTCCTGTACAGAGCAAGTTGTGTAAAAATGGCTCCTTCTTGATTTCCATCGGTTGAATCTTTATGGCCACCTGGAATCAATAAGGACATTGTATATGTTGATGTTTTGTAGCTTTAGTCGGATAAACACTGAGTCAAGATATGTATATATATATATATATATATGAGACATATATATATATATATATATAATATTAGAGAAATTAATATAATACCCAAGATATATATATATATATATATAATTGTCATTATATTAATTAAATAATAATGAATAGACATGTCCCATGAAGGGACATGTCTCTTCTTGGCTCATTCTCAATATAAATGCAAGAGATTGTTGCATTTGGAAAACACATACAATGAGATAGTGCTATTACATTTGCAGCAATCCTAAAATTAACATAGTATCAGAGCCAGACTGTGAGAAAGAATAGAAATGATATAGAAGAGGATACAATCAGCACCCATTTGCGAATGCAAAGGAGAGATTTGGTTATACCATACAAAACAAAGGAGGACGATATTGGGGCCTACGATAATGGTAGAAGATACACGAATCATAATAAATCAAACACACGGAGATTAAAGATCTGGTCCGCTTTGTTGAACAAACATTGCAAAATAAGTTAAGGAGCCGTTGTTTGTGTGAATGTCTACAGAGACGATCTGAGAACTCGGGAGCTGCATGACTCGTAGAAAGATATTGGTGAGATTCTTGCTTGTCGTGGGGGAAGTATTGATGTGAGAAGCCTCTCATATAGCCGCAACCGAAAATGCCTGGATAGCAGTGAATATTTTGGAAACCACCGCGCTGGATTTGATACGGTAGCTACTATGATGTTTGGAGCCATTTTTTTTTTAACAATGAGACCGCTGGAGTACGGTGAGGAAAAGATCAAATCAGATTACAAGAAAGAGACATTCGATGGAGGAAGATGGAATCAGTGACCAGAGAGACGTTTAAAGGTTGTAGAGAGAATCCAAAGGAAATTCGCATACATTCCCTCCATGCTTGCGCTGCCATTTCTAGAGATTCTCCCCGTCGATGGAGCCCCCGATCCCAAGGCAATCGAATGTTTGAAAACTCTAAAATAGGCAAAATTATAGAGGCATACAATTCATGCGTTGAGGAGCTCACAAGCAACATCGTAAAAGCTATATATCAGAGCTTATGTTAACAATAGGATGAAGGAAAGGGAAGTACAGATTCTATATATAAGAAGATTAATAGGGAGTAATCTAATATCATCGTCCTTACTTCATCTGTGCATCTGATCAAGGAAGCCACTAAATTATTGTCGGCAAGTAACATATATTGAATACACTGTTCAAAGGTTGTGGACACAAAAGTCAAAGAAGTTATGAATGAAATGGAAGTCCCTCGCAATATTTGACATATTTGCACAATCATTCATTCGCAAGGGTTCCACAATGGAACTACTATTTGGATTTCAGAAGTAGAAAATTTTATATCCATAATTAGTACCAATAGCGATCATCTTACTCAACAAATGTTATGCTTGAAATTCACCCAAGTTTCCTGAGTTTCGAGTGTAAATCGTGATTGTCTTGCTGATGATGATCTCCATACAAGTTGGGATCATTCACTCTAGGCTATCGCTTTGCGTGAAGGTCGTCAACATGCCTAGCACGAACAACATTATGATCTCCTAGAGCGTGTAATTATGATGAGAGTTGATTCATGCGTGATATTTCCTATATGGGCTCACCTTACTGAAGGAAATATTTGAAACTTAAGATAAGTATTTTTTTTATTATATTTACTTCTTGTAGTTAATCTCTTATTTGTATTTTTTTTACATACTATAAGAGCTATTTGCCTTGATCTTTTCCGAGGATGCTCTTGCAGGAAAACAAGATTGATATCAACTTCAGACGGAGTATGACCCTTCAAAGGTAACCTTGAACGAGAAGGATAAATGTTGATGTTTGTACTCAAAGCTTCTGAGGGAGTCAATACAACATCTAGAGGATCTACCGTATTTGATTTCCAAAGATCTTGGTCATATTGATTCAAAGGGAGTAAACCATATTGAGATGGTTTCCCTAGGTCATGATATTCCTAGATAGATGGTTGGACATTCAAGAAAAGAGCTTAATGCAGACTAAAGAACAAAGACATGACTTGCTCGCAGAAGGTTGATATTAGATTCGGGGGAGTATGACAGTTCATCTAAAAACAACCTTGGACGAGTAGATGGGGAGGTTGTTACAAGACCTTAAAGGAAGCATCCAAGGACTATGATCGTGAGATTGAGTCTCATGTGTGCTGGCTTAAATTCCCTTATGCTAGCTTCTACATAACTTGGGGCTCACCTAGAGTGATAAACTATATAAGAGATATAGTGCATAAGTATCCTATTCAAGGTACATTATCACTACAAAACATATGGCTGATATTCTCACCAAGTTTCTTACTAAAGGGAAGGTTGTGTACCTTCGAGATAAACTTGGTATGTTGGAGGATGAAGCCGTAGACGAAAAGGAGTTTCAATAACATACAAGTCTATTATCTTGTATGTTATTGCAATCTTCTCTTTGATAGAGAAGTCTAAGGTGAAAGCCCTTGTTTACACCCTTTTGGGATGAACCATGATGGATCCACCCTCTAAGATGTGTCAAGGTGGATTTCATGTGTGTGACTCCTGGACTTATAGACCCTCCTGTGAACATTGTAGAAAGGTGACGACTTTTCGACAATGAACACTTGTATTTGATTGATGTTGTGAGGTGACGACTTTGCAACATCTCCATCATGATGGATATCATGTGACTTGATATCTATGGATATGTCATGATGGTTAGGATCTCTTAGACATCATGGTAGATATCATAAGGCTGATATCATTAAATAAACCATAGATGATTTAGAGATCTTCATGGTGGATATTATGTGACGTAATATCTGTAGACATGCCATGATCAGTCTATATGGTAAGTATCACATATGTGATACTAGTGCACATACCATACTAGATATTTTGAGTACTTGGTGAATATCATCGACTTGATATTTGGGGACCATTACTCATGATAATCACTTTGAGCAATTGGTGAATATCTTGTGAGTTGATATTTGGGGATCATTGCTCTGAGTACTTGGTAAGTATCATGGACTTGATACTTGAAGGCCATTACTCGCTATATCAGTAAAATGATATGTATATAAAGTGATTATCTATACTCACATTGAGTACTTGGTGAATATCATGGACTTGATATTCAGAGACCATTACTCTGAGTACTTGGGTGAGTATCATGGATTTGATACTTGGAGACCATTACTCATGATAATCATTTTGGGCAATTGGTGAATATCTTGTGAGTTGATATTTGGGGACCATTGCTCTAAGTACTTGGTAAGTATCATGGACTTGATACTTGAAGGCCATTACTCGCTATATCAGTAAAATGATATAAATATAAAATGATTATTTATACTCACATATTACCTTGAGGTAATATTTTTATCATCCCTAGTTAAGAGGGAGTGTTAGTTATTGTAACAATTTTGTGTAGCTATGGTGAGATCATAAGTGTTGACATTAGATTATTTTATCCTCCCTAGCTAAGAGGGAGTGTTGATGTTTTGTAGCTTTAGTCGGATAAACACTATGAGTCAAGATATCTATATATATATATATATATATATATATATATATATATATATATATAATATTAGAGAAATTAATATAATACCCAAGATATATATATATATATATATATATATAATTGTCATTATATTAATTAAATAATAATGAATAGACATGTCCCATTAAGGGACATGTCTCTTCTTGGCTCATTCTCAATATAAATACAAGAGATTGTTGCATTTGGAAAACACATACAATGAGATAGTGCTATTACATTTGCAGCAATCCTAAAACTTAACAGTATATACTTTGTAAATATGGGTTTGTGATTCATTTTGAGTAGGTTAGCTATTTTTCCAAGTGAGCCCTAGGCGAGTCTATGGTCACCCAACTAGGAGCTTGCAGAGTTGCAGAGTGTTAAAGGAGTGGATTGATTGGTATGTGCCAATCTCAAGTTGGGAAGTGTAGAGGGATGAGTCAAGCCTCAATGCTCGAGAGGAGGAAAGAAGATGAACTCATTTGCATACATTTTGAGCCATTAGTGTGCAAACTGGTCCAGAGACCCTAGAAACCCTTAAAAATAGGGGTTTCATGAAAATACACTGTGCGGACACTATGAGCAACCTAAACCTAGAAAATCTCAAAGCCTAGGATGAGACATTAAAGGATCCTAAACTTTTGGGATGGCTTGTTAAGGGAAGTTGGGAGTAATTCCAAGATTACCAAAATTAGGAGGCCTAATTGGGGCAAAAAGGCTACTAGGCCTAAAATATAGGAAATGAAGAGATTGATAGAAAACCCTATGAAAGATTCGTTGAAAGGGCTCCAAAACCTATTGAAAGGAATGAAGAAAGAGTGCAGACACCTAATTCCATGCTTGTTAACGATTGGAACATAGATTGCATTGGTAGGACCTATGGATGCATAGTGAGACTATGAGGGAGAAGATGAGAGTTTGAAGTTGATTGGTGAGATCTAGTGGAGGAGAGGCATTGGTGGAAGTGTCCTCTGGTTAGGGTAGAGTTAAGTACCCTAAGAAGGCTAAGCAGGAGCCTTGAGAAGAGCCAAAGAGCTTAAGTTTGTTGGATCTCCCCATCAAAGTGGTATTAGAGCCAAAGAAAGGCTTGGGAATAGTATTGTGCATGTCAGAGGTGAGTGAACCAACAGCAAAGAGTACCATGGTGACAAATGCTGAGTTAGCAAGGGACTTGAGAGAACAACAAGAAAAGAACAGACTTCTAGAGGAAGTCTTAGGGGCAATGAAGCAAAAGCTAGAAGAAGTTGCAGAGACAACTGACAAAGTCCAAGAACAGTTGGAGGATGATAAGGGAAAAGCAAAGGCATTGAATAAAGAGGATATAGAACCAGAACTTAACCCGCCATTGGAAGAAGAACCTTTCCTCAAACCTCTCAAAGCATTGAGTGGTAAAGCACTTGAAGGTATCCCTGTGTTTACTGGCAGAATGGATGCAGAATTAGTAATGGAGTGCATAGAAGGCATGGAGAATCATTTCGAGTGTGATGGGATCACAGAAGCCCAAAAGGTGAAGATAGAAAAATCTAGGTTGAGGGGACAAGCCCTGACTTGGTAGAAGTTTCTACAAGAAGAAAGAGGAAGAGAGGGAAAGAAGCCTATAGGGAATTGGAAGGCTATGGTGGCTAAAATAAAAGAAAGCTATCTACCAGAAGACTATGAGATTCAATTGCATAAAATAAGACAAAATCTCAGACAAAAGGACATGGATGTCACTGCCTATATAGAGGAGTTTCAAAAGTTGTGTCTTACATCCAAGGTACATGAAATAGAGAGCATCAAAGTGGCAAGATACCTCAATGGACTTAGATGGAGTATCCAAGAGGAAGTAAGTCTCTTTACCCTAACTATTGTCCATGGATGTTTTCAAATGGCCCTCAAGGTAGAGGAAAAACACAAAAAGAAACAAGATTCAAGTTCAAGGGGCAGAGGAAGAGGCAGAGACTTTAGAGGAGGACATAGAGGAGGCTCTAGTGGTAGACATACAGAGCATAGAAGTCAAGGGGACTCCAAATTGATTGAACAAGCAAGTGAGCTAAGTAATAGGGGTTGCTATTGCAGAGGTACGAGTTCTAACAGTGGAGGAAGAGGTAGATATGGTGGCTTTAGCAGAGGTTCACACTTTGCTAGTATGAAATGCTACAATTGTGGACAAATAGGTCACCCTGCCTATAGATGCCCTGACAAAGCATCATCCTCACAAGGTGAGAAGTTAGCCTATGTTCAAGAAGAGGAAGGTCATGTGAAGCAATCAGAGGTCACACTTGACTCAGAGAAAGGTGAAAATCTCATGCTTAGGAGAGTCTTGATTAAAGAACCAGTAAGGAAGAGAACAAACAGAGAAGAGCACTCTTTAGGGTCAAATGTAAGGTACTTGGGAAGGTGTGTAGAGTCATCATAGACTCAGGGTCAACAAACAATGTAAAATCTGAGGAGGCAATGCAGAAATTGAAACTTACCAAAATACCACATGCATATCCATACAAGGTGACATGGTTAAACAAAGGGCAAAACATACTCGTCAATGAGCAAGTGTGGGTTGAGTTTACCATAGGGAAGTACCAAGACAAGATCCTCTGTGATGTGCTACCTATGGATGCCTGCCACCTATTGCTAGAAAGACCATGGCAGTACGACAGAGAAGCAGTCCACCATGGCAAGGAGAATAAGTACACATTCAACAAGAATGGAGTCACCTATAAAATCCAGTCTCTAATAGAGGAAGAAACAGTGAAGACTTTGGACTCTAACACACTCCTCATGAGTGGGAAAGAATTCCTACATGACATGAAGAAGGAAGAAGGGAGTGGCTATGCAATCATTCTGAAACCCCGGGAAGAAGAGACACATAAGAAAACACCTACACCTGCAGAGATCAAACAATTGTTAGATCAGTTCAAAGAAATCATTTGTGATGTAACACCAGCCACCCTAGCTCCACAAAGAGCTATTAGTCATCAGATTGATTTTGTGCTAGGGGCATCATTGCCTAATAAAGCTGCTTACAAAATGACACCAGAACAAAACAAGGAGATTGCAAGACAAGTACAAGAGTTGTTGGACCAAGGTTTAATCAGAAAGAGTATTAGCCCATATGTTGTTCCAGTGGTCTTGGCACCTAAAAAAGGAGGTAAGTGGAGGATGCGTACTGATTCTAGGGCAATAAATAGGATAACCATTAGATATAGGTTTCCTATTCCTAGGATAGAAGACTTAATGGATTGTCTAAGGGGTGCTAAGTACTTTTCTAAGATTGACCTTAAGAGTGGGTACTATCAAATTAGGATGAAACAGGGGGATGAGTGGAAATCTTCTTTCAAAACCACAGAGGGACTCTATGAGTGGTTAGTAATGCCATTTGATCACACAAATGCACCTAGTGCATTTATGAGAGTAATGAATAAAGTTCCAAAAGATTATATAAGTGTGTTTGTAGTAGTGTACCTAGATGACATCCTCATCTTTAGTAAGACAAAAGAAGAGCATATGAAACACCTAGAGATTGTGCTAAGGAGATTGCAAGAAGAGAAGTTGACTATTAACCTTGAAAAGAGTGAGTTCATGAAACAAGAACTTGTATACCTAGGCTTTGTAGTCTCACAAGGTGAGTTGAAAATGGACAAGAGCAAAGTAGAAGCAATACTAAGTTGGCCAACTCCAAAAACAAGGATTGAAGTGAGGAGCTTCCATGGATTAGCTCAGTTTTATAAGAAGTTTGTGAGAAGGTTCAGTGAGATATGTGCACCCATATTGGATACTATAAAAGGTGGAGTCAAAACTAAATTCCAATGGACCAAGGAAGCCAATGAAGGTTTTGAGAGGTTAAAGGCAGCAATAGCTACACAACCTATCCTAGTGCTACCAAGTTTTGATAGATTGTTTATTGTGGAGTGTGATGCAAGCAACATAGTTGTGGGAGCAGTGCTAAGTCAAGAAGGGAGGCCGGTAGCCTTCTATAGTGAAAGGTTGAATGAACCCAAGTCAAGGTACTCATCTTATGATTTAGAGCTTTATGCATTGGTCCAAGCCCTCAAGAAGTGGAGACATTACTTATTACCCAAAGAATTTGTTTGTACACAGATAACCAAGCTCTAAGCTATATTAACACTCAAGAAAAACTCAGTCTTAGACACATTAAATGGATGGAATTTATGCAATCATATACATTCACAATCAAGCATAAGAAGGGATAGAATAATAAGGTTGCAGATGCCCTTAGTAGGAGGTTGCTCACTATCCAAGAAATCAAATTGCAGAGCATAGGAGTTGAACGATTCAAGGACTTGTATGAAGGAGATGAAGACTTTTCACAGGTCTATAAGGTATGCCTTGATTTCAATAACCATTTTCATACTAAGTTTGTTGATTACACCCTGCAAAATGGTTTGCTATTTAGGGGTAAACAGTTGTGTCCCAAGAGGATCAATGAGGGAAAACCTTATCCAAGAAAAACATAATGGAAGTCTTAGTTGTCACTTTGGCTTGAATAAGACTTTAGATCTAGTGGAAAGATTCTATTACTGGCCCAAAATGCAAAAGGATGTCAAAAAATATGTAGAGCTATGTGTGATATGTCAAAAAGCAAAAGGCACATCTTCAAATGCAGGACTTTACCAGCCATTGCCCACACCTAATAGGCCTTGGGAATGCACAAGTATGGACTTTATAGTGGGGTTACCAAGGACAAAGACTGGTTTGTATAGTGTGTATGTTGTGGTAGACAGATTTAGTAAGATGAGTCACTTTATACCCTGCAAAACAACCCATGATGCTAGCTACATTCCACAACTTTTCTTTAGGGAAGTGGTAAGAATCCATGGCTTAACAATCAGCATTGTCTCAAACAGGGATGTTAAATTTATGGGGCATTTTTCGAAAACACTTTGGAAGAGGTTGGGAACCAACTTGGCACATAGTTCTGCATACCATCCTCAAACCGATGGTCAAACAGAGGTAATAAATAGGGTGCTTGGAAATTTGCTAAGGTGTCTGACTAAAGAGTATGGTCAAACATGGGATCAAGTAATCACTCAAGCTGAATTTTCCTATAATGACAATACAAACAGGTCCACAGGTAAGAGCCCATTTGAAATTGTATATGGTCTTCATCCAAGAGGCATTTGTGAACTTAGAGAGTTAAAGCATCATGAAGGGGTTAGTGGACATGCTAAAGATTTTGCCCAATCTATGAAAGAGGTCCATGAATAGGTAAAGAAGACACTAATGGAGGCAAACCAAAAGCTCAAAGCTAAGGTAGATGAGGGAAGAAGAGATTTGCAGTTTGAAGTAGGGGATTTGGTGATGGTGTATCTCAATAAGGCTAGGCTGCAAAAGGGCATTCCAAGCAAGCTTCAGATTAAGAGAGTTGGCCCATGTAAAGTATTGGCTAAGTATGGCCCCAATGCTTATAAATTAGATCTACCCAATGAGTTGTCTATCTCTCCTATTTTTAATGTTAAAGATATGACCAAATACAAAGGGCCTGATGTCAAAGAGAACGAGTACAGTACACAGGTGGCAAAGGATGTAGAACAACTCAGTATACCCGTCCAGACCAAGCCTCAAGTGTAATGACCCTTACCAATAGGTCACTAAAAACCCCTCAAAAATGCAACTCAAATGTAGATAGAAAATTATTTTGCAATATATGAGTTCGCTGTCCCAGAATTTCACAATAATAGATAGCAACCAAATACCATCTAAAACACTATCAATGATGTAGGAAATTGCTCAAAACCTTATGCCATTCATATATCAACAATTTGCAACAATGCCATACATATTTCAGCCAATAATATGATCATCAAACCCTAGGTTTGCAATATAGATAGACTCAAAATTACAATGCCCTTTCACTTGCAAAATCCTAGCCTTCCTTTGATACCAATAATGCCAGATGGCAAACAAAGACAAGTACAATGTAAAATAGTAAAGTGCTGAAGCTATATTTTTTCTCAGCTGAAAACATACATTTCTCAGAAAATATGCCAAATGCCAAATGAGAAGTGAGGAACCTGATGGTAGATGGCTGCGATAATTTTTTACCAGTGCTGAAGATGCCAACACCCAAGCCAAAGTCACCCCAAATCTGAAAATGTACTTTCTTACAGATTTTCGAAAATGTCTACGAATTTTGAAAATTCTTTAAAAATAAATCATGGCATTTTGGGACTCCAAAATGCACCTATCTTTATCTCCTAGACGATAGAAATCCGATGCAAAAATACCCAGAATGATATGCTGAGTAATGAGGAAGATATGAGCAAAAATGTGGTTCCAAAACCCTATCCTGAAAATCTGAAAACTGAATTAGACTTGTAGCAAAAACTTTTTTGGATTGCTTTTTCGCTCTGCTTTTTCGAATCTGCTTTTTTGCTTTGCTTTTTCGGGTCTGCTTTTTCGCTTTGCTTTTTCGGATCTGCTTTTTCGGACTGCTTTTTCGGATTTGCTTTTTTCGCTTTGCTTTTTCGGATCTTCTTTTATCGGACTACTTTTCCGGATCTGCTTTTTTTCCTCTTGCAATCAAAAACTCAAACCCTCAGGTAAGTCTGAGGACTCCAAATAAGCTCAACTTGAAATGGCTGAATACCACTTCCAAAGTGCAACCCTTCAAAAGATATTTCACCTCCTCAGTTATGCAAATCCTTAAGAAACTTCATTCCTAAAGATCAAATGACAATCTGCAAACCAAGATGGCGCCACAAATGCTCAAAGAGAAAAGTAGTGTAAACTCAAGTCATGGGATGTCCAAATGAGAGGCCAAGCACTCTATTTATTCACTTTTCTAAGAAGCCACTAGAACTTCTAGAAGTATCGATAAAATATTCTTATAAAATCCTTTTATAATGCACTTTTATATAAAAAGTAACTTTATAAAATAAAAAGTACAACTCAACTCAATTATAACATTTTGGCCCCACATAACACATTATAATAAAAATATGATAAACACCATCTCTCCAAGAGCAAATAAGACCATCCAATCCCCAAATAATCATCAGAATGACTCTCTCACCAAAACCATCTGCCTACGAGAGTCCATGATAGGCAAATCCACTGAAAAATGACATGTCACTAAAGAGGGGACATAACAGTCCGCCCCTCCTGAAATTGCTTGCCCTCAAGCAATCTCAAAGCTGGGTGCTGCAAAATATATTCTCCCTCCCATGTGGCATCCTCAGGCAAATTCCTCCACTTCACCAAATATTCCCTGATGGTCCTCCTGCGGAGCTGCCTCTCTCTGCTATCAATGATGTGCTCGGGAACAAGAACCAACTTCCCTCATCATCCAATGGAGGAAGAACTGCTGAAGGCACAACATGCTGACCCAACGCCTTCTTGAGGCATGACACATGGAAAACATTGTGTACCCTGCTGTCTGCTGGAAGCTCAAGCTCATATGCCATCTCTTCAATACGCCTGATAATCCTGAAAGGACCATAGTACCTAGGCTTAAGCTTCTCCGATCCACTCTTCCCTGGGGTAGACTGTCTATAGGGCTGCAACATGAGATAAACCATGTCACCAACCTCAAAACTCCTCTCTGTCCGCTTCTGATCTGCATACTGCTTATGCTGATTCTGTGCCCTGGCAATATTATCTCTGAGAGCATCAACAATGTCTTTGCTCTCCTGAAGCAAATCTCCAGCACGAGGAACTCTAACATCACTCATAAGCAAATCCAGAAAACTCGGTGCCTCATAACCATATAGTGCCCTGAAAGGAGTCATCTGAATAGACATATGGTATGTGGTATTGTAGCAATACTCACATAGATAAATCCACCTAACCCATGCCTTCTGCTGACCAGCCACGTAGTTCCTCAAATATCCTTCCACCCACTTATTTACTATCTCAATCTGCCCATCAGTCTGCAGGTGGTAACTAGTGCTGGGTGTAAGCTCAGTGCCACATAAACAGAACACCTCCTGCCAAAAATGACTCAAGAACTTGCTGTCCCTGTCACTCACTATGCTCCGGGGTATCCCATGTAGTCTTAAAATCTCCCTAAAAAAGACCTCAGCCACCTGCACTGTTGTGTTAGTAGTGATGGGAAAGAAGTGTGCATACTTCGTCAATCTGTCCACCACCACATAGATGCAATCACGCCCTTGGGCCTTAGGCAAGCCCGTAATGAAATCCATGGATATACACTCCCACTTCTTGTCAGGAATGGGAAGTGGCTGTAGGAGCCCTGCTGGAAAGGTGTGCTCTTGTTTGTTCTGCTGACAAATAGGGCACTCTCGTACATACTGCAACACATCCGCCTTGAGCCCCTTCCAAGTGAAACGCTCTCACACCTGCCTGTAAGTTTTGAAGTATCCAGGATGGCCAACTGTAGGTGAATCATGGAGAGCTCTCATAACAATACGCTTCACCTTCGATCCTGGGACTAAGAATATCCTATTCTTGTAGATAATCAAATCATCCACAAGTGTGTACCTGGTATCAATCACTGTCCCATCAACAATCTCGAATGCCCATGAGTCTCTAGCATACTCAGCAATGATCAAGTGCCTCCAATCCTCTAATATCTGAATCATAGCACTGAGATGTGGTCTACGTGACAATGCATCTGCTACCACATTCTGAGTCCCTCTCACATAAGTGATGTCAAAATCATATGCCTGAAGCTTACTGACCCACTTCTGTTGTCTGTCATTGAGATCTCTCTGCCCAAGGAAATGTCTCAAACTATTGTGGTCAGTTTTTATGCAAAACTTACCACCCACCAGATACTGCCTGAATTTAGCCAATGCATGCATAATGGCTAACATCTCCTTGTCATAGATACTGAAAGATCTCTCTGGCCCTCTGAGCTTCCTGCTCTCAAATGCAATGGGATGCTTGTCCTGCATCAGAACAGCACCAATACCCTCTCCTAACGCATCACACTGAAGCTCAAATGGCTTCATGAAATCTAGCAATGCTAACACAGGACATGTAGTCATGATCTCCTTAAATCTCTCAAAGCAAGCCTGTGCCTCAGGTGTCCATACAAAAGCCCCCTTCTTCAGCAAATCTGTCATAGGAGCTGCATGACGTGAATACCCACTAACAAATTTGCGGTAGAAACCACACAACCCAAGGAACCCTCTCAACTGTGTCAGGTTCTCTGGAGTAGGCCAATCCACAATAGCACGGATCTTATCAAGATCCATCCTTACTCCTTCTGCACTAATGATGTGACCCAAATACAATAGCTCTGTCATGCCCAAATCACATTTGGACTCCTTGGCGTACAAGGACTCCGACTGCAAGATCCCCCAAACTGTCTCTGTAATGACCCTTACTATAAAGGCCACTAAAAACTACTAATACTGAACTGAGAAAATTCGTCAAACAGTTGGCATGCACTGAATACACTGTTGAAAGAAAAATACTGAATATAGGAAATTATTTTTGCAATATATGAGTTCGCTGTCCCAAAATTTCAGAATAATAGATAGCAACCAAATACCATCTAAAATACTATCAATGATGTAGGAAATTGCTCAAAACCATATGCCATTCATATATCAACAATTTACAACAATGCCATACATTTTTCAGTCAATGATATGATCATCAAACCCTAGGTTTGCAATATAGATAGACTGAAAATTACAATGCCCTTTCACTTGCAAAATCCTAGCCTTCCTTTGTTACCAGTAATGTCAAATGGCAAACAAAGACAAGTACAATGTAAAATAGTAAAGTGCTGAAGCTATATTTTGTACTCAGCTGAAAACATACATTTCTCAGAAAATATGCCAAATGCCAAATGAGAAATGAGGAACCTGATTGTAGATGGCTGCCATAATTTTTCGAACTGCTTTTTCGGACTACTTTTTTTGGATCTGCTTTTTCGGATTGTTTTTTTGGATCTGCTTTTTCGGATTTGCTTTTTCGAATCTGCTTTTTCGGACCTGCTAAAAACGACCGCCTATAATTTCGGCCCTACTAAAAATGCCTCTTGAAATGCTGTTTCAATCACAAACAAACCCTTACATCAAATTCTCAATGAAGTACCAATGAGATGGCTGAGTACCAACTCCAAATTTGCAACCCTTCAGTAGATATTTCACTACCTCAGTTATGCCAATCTAGGGGAGTGATTCGTTCCCAAAGATCGAATAGTATTTGCAGACCACAAAGCTACAAATTGCTTCACAATGAAGAAGTAGAAGAAATCCCAAATCCAAGCATGTAGAAATGAAGCCCCAAGCCCTCTATGTATTCTTTTCCTTGAAAAGTTGCTAGAACTTCTAAAAACATCCAATTTTAATGTACTTTATAATAAAATAACATTATAATAATAAAGTACATTTCTCAACTCAAAATTATAACAATGTAGGCCCAAATGTCTCATAACTGAATGTAGGCCCAACTACGATTGAACGTAGGCTCAAGACTGAACGTAGGCTCTACTACAACTGGATGTAGGCTCAAACTGGATGTAGGCTCACTCTGGATGTAGGCTCCACTACAACTGCATGTAGGCCCAAACTGGATGTAGGCTCTACCAAATGTAGGCTCTATCAGCAATATGCAATCAAATGATCAACATAATGACCCTCTCTCCAAACCATTTGCCTACGAGAGTCGATGATAGGCAAATCTGTCATGCCAACGATGTCAGCCAAAATGGGGACATGACAGTCTCTAGATGCTCCATGTGCTCCTGCCAAGTCCGACTGTATATCAGAATATCATCGAAGAAGACTAACACATACTTTCTCAACTGATGATGGAAGACCCTGTTCATAGTGGACTGAAAAGTAGCTGGCGCATTGGTCAGCCCAAATGGCATGACCACAAACTCAAAGTGCGCACAATGACATCTGAAGGCGGTGTTCTCAATATCCTGTTCTCTAACTCTGATCTGATGATAGCCGGATCTCAAATCAATCTTCGTGAAATAACATGCACCATGCAGCTCATCAATCCGTGGAATGGGGTACCTGTTCTTAATTGTCTTCTTATTCAGCACCCTATAGTCAATGCACATCCGCAAAGTACCATCCTTCTTCACCAATACTACCGAAGAAGCAAAAGGAGACTTGCTCGGTCTGATGTGTCCCATCGCAAGCAACTCCTTGATGGTTTTCTCTATCTCATCCTTGAGTCTCTTAGGATGCCTGTAGGGTGTAATCATCACGGGTTTAGCACCCTCCTCTAACTCAATGATGTGCTCAATACCTCTGTCTGGTGGCCTGCCAGGTGGGATGTCACTGAAGACTATCATACTTCACTCTCAACCTCTAAATGTCTGGATGATACTCTGTCTTATGTTGTCCCTCCTGTGTAGGCATGAAAGTGCATACTGCTGCCCACTCTATACCATCATGTCTAGCCAACCTCTCTATCCGTCTGAAATAAATAGTCCTGATGTCACTATTTCTAATGGCTCTCAAAATATGTTGTTTCCCATCCACCTCAAACTTAATCTCCATGTCCTTCAATCTGAAAGTGACCTCTCCCAATGAGTGTAACCACTTCATCCCCAACACAATATCCAGATCACCCATGTTGACAACATGGTAGTCCACCTTGAACTCATAGTTGTTCAGGCGTAAGGGCAGATCTCTCACCATCCTGTTACACTTAAGAGTGTAACCATCAGCAACCTGTACTCGTAGTCCCTCAAACTCCTCAGTCATAATACCACGGCGTTCAACAAAACGTGCATCAATGAAATTATGGGTGACACCTGTATCAACCAAAGTAATAACTCTCTGCCCTGCTAAAACTCCACAAAGTCTAAAAGATCCTTCCTGCTGAATGCTAGACAAGCATGCCTTCTGTAAGTGCAACTCGGGCTCCTCCTTAGGTTCTGAAGCCTTTGTCTCTGCCTCGGGCTCTGCATCACTATGATCATCCTCATGTCCAGAATTGTCAGAATCTAAACCCTCGTAGTAAGCCCACATAACCCTGTTGGTCTTCCTCTTCGGCCTCATAGGACAATCATGATCTCTATCATAAGGACCTTTGCAGAAGAAACATAGTTTCTTCCTGCGCAAGTCATTCAGGGTCTCCATATCCAAAGGTGCAGTAGACTTACCCTTGGAATCACCTTTCTTGCCCTTGTTCTTGTCAAATTTCTTGTTGTCTCTGAAAGAGGAAGTACTCCTGGGGGTGAATCTACTGGATGGTGCTATAAGCTCCATACTCCGTGCCTTCCTCATAGCCTCCTGTAATGTCGGGGGATCGAATGCCTTGATCCAACCCTTTAGAGCTCCTGACAACCCCTCTGTGAATAATATAACCAATCTCCTCTCAGAAACATCCTGTACCATTACTGATAACCTCTGAAACTCACTGATGAAAAGCTCCAAGCTACCTATCTGTCTCAACTGTGCTAGATCACGGAAGAAGACCTCTGGGTCTTTCTTATCAAAATGCTCAACCAGTCTATCCACAAAATCCTAATAGGATGTCACCTGATTATGTTGCAATGTAATCATACCATGTGACCACCAATCATGTGCTGCGCCCTCTAAATGCAAGGTGGCATACCTGATAGCATCCATCTCTGACATAGGCCTCAACGTTAGGAATATATCTAACTTATGGATCCAGGCCTGTGCTGTCATCTGTCCACTGCCATCAAAAGATGGTAAGGTGAGCTTGCTAGCAGCTCGCTGCAACTCACTGTCCTAACCTCCTCTAGGCCTCCTATTTTGCCTGCTACTCCTCATGTGCTCTCTTCTCTGACTCAAGTAGCGATCAAAATTCAGCAACTCACAAACATGTGGAGGTAATGCCTGCCATTCTGCATTTACAGCTCTAAGATCATCCTGAAAGTCCTCTGGCATATCATTCTCTCCTGCCTCTTGGGCCTCCTCTCTAAAGAATGTAGGACGTGTAGGCCTGTCTGCAATCCACGACCTGTGCCTAGGAGCACCCTATGAACTTGCTACGTTCCTGTTATCCTACTCTGGTGTCCCTCTACCCTGTTCCTGATTCCTCGGCTAAGCAACTCTCTCCATCATAGTGGTCAATGCACGTATAGACTGAACTATCTCCTGCTGTCCAGTAGTCATAGCCCGGAAGAAGTCTCTAGCCTCATCATCATCAGTCCTAGGGACTCTAGGTGGACTCTATGACTGTCTCTCACCCATAGTAAGTATATCTTTGAATTCCTGCTCACCCTCAAGTGCAGCTCTCCTATGTGTATAATACCTATGATGCCCAAATGCTAAAGGATGCATAAAGATTTCTTACCCAACAGGATGGCAAGAACACCGCTCTGATACCACTGTAATGAACCTTACCAATAGGCCACTAAAAACCCCTCAAAAAAGTAACTCAAAATGTAGATAGAAAATTATTTTGCAATATATGAGTTCGCTGTCCCAGAATTTCACAATAATAGATAGCAACCAAATACCATCTAAAACACTATCAATGATGTAGGAAATTGCTCAAAACCATATGCCATTCATATATCAACAATTTGCAACAATGCCATACATATTTCAGCCAATAATATGATCATCAAACCCTAGGTTTGCAATATAGATAGACTCAAAATTACAATGCCCTTTCACTTGCAAAATCCTAGCCTTCCTTTGATACCAATAATGCCAGATGGCAAACAAAGACAAGTACAATGTAAAATAGTAAAGTGCTGAAGCTATATTTTGTACTCAGCTGAAAACATACATTTCTCAGAAAACATGCCAAATGCCAAATGAGAAGTGAGGAACCTGATTGTAGATGGCTGCAATAATTTTTACCAGTGCTGAAGATGCCAACACCCAAGCCAAAGTCACCCCAAATCTAAAAATGTACTTTCTTGCAGATTTTCGAAAATGTCTAGGAATTTTGAAAATTCCTTAAAAATAAATCATGGCATTTTGGGACTCCAAAATGCACCTATCTTTATCTCCTCGATGATAGAAATCCGATGCAAAAATACCCAGAATGATATGCTGAGTAATGAGGAAGATATGAGCAAAAATGTGGTTCCAAAACCCTATCCTGAAAATCTGAAAACTGAATTAGACTTATAGCAAAAACTTTTCGGATTGCTTTTTCACTCTGCTTTTTCGGATCTTCTTTTTCGCTTTGCTTTTTCGGATCTGCTTTTTCGGACTGCTTTTTCGGATCTGCTTTTTCGCTTTGCTTTTTCGGATCTGCTTTTTCGGACTGCTTTTTCGGATCTGCTTTTTCACTTTGCTCTTTCGGATTTGCTTTTTCTTTTTCCTCTTGCAATCAAAAACTCAAACCCTCAGGTAAGTCTGAGGACTCCAAATAAGCTCAACTTGAAATGGCTGAATACCACTTCCAAAGTACAACCCTTCAAAGGATATTTCACCTCCTCAGTTATGCAAATCCTTAAGAAACTCCGTTCCTAAAAATCAAATGACAATCTGCAGACCAAGATGGCGCCACAAATGCTCAAACAGAAAAGTAGTGTAAACTCAAGTCATGGGATGTCCAAATGAGAGGCCAAGCACTCTTTTTATTCACTTTTCTAAGGAGCCACTAGAACTTCTAGAAGTATCCATAAAATATTCTTATAAAATCCCTTTATAATGCACTTTTATATAAAAAGTAACTTTATAAAATAAAAAGTGCAACTCAACTCAAAATTATAACATTTTGGCCCCACATAACACATTATAATAAAAATATGATAAACACCATCTCTCCAAGAGCAAATAAGACCATCCAATCCCCAAATAATCATCAGAATGACTCTCTCACCAAAACCATCTACCTACGAGAGTCCATGATAGACAAATCCACTGAAAAATGACATGTCAGTAAAGAGGGGACATGACATCAAGCTGAAAGGATCTTAGATTCTAGAGTACAAAAGAAGACTAGGCACAAGATCCACATGGAACATCTAGTCAAATGGATGCATAAACCTGAATCAGAGGCTACTTCGATAGTAGAGAATAACTTCAAGAAGCATGGCATCAATTTCGAATTCATCACACCTCAGGTAACTTCACTTTCTTGTTGCAGGGGGAGAATGGTGCAGGAGCACCTTAGGGTCCTCGAGGAGATCCTATGCAGTTTTCACTTGTAGGTGGTTCTAGCCAACCACCAGAGAATAAGGACTAATATAGAGTCCCAAGGTGTGTGAGAGAGCTTTGTAAATAGGGGTGTTTAGTTATTTAAGTTTTATTCTAGTCCTAGAAGTCCTAACCAGTCAGTTTTATCATGATACTAAGAGAGTCAAGGTTGGTCAAAGTATGGACCAGGACTCCAAAGTGAGTGAAAAGTTACCAAATGATGTTTAGGCATGATTTTGGATCCATTTGGGTGGAACTAGACAAATTAGGAGTAAGGAAGTATCACAAATACAAAAGTTGCTCATGACACCTTTGCAACTTTGTAAAGTTGTCATGACAACTTTCCTTAAAACATGCAAATGACCTTCAAAGAGGAGTAAGGTCGAACCTAGGGTCTAAACACGTGTGGAAGGATTATATAAGCATGAATGAACCCTAATATGGGGGTTGGTCATTATTGTGTACGGACATACTGGAAGAAGCAAGGAAGCTATTTGGTTTTGTAATACAGTCACACTTTTGAGCCATAATCCACACCAAAATGGATTGAATGGTTAACTGTGATGGCATGATTTATTAGTGTTTTGTATGTAGGCCATCTGTGTGGCATTAGATTTTGAAGTTTGTACATTTTAATAGTAGTTTGTAAATTCATTTTTGTTTGACAAGTTCACTGTCCTGTACAGAGCAAGTTGTGTAAAAATGGCTCCTTCTTGATTTCCATCGATTGCATCTTTATGGCCACCTGGAATCAAGAAGGGCATTGTATATACTTTGTAAATATGGGTTTGTGGTTCATTTTGAGCAAGTTAGCTATTTTTCCAAGCGAGCCCTAGGCAAGTCTATGGTCACCCGGCTAGGAGCTTGAAGAGTTGCAGACTATTAAAGGAGTGGATGGATTGGCATGTGCCAATCTCGAGTTGGGAAGCGTAGAGGGATGAGTCAAGCCTCAATGCTCGAGAGGAGGAAAGAAGATGAGCTCATTTGCATACATTTTGAGCCATTAATGTGTAGACTGGTCCAGTGATCCTAGAAACCCTTAAAAATAGGGGTTTCATGAAAATACACTGTACGGACACTATGAGCAACCTAAACCTAGAAAATCTCAAAGCCTAGGACGAGACATTAAAGGATCCTAACCTGTTGGGATGGCTTGTTAAGGGAAGTTGGGAGTAATTCCAAGATTACCAAAATTTGGAGGCCTAATTGGGGCAAAAAGGCTACTAGGCCTAAAATAAAGGAAATCAAGAGATTGATAGAAAACCCTATGAAAGATTGGTTGAAAGGGCTCCAAAACCTATTGAAAGGAATGAAGAAAGAGTGCAGACACCTAATTCCATGCTTTTGAAGGATTGGAACATAGATTGCATTGGTAGGACCTATGGATGCATAGTGAGACTGTTGGAATCATTTGCCGTTGAACCAAAAGCTCGAACTGTCAATGCCCGATACAAATGCCAAATTTAACCCGATCCACGGGAGGCGGTTAAGCCATGTCACGAATCTCCAAGGAGGTGCTGACCACCAAGTCAACAATCTCCCCCTCAGCACCAACTGAGCCTTCAGCACCCACTAAAGGGAGACTCGAACCCGTGACCCAAGGCTCTGATACCAATTGTTGGAATCATTTCCCGTTGCACCAAAAGCTCGAACTGTCAATGCCCGATACAAATACCAGATTTAACCCGATCCACGGGAGGCGGTTAAGCCATGTCACGAATCTCCAAGGAGGTGCTGACCACCAAGTCAACAGAGACTATGAGGGAGAAGATGAGAGTTTGAAGTTGATTGGTGAGATCTAGTGGAGGAGAGGCATTGGTGGAAGTGTCCTCTGGTTAGGGTAGAGTTAAGTACCCTAAGAAGGCTAAGAAGGAGCCTTGAGAAGAGCCAAAGAGCTCAAGTTTGTTGGATCTCCCCATCACCAAGATCTTTCATCTAAAATTCAAAAGCTAAATATTTCTTACATTTGGCAATGAGATTATCTTCTCTAGTAAGAAATAGATCATCAACATAAAGAACTTAAATTAATGCCTTATCATCAATTACCATGAGGTAGAGATTTGGATTTGCATCATTCTTGAAGAATCCCAAGCTCAATAAATAATGATCAATCCTTTCATACCATGCACACAGAGCTTGTTTAAGGTCATACAAAGCCTTTTTCAATCTGCATACATGTGATTCCTTTTCATGAACCACACAACCATCTATCTGCTCAATAAATACCTCTTCTTCAATCAGACCATTCAAGAATGCAGTGTTTACATCCATTTGATGTAATTTCCAGCCTTTAACTACAGCAATAGCAATGATGTTTCTGATAGGAGTATACCGAGCTACAGGAGCAAATATCTTCTCATAATCTATACCTTCCTTTTGGGAAAAACCACTTGCTACAAATCTTGCTTTATACTTTTCAACACTCTCATCAGCTGCATGCTTAATTTTGAACAGCCACTTAGAAGAAACAACTGATTGTCCTTTAGGCCTAGGAACAATATCCCAAACATCATTCTTGATGATAGATTGATATTCTTCATGCTTTGAAGCCTCCTCAAAACTTGAAGGCTCGGATTCAATAATATGACTCATTAAAGCAACATAACCTGAAAACTTATGTGGTCTCTTACTTTCTCTAAAAGTGACATGAGGGGCTGCATATTTTTCAGCCTCTTGCATAGTATGTCTAGCCCACAAAGGTCTCTTCTAGTCTAATGAAACATTACTTGGTCAATTGGTGGAATCTATGGGATCAACTGGATCAATAGATTCTTCAAATTCAGGAGTCTCCCTCTAAATCTCAGAAGGGGAATCAAGGACAGGAATATCCATATCTTGAGAAGTCTCTTGATCTTCTCTATCAATTTCCATGGAGCAAAACCTTTGCAGATACAATCATGTTCTTGATTGACCTTTGGAAGACCAACAAGCATCTTCTCCATAGAGGAAAGAGTTCTGAAATTTAAATAAGCAAATCTTCTAGGCCTCAACTCACTTGTACTCGTGAAATCATGTGCTAAGGCTGTAATGTCCCCAATTTTAATAAAATTATTTTTTTTTGGGTCCCGATTGATTTAGTTTATCTCGGGCCCATTTTCTTTTGTTGGCGTAGGTGTAGTTGTCGCCGTCGGCTCTTTTGTGCACTCTCGGGAGTTTTCCCGACAGGTATTTATGATCGGCGTGTAGGTTAGTTTTGATATGTTGAGATTTATATTTGATTTGTATTTGCGAATTCCTATTTGGATTCTGTTGTTTGCCATTTCGGAGGTGAAAGACCCTCCCTATTTGGTTTGTTGCAGTTTCGGTGGGATTCAACCCTCACCCTACTCTGCTTGTTCTGCTTGTATCAGATCTGGCAAATCCGAAGTTCCGTCAATAAATTCAATAAGATCTTTCTGGCAATCATATTAGTTGGTGTATTACTCTGTGTTTGCAAATTCATATCTAATTATCTGCGAAGGAGAAGTGGACTTCAATTGGGCATCTGGAAGGCATCATCCCTCACCATTGTACCGCACGATCCATCCACCCGTTGTACCGCACGGCCTATCCACCCGTTGTACCGCCGAGAAATAATTTACCGTCGGGACATAATTTACCGCAGGGACATAATTCACCGCCGGGACATAATTTACCTCCGAACAGAATTCACCGCCGGACAGAATTCACCTCCGGACCGAAATCGCCTTCGGGACATTACAAAAGCTTGAATAGGACAGGCAAAAAGTCTATATAGACTCTCATGACAAACACCAATTTCACAAGTTGTTTTAATGCTAGTATTTTTCTTCCATGCAAGTACCTTGCCTTCAACAAATGCAACTTGTTACCTTTTATCTTCCAACGCTGAAATTGAAAGAAAATTTCTCTTGATTCCAGAAACAAACAATACATCACTCAAATAAAGAGGGATGCCTGAATCTAGATGAAAAGAAGTAGTTCCAGAACCTTTCACAGAATAACAAGCATCATCACCAATAATAACTTGCAAATGAGTATCCTTCTCTACCAGGTTAGAAAGATGCTTTCGGTATCCTGTAATATGACCGGAAGCTCCATTGTCAATTAACCAAGTATTACTATCAGTTGGAACATTGCTTGAAAGGGCTGAAATTAATAAAAATCCCTCTGAATTGTCACTAGATTCTCTATGAGGTAAAGCATTATCAACATTTGTAACAACATCTTGATGCTTTGGTCTTGTTGAACAATCTCTGGCAAAGTGACCATACTTGTCACATCTAAAACATTGAATCCTAGAGAGATCCTTCTTATTCTTAGGTTCAAGAACTGAATCCGAATTCCTATCTCTACATCTTTTAAAATTTCATTTTCTTCCTTTCCTTTTAGATGTTTGAGTAGCAAGGACATGATCTTCTTCATGATGATATTTTCAACCATTTCCTCTTGCTTCTAATCTGCATTCCTCTTGAATACAATCAGCTCTCAGACGATCAAACTTTGGTAATTCATCTCTTCCACTTATACCTTGAATAAAAGACTCCCAAGACTGAGGGAGACCATTCATAGCCAACATAACCAAGTCTTTATCTTCAATTGAATCTCCAATAGCACTAAGTTGATCTTTCAATTCTGTAATGTTCAAGAAGGAGACAATTGATTCTCCTCTAGCCATTTTTATATGAAGGAGTTGACATCTCAAGGCCAGAGCTCTGCTAGTATTGTTGAATTCATACAAGCTCTGTAGACTCTCAAACATTTCTTTAGATGAATCAACTTGGATATAATAGGCACAAGATGATCCTTTACAAAATCAATCAATATCTTCCTTGCCATGATATTATTCTTCCTTCGTTGAGCTTTCTCAGTGTCATCAGATGGCTCAGCCACATCAGACTTCACATAGTTTAGAAGATCATTTTCTTCTAGAGCAATGAGGACTCTAAATTTCCATGAATTAAGATTGGATGCGCCATCTAGCCTGTCTTCAACTTTGAGTCCATTCACCATTGTTGAAATCTGAAAGAACCAATCTAGAGGAAAAGAAAAGAATATTTCGAAGCTCAAAAAGTTCTGGTTTTGGATCTTTTCTTTAGACCCGCTCTGATACCATGTTAAATTTAGAACCAAAATGACATAAAACAAAGAAAGATATCTAAAAAATAACACAAGAATAGATAACACACAAATTTATCCTAGGGAAAACCTCCACTTGAGGGTGAAAAACCCAGCCACACCAAATTGATTCTTATTGAATAATCAAAATTTTGGATACAAAGCTCACAAGCATAATCCTCCACTAAGATTGTTAACACTTAACAATCACTCAAGGAATGTGTTATGCTACAGATATATAAACTGCTCAACTTATACCGAATAATGAATGACTTTCTATTTCACGACACCATACACAGCAACTTTCACATATGATAATTACAGAGAATCATAGTAGCAAGAATGTCTGTAGAAAACTTTGAATACTAGCTCTGTCTTCTCCTAAACAGAATCATGCATCTATGATCACACCCGATAACCAAGAAAATACTCAACTCAAGAATCCACTCCTATACACAGGAAAACCAAAAGAAAAGGGCCACGAAAACTGAAGTCTCTGAGCACTTCAATCGCCGTAAGCATGGGCCGATAACAGTTACACATATGAGCCATAATAAACAATAATACTCCACATTAGGAGAATGGACACAATGGCTCATGAGTTGGGAGCGGTAATAATAATGGACCGAACGAAGACTCTCCATGAATCGTCAACAGTTATGACAGAAGTATGTGTGGCACATGAGTTGGGAGCGGTAATGATAATGGACCGAACGAAGACTCTCCATGAATCGTCAGCAGTTATGACAGAAGTATGTCGTGAATCATTCCATAAACACAAACACCGTAGCACATTAAACTACGATAGTTATCAAAAGAGTCGAGTGCTAAGGATAAACACTCTACAGTGCTATGATAGAACAATACAAAAGACGAGATATAGAGATGAAGGAGCCATCCAACATAGAAACCTTTTGCAATCACAAACTTATGAGCAAGTGCAACATCAACATGGGAGAAATAACAATTTCTGATAGGCACAACCATCGCAGGTGAGGATGTAGCTCCTACAACTACCAAAATTCTAACATACCTATCTAGTTATATGTAGAGAATTTCCTATTAAGCTTGTTAGAAGTGACTAACAAACCTACAAGCTTATTCAATTATAGTGGAGAGAGAGACCCCAAAGTATATCCAAGCATATTAGAAAAATAAGCCATTTGCCTCAAGTGTGACAGTTGTCTTCTTTCATGCTATCACAATTGCAAACTTTGAAATGAGCAACAACAATGAATGCAGAATTGTGTTATTGTTTGATCATCAACATACCAAATAAAAAATTCATGGCCAATTTCTGATTGTTTGAATTAGCTATGTTACAAAGAACAAAAGACATATGATTCTCAATGTCTCTACACGTGTGACCGATATAAGTGTGTACAAAAAGACAAGACCAAATTTGTGATGGATTGGTTTGGCTATACTGCAAGAAATAAAAGACAATGTGAGGCTCAATGTCTTCATGCATACATGACTAAATGAAGTGTTGTTAGTGCTTCCAATGTTTTGGTGACTCCAAAATTACCCACGCATTTAAAGTAGTGCACCTCCAAATGCTCCTATTATGATGTGTGCCTGAAGGAATAAAAATATCTCCAAGCTTGTGAAATCCTATGGGTATAAGTCTTCAATCAATTGTCCTTGACAAATGGCATTGCAAGTTAGCAAAAAATTTGGAACTATGAATTCAAGTGAAACTCAGTCCACAATGTTATGGCATCAAATGTTAAGTACAACAAGTGACAAGGTGACTACAAATCAGATCAAGTAATCAGTAAGTCTTGTTATCATTCCTCTTCTTATGTTTGATCACTAGATGTTGTAGTATGTATCTCATCCACTGCATGTGCTTTGCTTACTCTAGCTTACTTTAAAGAAACCAACAAGGCTTGTGAGCAGGGCAAATGATGGTCCCCTTACCTAGAGATAATGTCATATTTGCTTAACACATTGAATAATTGCATTGAGATCCTTCTGATAGGTAGAGTACCTTAGCACAATGTCACTTGGTCTTTCCAAATTAAATGCAACTAGATCTCCATGCTTGGCAAGTACAACAACAATTGTGAAATTCAATGTATTGTTCTTGATTTCATATGGTTGGTTATGTCAGGGATTACAAGTACACATGCAGAAGCAGATTCTGACCTTGATTGCTTCAGATGCTTGATTGTTCATAACTTGGGAAAAAGTTGAAAGTGAAACTTCTCTGAGAGTTCAAATTTGAAAGGGAAAATTAATATAAATCCAATGTGAAACACATGTTTATGATAATGGATATTGGAGAATCTGGTTTTTCTGAGTTCAGCTTTAACCTTCTTCTGGTGGGTAAGATGTAGTGTGACTTGTTATGGCATCAGGTATGGTATTTACATTCAGATGTATTGTGACCTATAAATGATACGTCAACTCCAATCTCCAATTTCTTAGGGAATGCCTATCATCAACAGACCTAAGTGGTCGGTTGAACATGCTTTGCCTTCCGTAAAAAGGTAGAGCAGGAAACCAAATTTTGCTGTGCAAATCATTTTATATCTCTATCATATTCTCCCACAAAGCTGACAAGAAGCACTCAACATGTTTCTCATCACTGAGGTATAAATTTCTTAATCTTGTGCATAACTGATCTACATTCGATTCTATGACCTGTAATTAACTTTTTGAGTATGGTACCATTTATGGCAATGTAAGGTCAAATGTAAAATAGTTTAGCATTGGCTTATCTGATTTATGATAAGGTTATCTGTCATTAATCTCTGAATAGAAAGATAAAAGTTCTTAAGATAAAACCCCAACAGAACTAAACAAGCCAGCAACCATCACCAAAACAATATTATTGAATAACATTAAAATCAGATGAAAATGCCAAGTGGCTGGCAGGAATTGATACATCCATGAATTAAAATGGGTAGGCAACATTGTAAACAATCATGTTTATGTCCATCTAAAAGGTTAATTTGATGTCAAAATGTCTAGAATATTACCTTTGCTGCAAAGAAAAATGATTTAACATCACTGATATTATCTTGAATGCATTTACTCAATAGCCAAGGATACTTCAAAAGCATCTTCCCAAGTTCTTCCCTTTGTATACCAGCCTGGAAATCACAAACCTATTATTAACTTTTGAAAGGAAATAAACATAGCTAAGGACAAATGATTTATTACCTATCTTAAACAGCAGAAAATTCGATAAATAATGATGGTTATTCCAGATGAAAGAGATTAAAAGAGACAAAATTGAGGCTAAAAATCTGTAAATGCTCAGCATAAGACACCAACAAAACTCATCATTTTACATAATGAAAACTGTAAACAAGTTTTCATATGTTGATGATGAAATATCCTCTAAATAAATCTTATAACTTATTACAGCTGAATCTATAAAAAACCACAGTGAATTACCATATGTTAATGACAACAGAAAACTAGATTACACATATACATAACAGCATGCTATCACGTCAAACCTGCAACACATGCTATGGCCTGCAAACAATTCTCAAAGACTGATTCACTGTGTACAATGTACAGTTGTGACAGTCCACCAAACACTTGCCAAAAATGATAAATGTGAATATCTTCCACACAATTCCACCCCCTAAATGACACTGCTGAAGGAAGCCAAAGGGGTTTGTCCTCAAATCAGCTACAGAACACTAATGCAAAAATATAACAGCGAAAACACAGAGCCTTCTAACAGCCAAATGCCTCAATTCATGGCACAAGGGAGGGCACGAATCTGTCATGTCCCCATTCTGGCTGACATCGTTTAGCGTGCTGGATCAGTCTATCACAGGCTCTCGTAGACTGGTGGCGATGTGGAGAGAGTCATTTTGTAGATCAGTGGTCGTATTTGCTCTTGGAGAAGTGATTTAGAGCTTATTTTTATTATTATGAGTTATGCGGGCCCCACATGTTATAATTTTAAGTTGAGTTGCACTTTTTATTTTATAAAGTTATATTATTATAAAAGTGCATTATAATGGGATTTTATAATGGATGCTTCTAGAAGTTCTTAGTAACTTCTCAAAAAGTGAATAAATAGGGGGCTTGCGCATTCATTTGGACAAGCTGATTTGAGGATTCTTCTACTTTTCCATATTGGAGCAATTTGTAGTCATTTGGTCTACAAATTTTCATTAGATCTTTGGGAACGAAAACTCCCTTGGATTTGCATAACTGAGGAAGTGAGATATCTTCTGAAGGGTTGCACATTGGAAGTGGTATTCAGCCATTTCATGTTGAGCTTATTTGGAATCCTCAGATTTACCTGAGGGTTTGAGTTTTGGTTGCAAGAGGAAGAAAAAGCAGGTCCGAAAAAGCAATCCGAAAAAGCAAAACGAAAAAGCGGATCCGAAAAAGCAATCCGAAAAAGCAAAACGAAAAAGCGGATCCGAAAAAAGCAGTCCGAAAAAGCAGATCCGAAAAAGCAGTCCGAAAAAGCAATCCGAAAAAGCAGACCCGAAAAAGCAGTCCGAAAAAAGCAGACCCGAAAAAGCAAAGCAAAATTTAAAAAAACAGAATTGCAGCCATCTACAATCAGCTGTAAATTGGGATCAGTTCGGGTGCAATTGGAGGTGTCTACATCAGCATACTTCATCATCGATTTGATCAACATTTGGTGCAGCATTTCCAGGTTTTTATACATTGTTTGATATTGATGTTTTGGGTACCAAAATGGTAAAAATCTGCATAAGTACAGTCACTATATAGCAGTCCAGAATTCCTTTGAACAGTCACTGTTATTTCTCATTGTAATTGGATTGATTTAGTGAAGTGCATTCTATGGTTTGGTCATTACCATAGTTCATTGTTGAAATCTGAATTTGACATAGTTGTCACAGCCCATTATACTCTCAGAATTCAGTCATAGTAATCAGTCTTGGGAAAATTGATCATTGCATTAATAGGAGAGTTTCTCTTTCTTGATATAGTCATTGTAAGGTGCCAAGTGATTGGAATCTCTGAATGTTATTATTAGTGCTGTTAATGTTCATTTCAATATTGGTATTGTTATCTCAATTGTACTTGATGCTCAAAACAATTACAACCTTGAAACACATTATTGCAAACAAACAATTCAGTGCATGTCAACTGTTTGACGAATTTTCTCAGTTCAGTATTAGTGGTTTTTAGTGGCCTATTGGTAAGGGTCATTACAGAATCACAGTGCTCCCATAGACTAATTGCATTCCTAGAATACTGATGTAGGAGCATCTGGTTTGAGTGTTATCCTGTATCTCAATAGAAAATTTCCTTGAAAATCTAATTGTTCTCCTTTTGTTGGGTTGTATGGAAGCTGACAACAGCTAGCAAGTTTTCTTATGCTTTTTTGGGTGGCAACAACAGTTTCCTTCTTTAAGTTTTAATATTTTTCATTTCTCTTTCATTGTCCGTAAGATCTACCTTTTTTTCTGAATTTTTCATTCTCTCATTTTTATATTGAATATGTATAAAATTTCCTACCATAGGAGCTACAATGGCATCTACCTCTTTCTCTATAGACAATACTAACAAAGAATAGAACCAAATTTTGATTCTCCTTTGTGGAAGTATGTTGATATTGTAAGAGCCCTTCCAGGAGGTGGTGCATTCCATTGGAAATGTTGGGGTTGCGATGTAGAAAGAAATAGTCTATATTATCGGGAGGTAGGCCATTTGTGTGGATTCCCTAGAAGAGGAGTCACGAAATGCCCTAGAAAAAAAATGCACCTATACCAAATGAAACAGTATTAAGATATATTGCGGAGTATGAAGTAGCACAAGAGAGAGAGAAGCACGTAGACAAAATACAACCACTAGCACTAAAATAAATCAAAGGGAATGCAGCCCCCCTCTACAAATATTGTGATAGAAGACCACTCATTTCATACCACCGCAATTGACCCTGAAACTGAAACTCAAGCACCCATTACACACAAAAGAAAGGGACTATTGGAAACTGCATTTCAAAATGAGAGTCAGGAAATTGTCGACATTGATGTAGCAAGATGCTTATTTGTAAATGGGTCTCCTTTTAGTGTTCTTCGGTCCACATACTAGAAGAAGCTGTTGAAAAGTGTCAATGAAACTCTAAGAGGGTATAAGGGCCCTAGATATGAGAGAGTACAAACCACCTTGTTGGAAAGAGAATTCAAGGGGGTTGAGGATGCATTGAAGTCCATATGGGATTCATGGATTGAGACAGGGGTATTGATTGTTTCATATGGGTGGAAAGATGCAAGAAATTGTCCCTTGATCAATGTCATAGCAGTATCCCCTCAAGGCACAATGTTTTTAAAATCCATGGATAGTGAGGGGCAAGTAAAAGATGGGTCATTTATTGTTGATATTTTCATCTCTGCCATTGAACAAGTGGGACCTAGAAAAGTTGTCCAAGTCATAACGGACAACACAAAGAATTGTCGAGTTGTTGGTTTCTTGGTTGAAGAGCGATATCAGCATATCTTTTGGACACCTTGTGTAGTCCACTCACTCAATCTTATGCTACAAAAGATTGGGAACAAAATTGGGTGGATCAAAGAGGTGTATGAAGAGGTTAAGAACATCCTGTAATGTTCCAAACTACAATCTTCACCTCAAAGCTCTGCAATTGTTGTCCTAATGATTGGAAGAGGTCATACGGTGGAATTGGCGTGGCAGTACGGTGGAATGGGCGAGGCAGTATGGTGGAATTGGCGTGGCAGTACGGTGGAATTGGCGTGGCCGTACAGTGGAATTGGCGTGGCCATACGGTGGAATTTGGCGTGGCAGTACGGTGGAATGGGTGTGGCAGTACGGTGGAATGGGCGTGGCAGTACGGTGGAATGGGCGTGGCAGTACAGTGGAATTGGCGTGGCAGTACAGTGGATTCCGAGATGATAATGTGATGTTCCCTTTTCCTTAGTCGACAATTAAATATGTATTTCGCAGGCACAAAACAACTTGCAAGCCAAATATATTTGTCAGGAAGATCTTACTGAATTAATTGATAGAGCCTCGGATTTGCCAGATCCGATACAAGCAGAACAAGCAGAATAGGGTGAGGGTTGAATCCCACCGAAACTGCAAAGTACCAAATAGGGAGGATATTACACCTCCGAAATGGCAGAGAGAGGAATCCCAACAGGAATTCGCAATACAATAAAATATCAAATCTAACCTACACGCCGAGCATAAATACCCATCGGGGTAAACTCCCGAGAGTGCACAAAAGAGCCGACGGCTAAAACTAAACTACGCCAACAAAAGAAATGGGCCCGAGATAAACTAAATCAATCGCAACCCCTAAGACAATAGTTTTTAATAGTCATTTAATGACGGGGATATTACAATCCTCCCGTCCCAAAGATTGCTTGTCCTCAAGCAATTTCAGGCTGGGGTGTTCCAGAATCTCTTCTCCTTCCCAGGTGGCATCTTCAAGGGGAAGGTCCTTCTAGCGCACAAAAAATTCCTTGATAGTGCGTGTCCTCAATCTTCTCTCCCGGTTGTCGATGATTTCCGCAGGTTCCAATACTAACTTTCCTCCGTCGTCGAGGGGTGGCAAGTCTGTGGAGACTGTCACTTGCTGGCCCACGGCTTTCTTCAGACAAGAAACATGGAAGACATTGTGGATTCGGCTTCCCTCAGGCAGGTCCAATTCGTATGCAACTTCGCCCACTCTCCTAGTCACACAATAGGGTTCGTAGAAGCGCGGTCTCAACTTCTTTCCAGAAGCCTTCAGAGACGATTGTCTGTAAGGTTGAAGTCGGAGGTATACCAGATCCCCTACTTCAAAACTCCTCTCAATTTGGTGCCTATCAACGTACATTTTTTGCTGATTCTGAGCGTGCTGGAGATTTTCCTTTAGGGACTTTAAAATATCTATTTCTTCCTGCAGCTAGTATTTGGCCTTCGGCGTGTGACTGTCACCGAGAGCTAAATCCACAAATGAAGGAGGTTCGTACCCATACAACGCTTTGAAAGGTTCCATTCCAATGGATATGTGGAAGGTGGTATTGTAGTAGTACTCTCCCAGGTGTAGCCATTTTACCCATGCCCTAAATTGTGCTAAAACATAATTTTTGAGGTAACCTTCCAGCCATTTGTTTACAATCTTTGTTTGTCCGTCTGTCTGTAGGTGGTAACTGGTGCTTGGTGACAACTCTGTCCCTGCTAGTCGAAACAATTCTTTCCAAAAATTTTTGAGGAAGCGACTATCTCTGTCCCTCACTATGTTTCGAGGGAGTCCATGCAGACGAAACACCTCTTGGAAGAATAAGTCTGCTACCTGTGAAGCGGAAAACTCTGTTGGGATAGCAAAGAAATGTCCATATTTGGTTAGTCTGTCGACTACCACAAAGATGCAGTCCCTCACTTGTGCCTTAGGGAGCCCGGAGATGAAATCCATTGATATACTATCCCACTTCTTCTCTGGAATCGGTAATGGCTGCAACAAACCCACTGGTAGAGTGTGCTCAGATTTATTTTGTTGGCAAATGGAACACTCCCGGACGTACTGTAATATATCACCTTTTAGGCCTTTCCAAGAAAATATTTCCCTAATCTGTCAGTAGGTCTTCAAGTAACCTTGATGCTCGGCTAGAGGTGAATCGTGCATTTCTTTCAAAACCTTTTTCTTCAACTTGGATTCAGGCACCAGGTAAATTCTGTCCTTGTCGAAAATAATGTCATCAACCACCTTATATCTGTCGTCCTGTATTTCTTTGTCTAAGAGTTGGCACGCGAACGTGTCCTTGGAGTATTCAACCAACAAATGTTCTTTCTAATCCGCTAATATTTGAGATAGGGAACAGATGGCCGGTTTTCTTGACAAGGCATCAACCACTACATTATTTTTTCCTTTCACATATTCAATGTCAAAGTCAAAAGCCTGGACTTTACTTACCCATTTTTGTTGTCGCTCATTCAACTCTCGCTGTTCCAGAAAATGCCTGAGACTGTTGTGATCTGTACGAACAACGAACTTGGCTCCGACGAGGTACTGCCGAAACTTGGTCAACGCATGCATGATGGCCAGCATTTCTTTGTCGTATATAGAATACAACCTCTCGGCTCCTGAGAGTTTCCGACTTTCAAAAGCAATAGGGTAGCGGTCCTGCATTAAGATGGGCCCAATACCCTCTCCGGAGGCATCACACTCTAGGATGAAAGGTCGGCTGAAATCCAGTAGTGCAAGGACCGGACAAGAACTCATAATCTCCTTGAGTTTCTCAAAAGTCTGATGTGCCTGTTCATTCCACTGAAAAGACCCCTTCTTTGTTAGATCGGTGAGAGGTGCGCTAAGCTATGAGAATCCCTTCACAAACCGTCTGTAGTAACTACACAGACCAAAGAACCCGCGTAGTTTTGAGAGCGTCTTCGGGGGTGGCCAATCCAAGATAGCTTGAATCTTCTCTTGGTGTACTTGAACTCCTCGGCTACTGACAATGTGTCCCAAATATAATATCTTTGTCATCCCCAATTCACATTTTGATCTTTTGGCAAACAACAGTTGTGTCTCCATAATTCCGAGCACTTCTTCCAGATACCTTAAATGCTCCTCCCACGCCTTGCTGTAGACCAGTATATCATCGAAGAATACCAGCAAGGACTTACGCAGCTGTTTGTTAAAAATGTGGTTCATGCAAGATTGGAAAGTGGCTGGGGCATTGGTCAATCCGAACGGCATGACCAAAAATTCGTAATGCCCATAATGGCAACGAAATGTTGTTTTCTCCACATCTTGTTCCCTCATGCGGATTTGGTGATATCCTGAATGGAGATCTATTTTGGAGAAATAGACAGCGCCATGTAATTCATCCAACAATTCATCGATCCTAGGAATTGGATACTCGTTTTTGATAGTCTTTTTGTTCAACGCGCGGTAATCTATACACATTCACAACGTTCCGTCCTTTTTAACTAGAACCATTGATGATGCAAAAGGGCTGGAGCTGGGCCTAATCCATCATTTATCCAGGAGTTCCTGTATCGTTTTTTCAATCTCATCTTTCAATCTTTTTGGGTGATGGTACGGTACAGTGATAACCAGTTTGGCGCCGATTTCCATCTCAACAGTGTGTGCAAACCCCTTGTGTGGTGGTACGCTTGGCGGTATGTCGGCGAAGACTCGGTGATGTCTATCCAAAACCACCTGAAGTTCTTCCTCTTGATGGGCAGTTCTTCGTCTCTGTATGGGTTCTGTCGAGGCAAAACATTGTGCGGCCTAGGCTACATCGTCGTGTCTGAAGATTGCTTCCATCCGTTGGGCGGAAACTTCCTTCGGACCTCCATTCGACATCCCTCTCAGTACAACCCTTTTGTCGTTTACCTGGAAGGAGAACTCCATTCGCTTGAAACTCTGTGTGTATTCATCCAATGTTTTCATCCACTGAATGCCCAAAATGACTTCCATGTTGTCCAAATCGACTATGAAGAAATCATTCGTCACTGTATGGTTTCCCATGGTGATGCTCAGTTGTGGAACCAGATGAGTGCATTTTAACAAATTTTCTCCCGCTACTTTGACGTCAAATCCCTAGTGTGCCTCCGTGCACAGGCTCCGTCGGCTCACTAGTGAGGAGTTAATGAAGTTGAGTGTGGCTCCGCTGTCAAGCATAACCACGACCCGTTGTCCTTGGAGGGTGCCCCGGACCCGGAACACAGTGCATCTCGGAGTTCCTGCCAGAGTAGCAATGGCGCCTCCTCTTTTGAAAAGTGCGGCAAGTCTTTCTGTGCGATTGATATTTACCTCCCCCGAAATTTGTTGATTAGCTGCTTCGGCCTCGGGTGATTGTTCTTCCTCTCCATCAGATGAAACCTCAATTTAATGGATTTTTCCTTTGCCAAGGCATCGATGTCCCAGTACCCATGGCTCCTTACAATTGAAACAGAGTTTCTTCCTTTCGAGTTCTTTCCTAGTTTCCTCATCCAACGGAGGCCTCCTGGGTGGAGGTCTGCTGTCTCTTTCCCGTGGAGCGAGGGGTGGTCTAGGCTGCAAGTGGTATTTGGTGGATGAAGATGAAGATGTCGCCATGTCGCGTGCCTTCTTAATTGCTTTCGTGAGTGTGATGGGGTTGAATCCTTTCACCCACCCTTTCAAGGGTTCCGACAGTCCATCCATGAACAGTACCACCAATCATCTTTCTGAAATATCAGTCACCAAGACAGACAACCTCTGAAATTTTGTTATGTAACTATCGACTGTGCCAGATTGTTTTAACTGAGCCAACTCTTCGAAATTCAGTTCTGGATCTTTCCCATCAAAACGATCTATCAACCTCTCGGTGAATTCAGCGTAGGAATTTATTTGGTCCTGGCCGAGGTAACCATGCCATGATGCCACCATTCGTGGGCTATTCCTTCGAGATGTAGTGCTACAAATTTGATGGCCTCATCTTCTGGCATAGGGTTGAGCTAGAAATATGTGTCTACTTTTTGCACCCATGCTCGAGCTGTGATAGTTCCAGACCCATCAAAGGAGGATAGATTAACTTTGCCCATCTTCCATCTCAGATCGTCATTATAATAGCCATGCTTGTTTCCACCAGAGTACCTCATTCTCAACTCAGCATAATCTTTGTAGGATATATCTCCTTCCATATTTGCGTTCCTCCAATCCTCTCGAAGCTGATCTTGTATTTCCTGGAAGGTTGGTTGCTCTCCTCGCCGTTCTTCCGTCCATGGAGGGAAAGTTGGCATTGACGGTCGAGAGCGTACGGGTTGGGAATTTGCCCGTCCCGTGACAGAATTGTCGCTTTGTTCCGCGGATATCTTGCTTTCAGCCAATTTTCACAAAGTCTCTTCCATGAGGCGTTGAGTGTCATTTATCTGCACCTAGTTCCTAGTGAGTTCTCTCAGAAGAGTCATGACTTCGGCCGTAGGGTCTTGGTTATCGCCCATTCTACCGACTGAGTGAGATTTGCTCCTTTTCCTTGAATAAACTTTCATTCAATACCCACAAGCTGGCAGAATCACCAGCTCTGATACCACTGTAATGTTCCAAACTACAATCTTCACCTCAAAGCTCTGCAATTGTTGTCCTGATGATTGGTGGATTCCGAGATGATAATGTGATGTTCCCTTTTCCTTAGTCGACAGTTAAATATGTATTTCGCAGGCACAACAACTTGCAAGCCAAATATATTTGCCAGGAAGATCTTACTGAATTAATTGATAGAGCCTCGGATTTGCCAGATCCGATACAAGTCGAACAAGCAAAATAGGGTGAGGGTTGAATCCCACCGAAACTGCGGAGTACCAAATAGGGAGGATATTACACCTCCGAAATGGCAGAGAGAAGAATCCCAACAAGAATTCGCAATACAATAAAATATCAAATCTCAACATATCAAATCTAACCTACACGCCGAGCATAAATACCAGTCGGGGTAAACTCCCGAGAGTGCACAAAAGAACCGACGGCTAAAACTAAACTACGCCAACAAAAGAAATGGGCCCGAGATAAACTAAATCAATTGCGACCCCTAAGACAATAGTTTTTAATAGTCATTTAATGACGGGGATATTACACATCCAGATGTTTGTCACAAACCACATGATTCAAGGAATTTTTAGATTATTCTCATATTTGGAGCTATTGAAGGTAAGTGAACTTGAACTTGAAGTAGTAATTTAATTTAAAAAAATAAAATTAGTATTTTACAATTTCTGATTTTCATAATTTGATTGTGTAATGTGTATTCTTTTTTTAAGTATGTCTCTAATAGTTGTATTTATTTTCTCTAATTTCTGTTACAGGTTGTTGAGACCTATTTTGCATCAAACTTAGTCGTCTTGAGACTACTTGTGCAAGTGAAAGTGGCACTTTGCAATTTGGTGATCAGCAATAATTGGTCTATATGGAGGCAAAGCAACTCTGAGAGGGCAACAAAGACTAAGCAAAGGATATTGGATGACTCATGGTGGGAACGTGTGGAGTATCTCCTTAAGTTCACTGAGCCCATTATGAGCATGCCTTGGAGAGGTGTATGATGGTATAGACTCAATGCTTGAGAAGATGAAGCAATTTGTAAATGAAAAAGAGCAAGATCCCGAGGAGACCTTCAAACAATTGCAAGCAATTGTTGTAGAACGATGGAACAAGATGACCACTCTACATTTGCTTGCCTATGCATTGACACCAAAATATTATAGCACCCAATATATTGATCTACTAGGAAGGCTGCCACCATATAGAGATTGAGAAGTGTCTAATAGGTACAAGGCAGCATTTGAAAGACTCTTTCCTCATAATGATATGCGAGATTTGATTACAGATGATTTCATAGAGTTTGTGAATGCAAGAGGTCTAAGTGATGATGCTCTTCATTGTCAGTTTAGGAAGGATGCTCATAGTTGGTGGTATCTCCATGGCCAAAGATTCCAAACAATGCAACCCCTTGCAATCAACATTATATCACAAGTAAGTTTTATTTTAAAAAAATTAGTTTACTTTGTCTTCATGAATTGCTCGTAATTTTTAATTTATAACATTAATAATTTTATTTTAATTGTTTATGTTAAGGTTTTAGGATCATTGCAAATGTAATAGCACCATCTCATTGTATGTGTTTTCCAAATGCAATAATCTCTTGCATTTATATTGAGAACGAGCCAAGAAGAGACATGTCCCTTCATGAGACATGTCTATTCATTAATATGTAATTAATATATGACAATTATTATTATTATTATATATACATATATATATATATACATACATATATATAGATAATATCTCTTGAGTATTATATTAATTTCTCTAATATTTACATAATAATAATATTTATATAATATATATATATATATATATATATATATATATTTAAGTATATATACATCTCATATATGCTAAATATATATACATATCTTCACTAGTATTGACTCAGTGTTTATTCGACTGAAGCTACAAAACATCAACACTCCCTCTTAGCTAGGGAGGATAAATCAATCCAATGTCAACACTTAAGACACTTGACAACATCAATCATATGATGTAAGAAATAAAGGCATCATCCTCAAGATGTCATCAATAGAAACATAGTCTCCATATGTGGATTGCCTCCATCGACAATTCTATCCACAAGTTCTCATGTGGATTGCCTCCATCGGTGATTCTATCCACAAGCTCTTGAGTATTGGCCTATCAGAATGTCAACACATGACATTCACCAAATACTCTAAGTATTGGCCTATTAGAACATCAACATATGATATTCACCAAGTACTCAATAAGGTACTGGCCTGCAAAATATCAACACATGATATTCACCAAATACCTATCATATATCTATACAAACAACTCATAGACTGTCAATGACATCTAGCACTTAGTTGTTGATTTACAAGATATATTTATGCAAACAACTTATAGACCGTCAATTTAATGACATCTAACACTTAGTTGTTGCTTTACAAGATGTATCTATACAAGCAACTTATAGACCGTCAATTTAATGACATTTAACACTTAGTTGTTTCTTTACAAGATATATTTATATTTATGCAAACAACTCATAGACCGTCAACTTAATGACATCTAACACTTAGTTGTTGCATTCATTCATCATGATCTGTTTCAACATTATAAATAATGTATATAATGATTTAAGTTATTGTAAGATCGTCACCTTCCAATAACTTTTGCAAATACAAGTGATATTCATTTGGAAGTCGTCACTTCCTCATGATTTACACAGGGGGCAGGCCCATTAAGAACATTCATGATTCATTAGTATAAAAATCAATTATATCAAGTTTACCTCAAAAGTGTTTCACCTTCAATAGTGAACTCCCTCTCAATCAATATGATCAAGATTGTCACAAGTTGACTGAACCATCTACTCCCTCTGAAGCTCAAGTTTATCAACTTCTTGACCTCTTTTGAAATGTTAGACTCCCTTTGCATCTAGTCTCAATCATCAATTCATTTGCAAGCATCAAGTTCTTTCTCCCTTGAATGCAATTATCTTGTGCTTTTATCCTGAAGGTATGTCAAAGAGAGATTACAAATAGCTCACTAAACTATCTCGACTAGAAATAACAATGATAGAAGCATACAAGATTTTAATAACCAATAGTATAGCATGAATTAAAAAAACTCAAAAAATTATGTGCATTAATAAAACATGGAATACTTATCTTTTATAAATTTCAAGTATTTCATTTCGTAAGGCGAGCCCATATAGAAAATATAATGCAAATTCACAGAATGATGTCATCGTTCTCAAACATTACTAGAATTCTTCACATTAACTATATTTAATATCCAAAGGTTCTATACACTATCACAGCTTTCAATCTTATTAGATCTCCCTTCAAGTGGTTAGGCTTTTAAAGAAAGAACCTCACTCTTTTTCAGATTTTTTTTTCATAGACCCGTACATAGTTGGTCATAACTTTTGAACCTGGAATTTTCTCTTCAATTGCTCTGGTGAGATTCTTGTAAATTTGTTTATCACCAACATATCCGAAATTTAGAAAAATCCAACAGTGAATTTGTGAGATATGGTCCTCGTACTAAGACTGTATTTTCTGAGACAATCACACATTCACCATCAACAAACTACTCTCTTACATTTGCAACTTGGCTCTGATACCATGTTAAGGTTTTAGGATCATTGCAAATGTAATAGCACTATCTCATTGTATGTGTTTTCCAAATGCAATAATCTCTTGCATTTATATTGAGAATGAGCCAAGAAGAGACATGTCCCTTCATGAGACGTGTCTATTCATTAATATGTAATTAATATAATGACAATTATTATTATTATATATATACATATATATATATATAGAATATCTCTTGAGTATTATATTAATTTCTCTAATATTTACATAATATATATATATATATATATACATATCTTCACTAGTATTGACTTATGGTGTTTATTCGACTGAAGCTACAAAACATCAACAGTTTACTTTGTCTTGTCTTCATAGGTTGCTAGTCCATCTGCATCAGAAAGAAATTGAAGCACATACTCTTTCATCCACGCAGTAAAGCGCAATAGGTTGCAATCAAAAAGAGTGGAGAACTTCGTATATGTGCATTGCAACTTGCATCTCATCTTGCACAAGAATAAAGAAGACAAAGAAGGGGAGACGAAGATGTGGGATTTACATGCAAAGCATTCGGACTTCGATGCTTCCACTTCGCAGCTTGCAGTTGCTGAATTTAAATAATTTGACACCAATAATGTAATTGGTGCAGCTGATCCTATTGGCCTTAGCACTATTTGTGAATCAACTAATTCCAATGAAGAAGAAGATGATGATGATGAAGAAGAAGAAGAAGAAATTATTAATCCATTAGTTGAACTTGAAACAATGATACTTGAACTTGATGTTATGATTTATCATTTGACATTTTAATATTTTAAATCTTTGATGTTGAACTTGAAGATATATGATGCTATGATGCTATGATTACAAGTTTATGGTGTTTTGTTGTGTTTATGATACTATGTGACATTTTAATCTTAACTCATGCTTCTAGGCTGCATAAATATGTATATATATAATTTTTACATGTTTTTGTACTAACAAACCCAAACCCCTTTCCAAAATCTTGCCGTACCAGCGAATGGTTCTTTGAACCCAAACTTGAACCCCAACCCGTACCGGCAACTTAGTTTTTTGACATAATGAATAGGCTGGCAAGATTTTACCTCTAATTCCACTTTAATAACCTCTAAAATGGTTATATAACTTACTACACGCGAATTCATAAAGACTACACTAAAATACTGTATTTTAACAACCACCGAAAATGAGGTTACACAAATAGATAACATGCTATAATGCCAAACATGCAGCACATCCAATGACCCACAAACAATCCTCTAAAACTGACTCATTTTGTAATGCATATTATGTACAATGGTGATAGGCTACTAAATAGTAAATACTAAAAATGGAAAAAAAGAATATCTTTAGCAGAATTCCAGCCCCTGTAGGAGACTGTCAAAAGGAGTCAAAAGAGTTTAGTCCTCTTTTTCAAAATTCAAGGGATTTTGCCCTAAAATCAACTATGAAACACTAACAAAGAAATATACAAACCAAAAGGGAGAAAATTCTAAGAACTAAATGCCTCCTTTTATGGCACAAAAGAAGTGCCCAAATCCAATTCTCCCATAAAATGACTGCATTCCTAAAATTGCAAATGCTATTCAAGTCAAAATGCCACCATAGCTTAGTGTCCTCAGTATGAAAACATAACTACTATTTTTCAAAAGTCAATTTCCAATTCCCATAATGCATTGTCAAAAATTTAAACAAACAATGCCATTGAATATTATTTATTTTTTGTAGCTAATTTTCTCAAACTATAAATGCCCCTTTAAAGAGGCTTGTTCTTCTTGCCCATCAAGAAAAATGAAGGAATGGGTTTATGGGATGCTATAGGCATGGATTCAAAACTCAATGATTGGTCACGGAACTCACTAGTGATCACAGGTCAAAATCGGCACCAACTAACTCACATAAAATTTCAACAAGTTATTGCACAGGCATGCCACAATTCGAAGAGAACAATCATGAAAACTCGTCGAAAATTTGTGAGCCGGGGTTTGGCTCAGCCAAATAAAACTAATAAATTGTGACATGATTTCATCATTTAAACTTCACTTTTTTAGACGTTGCAACTATTGATGGTTTGACCATTTCAAACATTGAGACTAGAAGTTGTTTCTAAAAACGGACTCAAGACACAACTTGAATTCTGATGCTAAGAACAGATATGGGACATGATTTAAGGATTTTTTCCAATTTTTTTATTTTCAAACTACATAGACTTCACCTCTCACTTTGAGCTTCGAAGTTTCCACTTTCATCTTCACTCATAAGTTCTAATACGCATCTAAGTCTCACTCCAAATCACTCCCAAGTTTCAAAAATATAAGGACATGGTATTGCAAAAAGACAAAATGATAACATTGTGAAAATGGCATGTGCTACCCCTCAACCCCCAAAACCACCACTCTACTCTCATTCCCAAATCTATGCCCTTGGTCCCCCAATTCTCAAGACCTATTAGCCAGTTTCACCAACACTAACTTTAATATAGAAAATCACTTATTCATATTCAAAATAAGAAGTAATATATGGATAATATTTTTCTTGTTATTTGTCTTTTGCTAAGCTTTATGTCCATTTTCTAGCTCCTAGAAAAAAAATGGCATCTACAAATAGGAGGCCTAGTAAATCTAAAGACTATCTTTTGGTCAACTTTGTGTATTGAACTCTAATTGTGATGTGTATATGAAGGAAATCAATGATGTGTTTGTTTTTGAAGAACATTTTGTAAACATGTAGTTTCAAATGTTTGATAAATTTGTTAGTTGTTTCTCGAGCTTTTGTTGACTCCCAAGTGTTTAAATCTTTTGGGTCAGTCGAGTTATTATTCGAGTAATATTGTCATATTTAATTTATTATGATCAATTAAGCCTTTAGGATGGACTTTAGGAATATTCTTTTAGATAAGTTCTTTTCATTTGCTTTCTTAGTTGTAAATCTTATCCTTAACAAGATAAATTGTTTGTATCTCTTATTTAAAGAGACTTTTGCTTCTCAATATTGAATATCTTGGTAATTATTTTGTGTCTTGTATTTTCCATAATATGGTATCAAATCCCAAGTTTAATCGTTGTCAACAATGACAAAATACACACTTAGGACACAAAATGTACCAAAAGGCACCATATGGATCTGTACAAAGTTGCATAAAACTTGAGCAAAAATTCACATTTTTTCCTTCTATTTGGAAAAAAGTATTAGAATATTGTAATATTTCTTTAACGGATAATCTTAGTTTGTCTTTAGTTTATCAAGTAGTTTCTATTTTCATCTTTAGTTCACAATTGTTTCTTTTAGAAACATCGTCTTTGTAAATCTAAATAAGGAGCTTTCATCTCCTCTGTTTAATATAACATCGATTTACCATAACATGGTATCAGAGCGGGTCAATGGGATTGCATAAAATTTGACAAATATTTTAAGAAAAATTCTAGCCTCTTTTGATTTGGAAATTTTTCCAAAAATTTATTTTTCGAATTTTTTAAAATAAAAATTGTTGAAGGTATTTTATGAAAATTCCATGGTTTGACTTCGAAGATTTTTGCTGAAAATCGCGCGCCTAATTGAGGGTTTTTTTATCGCACAATTTCCTAGTTTGAGCAAAAATCTTTGATTTTCGAAGGTTGCATGTACTTCCATGTTGCTTGCATGTGCTTTTTGTGAGTTGCATGTTGCTTGCATATGTTGTTTACCATGGGAAGTCTCGTGTTTTGCCACATGAAGGTTTCTCTAATGGGGTTTTCATAATTTTTTCCCTTAAAAAACTTCTAATGGGTTTTCATATTTTTCCCCTTAAAAAATTATGGGTGGGTTTTAATAATTTTTTACTCAAAAATTATCTAGTGGGTTTTCATATTTTTCCCCTTAGAAAATTATGGGTGGGTTTTAATAATTTTTTCCTCAAAAATTATCTGTTGGGTTTTAATATTTTTTCCTCAAAAATCATCTGTTGGGTTTTACCGTTTTGTCCTAAAAATCAAAGCTTTGTATTCTTGGATCCATGTCTCGAGTTCTATTGTCTAGTTTTGATCAATTTTTCAACTCAAAAATTGTCTGGTTTTTTCAATTTTTCTCCTAAAAAATCGTGACTTTTTGCAGTCTATTTTGAGTCATAGTGCTCATCTGCAAAAGTTCTTGGTGAATCATCTTGCA